>JAQISU010000008.1:20490000-20495000 GCA_029339505.1 Unio delphinus
GTCCCTATTGGCAGTGACAAAGTGACATGGAATTACATCAGAGAGACTGTGTATATCACAGATATATCACAGATCGTTGGTTAAAAGGAGTCAAAGAACAAAGACTGGTTTGAGGCTAACTTCGCCACACCCACGGCAGTCATAGAAGAGTGTTGCAATGCTCACCTTCAATACAAACGATCCTCCTGCCAGAGGTCTCAACATGTATACAGGTCTACCAGAAGCAAAGTGCAAAGGTTAGCAAGGCAGTGCGCCAATAAATACTGGTTCCAGCTGTGTCAGAGCATCCTGTCAGCAGCAGATATCGAAAACATCAGAGGCATGCACGAGGACATAAAGAAAGCAGTGGGTCCCACGAAGAAAGTTATAGCACCACTGAAGGCTTCCGCAGGTGATACCATCCACAACAAGGGACAGAAGATGGGGCGATGGGTGGATAACCACAAGACCAACGATGTCATCAACGCCAATAGAAACCTCCCGCTCAATGCAGAACTGGATGAGAAACCTACTGTGGCAGAACTAAAGAAGGCCTTAGAGAAACTGTCTTTAGGTAAAGCCCCATGGATGGATGGCATCGCAGTAGAAGTCATCATGTGCGGCTGCAGTGTGCTGCTCACTCACCTGCACGACCTCGCATGCCAGTGCTGCGACGAGAGTGTAGTGCCTCAGGACGAGAAAGACGCCAATATCAAAAGCCTATACAAAACCAAAGGCGACAGAAGTGACTGCAACAACTACAGAGACATATTCCTTCTCAGCATCGTGGGTCAAGTTTTTAACATAGTTCTTTCAGCACGTTTCGAAAGTGATCATTTCTGACCTTATTTTTCACCTCACAATGTTTTAATACCCTCTAACCCAGCTTAAATGTTTGGTTTCTGATATGGCACATCGTCATCTGATAATAATGAAAGACTAACTGAAAATCCATAATGTGGTCATTATTATTATTATTATTATTATTATTATTATTATTATTGTTGTTGTTGTTGTTGTTATCGTCGTTGTTGTTGTTATAGTTGTTGTTGCTGTTGTTTCTGCTGCTCTGTTATACTCTGTTTAGGAATTTTACCTTTTTATCCAGTCTTGTAGATTTCTATAAACGAGGCCATAACACTTTCATAAAACTTCTACTCTAGTTTATCTTTAGCCAAACGACAAGGCTTCAAACGCATATCACGAAATGGACACGTTCTTAAATTATTTTGTATTTTGACGGCAAGGTTCTTCTTTACACTGTTCATTTAGTAATCACACTAAATATACAGCAGGCAAGAAACGAATTCTTATTCGTCTCCAATAATTGATGGAATTATTTTGAATATGAATTATCTACAACGTTTAGTTATTTTTGATGAATGTTAGTCTGTCAGCGTTTGCCTTCTTCGCAAACAGAACATATTTATTAACTAGTGTGATTAATGATGGACATTCGCCTTTATCATTGTATAGTTTTCATTAGTATTAGGAATACGTCAATTGGAATGTAATATACAATTACATTACTTATCGGCTTAATGTCACCTCTATCTTAGTAGTTTACATATTTCACACAAGATATTAATGATAACATTTTAAAGAATTCCAAAAGGAATCAAATAATGTAATAAGTTCGTGAATTGTTACAAAATTAATTCGTGTTGGTTATGTTGACTACTCTTTCTTTAAATTAATTATTAGCAATATTCAGCATTATATAATAAGCAGTAATGTAATTTAGTGTGAAATAATGAAGCGTGTTCCACATTGTTGCGACGTAAACGTGCCGGCACTCAGATGTAATGTTTAGTTTTGTAAATTTATAAAAATGCAAATAAGCTATACCACACATCCATACATTAGTTACTTTTTCTTGTTGGAAACCCAACAATTTAGTTTATTATTCGCTGACTGACTAACATGAAATGTACCTTCACCTTAATTTGGAATGTAGTTTGTATCATTCTGTCTTTCTTACGTTATTTCTGTATTCATGAATTTATGTATGAATATATGTCTCTTTACATACCAATAATCGGCAAACTGTACAAAATGATTTGTTGTTGTTGTAGAGTTTAATGCCAGTTTTAAACACATGATAGGCTATACATGGCGGCCAGTATTATTGGTGGAGGAAGAACCCGGGAAAACCTCTGGAAAGAACCACCGACCCACGAGAAGCTACTGACAAGCTTTCTCACAAACTACATTAGCCGAATCTTAGACTCGAACCCACGCAGACAGAGGTGAGAGTACAAAATGACAATATCAAATAAGCAAGGTCAGAAGATATTACGTTCTATCCCAATATAAATAAAATTGTCAATTGTTTCAAGCTACTACATATAGATTTTAAGAATGATATTTTGAGTTGAATGTTTGTTAGAGTTTAAATGATATTTTGTATGAATTAAGGAACCAGCAGTGTTGTACCATCAATCGAAGGCAACACAACAAGCAGTATAAAGCAGTATATCGTTGAGCACTCTGCGAACTCCCTTAGGGGCAAGGTCTAGTTGAGATTATCTACAGAAGACTGAAAAAGGGAGAGAAAAGTGCGCGAGAGAGGAACATCAATGGATGACTTTGCTAAATGGGAAAACGCGTTCTGATAGAGGATAAAAGCGACATGGTTGTTAGTCTATTACCAACTGAATTAAAGAGCTAGGACATCCTAAACGTCAGATAATACGCATAGCCATTAACAGCAGTCAGCCTGAAAAGACCGTGAACGCTTAAGTAGCGTAACAAATATAGACAATTCAATTCATCTCAAGGGCATGCGGCTTGCATGTCAAATCTGAAATACTGAATTCTAAGAGTGGGTAATCGCAGAAATATATGGGTAACCAAAGGAAGACCAGATTCGACTGCCATATAAAAACGAGCTGCTGTCGATAAAGAAAATGCAGTACCTCGGCATATTTGGCGAGTCTGGTCAGATAAGAGTGCGAGTGAGTTCTTTTGTGGCAAAAGCCTTATTGCTGTTACATAAACCCATCGTCAGTGTTCGTGCGAAAGCTTTGACAGTCTATTTTGTGAGACTCTAAGGCACTAAAAGGATAGCTGCTGTTCCAGTCTGAAAACATTCATGTCCTAAGCAACTCTGGATCGGTGTTGAATGTAAAGAGAAAGATCTAATTGTGGAATAACCAACATAGTCCTGGATTGGACCCACAATATACTCTAAGAACTATAGACCCAAGATTGCAAGTCTCCAATGTATACCACATCAAGCGTTCGCGGAAACTGAACTGAATAATACCCATCACAGGTGCGAAGAACAAAAGAAGTGTAATGCAGCAACTACTCCTATAATTGTGGTGTACCGCGTCGAGTATTTGGGTTAGCTGGCAAGAGCGCACCAATATTGGCAGAAGGGAAGATGCAACATGTAACATCCGTGCTAACCGAGCATAGACTCCGCCAAACTATCCAAAGCAATGACAAATTTTATTAATAGTAGAACAAGCACAAGTACCGTTGCATTTCCTTAAAAGCAGGTAAAGGTCTAAATGCCGAATGAGATAAATAAGAACCACTGTGCTGTTTGTAACATCTAGATGATTTGGGCACATGTTCCCTAAGACACTCAGCAGCTTAGTTTTGACAGGACTGATTCGAGCCATATGGATGGCAATGAGCATCTAACCTGTTTTGAGTTCAATCGAAAAATGAGAGCGTTGCATGTAGAGGTGAAAGATAGGAAATGGGGACTTTCTGCAAGCTCTAAGGACAAATCTGATTTTGACCAACTATGACCGAGAACTTCCTTCAGCTGCAGTTGTTCGTATAGAGGTACAATGTGCAGCTATTCATGCACAAACGTGTGCTTAGGTACGTTGAACAAGCATTAGACCACAAGCACATCGTCTTTACAAACACCCGCTTTAACCTGCAGATTCCCATGTACCATATGGGGTTGGTAGATTGATATCGCCGGCCTTTCTGTTCTCTCGATGCATAGAGGTACTACATTTGAATGCATTTGCTGTTGGTCAACGGCAAGTGGCTGCGTTTCTGGTACCACTGTCAGCTCCTTGGCCCGGGTTTTGTTGGTTTCAGGAGGTTTCTTGTGAGTCGCGTGAATTCAACGCTTTAGGTCAACACAACGGTCTACAGCCCTGAATCCACTCAGTCGATAGTAATCGTGATGGAAGCCCCATTTCCTGTGCAAACTGATGACTAAATAGCTGCATTCACGGTGCTCAATTAAAACACTTGACAATGCATTGTTTCCATTCTTTGCCGCAGTGCTTGGTAATGGTTTGCGACACAGCACCTATTAACTACTACCAGGATGATCATGAAACAATTGAAACTACTCACGAACTGCTCCTTTCGATGGATGTGAACGCATCGTCGACTTCAGAGCCTTACTCTGACTTCTTTCCAACGACTGGAATCGTCGATCATGGTCAACGGGTACCTATATGTTAGCAGTATTGTGTGGAAGGAGGAACATATATTCGTGGCATACCTCATTTACCTTTGTTGATGTCAAATTGCAGCCTAATGTCAGAGTGATATGCAGTGACAATTTTGAAAACCTGGATACATGTTTCTGCAAGTAGTCGAACCCCTCATTTCCCAGCCAAATTACACCAAAAAGCATGCAGAGCATAAGGACAGGCCAACCAAGCCTTATGGCTTCGGCTCTACTGGTCTAAGTTGGTTGGCCTTTCCTTATGCTCTGCATGCTTTTTGGTGTAATTTGGCTGGGAAATGAGGGGTTCGACTACTGAGTTGAGATAGCCTTCTTGAATAAAACTGAGATGGGGTTTCTGCCCACTCTGAGCATTGTTGTATTGCTCCTCTATCATCATCTTATTCATCTTAATATGGTGATACAGACGGTCTTTAATTTTTATCAAGAAATGATTTTTTATATTTTGCAAAATAGAAAACTGCACAAATGAATTAGTAAACAACACTAAATGTTTACATGAGAAATCATGAAGCGTTTTACATACAAATTTAGTCTTTAAACAGAGAGAGAGAGAGAGAGAGAGAGAGAG
>JAQISU010000008.1:21940000-21955000 GCA_029339505.1 Unio delphinus
TAAAATCACCATCACCATTTCAAAGTCCATCTTGGCGCCCTTACTGGTCTTGCGCCTGGGAATATCCTGCATGGAAACCCATACACGTCAAAACTCACAGATTCCATTCATGTTTTCAACCTTAACAGTCAGTTAACCATCCCACCCATAAACTTGGTCATTTTTTCTTCACAGACCTGATGATAATATTCTGCAATCGACCCTTGTATCCCACGAACTTGCATCAGATCACCTCTGCATTATATGCCATCTCGACGTATCAGTCCCAAACCATCCACCTTTATTTGCTACTAAGAGAAACCTGTGTATGATAAATAGAACCAAACTAATGCATGACATCCAAGCAAACCTAACAACTTTGCTTACCTTCTACAGCAGAACAACTCCATAAATACATGCGTTCATTACTTGATAAACTTACCCTAGCAATTCAATTCAAAAGTGTTCGTGGTATAGCAGTTTTAGGGACCAGCTTCATACTGTTAAAAGACATCGCCGTAAAGCAGACAGTCTTTGGCTTTCCATCAGAATCACTATTCATAAACAAGTCTTCTATGAAGCTGCTAAGAAGAACATCACAAACATATTCAATTTAGACAAATTATCCCACTACAGTAATAAGATCACAGAGAGTTCCAGCTGCAAAGAGCTCTTCGAGATTACTAACAAACTAATGTCAAGGAACAAATGTATACTAATTTCAACTACCTTCTCTCCAGTAGACCTTCCAGACCTATTTGCAAATTTCTTCCGTGACAAAGTACAAATCATTAGAGATTCGCTTTACAACACAATTTAAATTGACTCTTCACCATAAAATTATGATACAGAATTTCAACGACAATCATTAGGAGCATTTGAACCTGTCTCCATGAATTTACTACGGACAATCATGAAGAAGAGTGCACCAAAGTCATGTGAACTTGATCCAATTCCAACATCACTGCTGCTTCAGTGCTTAGAAGAAAATATTGGCCTTCACTAACTGATGTTATTAATCTCTCTCTCTCTCTCTCTCTCTCTCTCTCTCTCTCTCTCTCTCTCTCTCTCTCATCGTAGGAATTTCCATCATGCACTTGATAATAACGATTTAATGAACTATCGCTTATTTTCTAATCTCCCGTTCATATAAAAAATCTTAGAAAAAGTTGTTCTAACCCAACTTGTATCTTATTGCAATTCAATTCAAACAGTATTTTAGCAATGTACTGTCTGCACATCTCCCATGTCACGGTAATGAAACTACTATTTTGAAAGTATTTAATGATATTCTCTCTGCTTTGGATAACAGAAAGTTTACAGTCCTCACCCTCCTTGCTTTGTCTGCAGCATTTGATACAATATATCATGATATATTACTTCACCGTCTCCAACATGTATTTGGCATTCACAAAACAGCATTACAGTGGTTGAAGTCCTACTTAGTCAACAGGACACAAATTGTATCTGCACATGGAATAAACTAGACCCCAGTTGATCTATGTTGTGGTGTTCCATAGAGGTCTGTTGATAGACCTGTTCTCTTTATTCTATACACTCAGCCGCTCTCAGATGTCATAGATCATCTCCCAGTGTCTCACCAATTGTATGCTGATGACACCCAAATATACAAGTCTATCCACCTTTAGTTGATGTAACCATCTATGGAGTAGAGAGGTGCATCTCTGATGTGAAATCATGGATGACATGTAACAAGCTGCAGATGAATGATGATAAAACTGAGTCCATTTTGGTCACATCACAAAGACTTCTAATTCACATCTTTTACCTCAGATAATAAATACCAACATTAAATTCTCACAGTCAATACGAAATCTAGGTATTACTCTAGACAGTGCTCTCACATTGCACCAACATGTCATGAAGATATGCAAGGCTGCATATCTTGAGCTGAGACGCAACAGCTCCATTCGCAAATATCTTTCAGTTGATACCACTAGAACACATGTGTGTTCATTAGTACTTTCAAGACTTGACTATTGTAACTCAATTCTGTCTGGTTCATCTCAATATCTACTCAAAAAACTTCAAAAAGATCAAAACACAGTGGCTCGCATCATCTTTCGAGAACCTCGATCAGAGCACACCTCACCACTGCTCTGTACCCTTCACTGGCTATCGATTCAATACAGAATCAAACACAAAATTTGTTCTCTGTGCTACGTTTCACAGACAGACTCCAGTCTAACATACCTATCCGGCCTCACCTATGTATATACACCAGCAAGATATTTACGCTCTTCTTCTGACAATCGTATACTCATTGTTCCCACTGTGGAAACAAAGTCATATAGACAATCTTCTTTTGCATACCAGGGCCCGGTGATGTGGAACGAATTGCCCATTGAAATTAGAAACATAGACACAGTGGTCCCTTTTAAGAGTGCCCTTAAATACTCACCTGTTTCGACTGTAGGGACAAACTTAGAGACCTGACAATGTTTTGTACCTTAAATGTTTTCAGCATGTTTCACAAAATAACTTGCAAAAGGGTTGTCAAATTACGAAATCATCTAGGAATGGAAACGTCAACAATCCTACTAGAATTCCAACAACCCCCACCAGCACACGTCAGAATTGGACCACATGGAACTAAAGTAAAGCTACAGCAGTACATCAACAAACCCCGATAATGCAATAACTGCTGTAAATGGGGTCACTTTTCTTCCCGCTGCCGTTCACACCCAAGATGTGGAAAATGTGGCGGCAAACACACAGGAACATGCTTTATTAAAATACCAAAGTGTGCTAACTGTGAGGCTGATCACAAATCATATGATACACAATGCCCCATAGCAGTACAAGAAAAAGTTATTATTCGACTAATGGATCAACAAAACATCTCCTATAATCAAGCCAAGAAACAACATATGCAAAAGGAAATCATACCTAAAGCAAAAAAGGCAGAAGTACAACCCAAATTAAAAACAACTAAACAAAATAATGACAAAGATACAACAAGACAAGCTTCAAATCAGGAACAAACATTAACACCTGCGAGAACGAGAAACCTAGATACAACCGCAAACACCGGGATATTTTTCAAAAGAACAATCATTGACACCTATTTAAACAAACTACAAAAATCAATCAGCAACCAAATGAAGAACGACCGAATTACTAAAGATGAATTTATTAGCATATATATGCAGCAAATACAGGACTACCTAGCATTAACCCATCACGAATAAATCAACAACAAACAAAAAAAAAATTATTAACAACAGCATAAACAATGGATATTGGAAATAGATATAAAAATAAAAATAAAAATAAAAATAATGCTTCGACTAACAAAACAAAAAACAAGACCCCAGACAAGCTACTTATATGGCAATGGAATTGCAGAGGGCTAAATAAAAACCATGGAGAACTAATCGCAGCAATCCACGGAACAATCACCAAGCCCAAGATCATCTGTCTTCAAGAAACTCTACTTAAGGAAACTAGTACAAACATTCCTAAAATAACAGGATATCAAACTACATTCTTAAAACACAGAAGTACCGGCAAAAAAGGAGGAGGCCTAGCCATATATGTACATGAGACCATCACAGACGCAGTAGAGGAAGTTATTAATGTGAACTCAGGAGAAACACCAGTTGAATTTCAAAAAATTGTTTTCACAGTAGCAACCAAAACAATACATCTGTACAACATATATGATCCAGGACAAAATAGCCAAAACAACAACCGACTTTTTCAACAAATATTCAAGAAAAGGGGCACAAACACTATTATCTGCGGCGAATTCAATGCACATCACACAGAATGGGGTAGTGACCGCACAGATACAAGAGGGAAAAACATCTTAAAATACATAACAGAAGAACAACTAGAACTTTTGAACAACGGAACCCCCACACGTATAGACCCCAGCCAAGGCAAACTCTCTACCATTGACCTAACCATTGCGACGCCTAGCCTGGCTGTAATTACCCAATGGGAAGTGATGCAACATTCTACATTAGGCAGCGACCACTTCCCCCTATGTACCACCATATACGTCTCGTGCCCAACGGAGCAACAAAAAACACAACAAAGATGGAAACTCAAAAAGGCAAATTGGAACAGCTTTAAAGACCAACTTAAATTAGTAAACCTTGCGGAAATCAAAGATGAGGATACAAATAAATATTATGACAATCTCATACAAATTATAAACGAAGCGGCAAATAAGAGTATACCCAAAACAACAGGTTTCCATTATAAACAGACGGCAATCCCCTGGTGGACAGAAAATTGCAAAATTGCCATTCAGAAGAAAAAAACAGCCTTAAATCGCTTTAAACACACAAAAACCGCCACTGACTTTCTTATATACAAACAAACAGAAATCAACACTAGGACGGTAATAAATGAGGCAAAAAAGGACTCATGGAGAAGATACTGCACAACGCTCAATCATAAAACAAATACTAAAGAAATCTGGAATAAAATAAAAGCCATGAAAGGCAAAACACCCACAACAGCGCCGAAAATCCAGGGAACAAAAAACAACATGGAAGTAGCAGAGAAGTTAGCCCAACACTTTGCTAACTCCAGCAGCGATAACAATCATAAACATGAGTTTTTACATCAAAAATCAACATTAGAAAAAGAATTTCCCCACATTTTCAAAGATCGAGACAACAGAGATTCGCCACTGAATGACCCTTTTTATCTGAAAGAATGGAGACAAGCCCTCAGCCAAAAAAAAAGTACATCACCAGGAGAGGATAACCTAGGCTATGAAATATACAAACAATTACCACCCAATATGCAGAGCATTACCTTAGACTTAATAAATCTGATATGGAGAACAGGTCGCATCCCCACACTATGGAAGCGAGCCATAATCATAGCCATCCCAAAACCAGGCAAAGACCCTACTAATGTAACCTCTTACAGACCTATTTCACTAACTAATACAATCTGTAAGGTAATGGAAACAATGGTTAACAACAGATTAAAACACCACCTAGAACAAAATCAACTACTGGCTGAAACCCAAAGTGGATTTAGGAATAAACGATCTACACTTGATCAATTAATCCGTCTGGAAGCCAACATCAAATTAGCATTTAATGCCAAAAGGAAAAGAGACAGACACCTAATAGCAATATTTCTAGACTTAGAGAAAGCCTTCGACCTAGTCTGGACCAATGGCCTCATATCTCAACTCAACCAATTTGGCATAACAGGAAGAATGCACCGCTGGATAGCAAACTTCCTTACGGGAAGAACCTTTAAAACTAGAGTAAGAGAGGCCTTGTCCCAAACATATACACTGGATAATGGAACCCCCCAAGGAAGTGTGATTAGCCCAACCCTATTCAATCTAATGGTCAACAATCTAACCAACTATCTCAAAAATTGCCCAGTTGATCTGTCACAATTTGCCGATGACAGTAGTATCTGGAAAGCAGGAAATCCGAATAGTCAAAAGAACATCACTCAAATTCAGAAAGGACTAGACATCATCGGCACATGGGCCAACAACTGGGGTTTCAAAATATCCCAAATAAAAACAGTTGCCATGCTCTTCTCCCCAACTAATAAACAACCTAAATACCCTAAACTATATATGCAGAATCAGCCCATCCAATTCCAAAAGGAGACCCACTTCCTGGGAATGCTACTAAATGAAACAATCAATTGGAAATCACACATACAACAAACTATTCAAAAATGTCAAAAAGATCTAAACATACTTAAAAACATCAAAGGTACTACATGGGGAGCTGATCAGCAAACTATGCTAATGATCTACAAATCTTTAATTCGAAGTAAGATAGACTATGGCTCCCAGATCTATTCCTCAGCCAACAAGGAAACACTTAGACAACTAGATAGCATCCAATATAGAGCACTTAGACTTTGCACTGGTGCATTACCGAACACCTCCCTGGAAGAACTACAAATCCTCGCATGTGAACCACCATTACAACTGAGAAGAGAAGAACACATACTTAGATACGCCTGTAGAATCTCAATACATAAGGAGATTAATCCCACCAGAAACATAATAAGTAAATGTCAAACCACCTTTAGCTCAAGACTGGTACCACATCCTCCAGCAGCTAACAAAATACACACACTCTGCAAAGAACTCAATCAAATAGAACTCCAAGCAGAACAACTACTTATCAAGGACCCCACACCTTGGAGAAATAACCAACCTAACATCAACCTAACAGCACTCCAACTGGTACATAAGCGCGACAACCCCAATATCACATTAACACAAGTACAAAACCTCGTCAACAACAACTATGATGGATATGTAAAAATCTATACTGACGGCTCAAAATCTAAAGAACTACATAGAACGGCTGCAGCGGTAGTGATCCCAGAACATCAGATCACATTTACGACAAGACTACCGGATGACTGTTCCATATATACCGCGGAATTCTGGGCCATCAACCGAGCCCTAAAATGGATAGTAACACAAAATCAAAAACAGTACGTAATCATAACAGACTCACTTAGTGTACTTGAAAGTATTGAGACAGGTAATTCCAAAAGTAGACAAAATCTTCTAGAGGACACTATGCTGACCATCAGGGAAGCAGATAAATCACACCAAACCATACACTTCTTGTGGGTGCCATCTCACATCAATTTGCCTGGAAATGAAAAAGCAGACAAAGCAGCAAAAAGCAGTCTGATGAAAGACCAAATTGAACCCGTACAGTACAACACTCAGGAACTATATAGTCAAGTCAGGGACAGAATTAATAATAAATGGCAACAACAATGGGAAAACTCCACAAAGGGTAGACATCTATACCAACTACAAAAAGAGGTCACTAGAACTCAACGTTTACCAAAAAGCCTGGCAGCCATTGATATTAAAATAATCAACAGAATCAGAACAGGTAAAACACTACTAAATGGCAGTTTTATGAAACATATAAGTACAGGACCCACGCCGGATAAATGTCCACACTGTCCAGAAACTGAAACATTGGAACATGTATTCAACATATGTCACAAATATCATCGACAACGTACCGTCTTCCAACTACAACAAAGAAAACTTGACTCAGTTACATCATTCCCCCAAATTCTAGATAAAAGGTATAACAAAAACGTAAATGCTACCTATATAAATATTCTTAATTACCTAAAATCAATAGACATAATACACAAAATATAAATATCCAAACCATCAAATAAGTAAATAAACATAAACATAGTCAAAGAGTTAATATTTATCAATCAAGGGGCCAGAGCAGATAATAACATCGCTAGCTCAAAAAAACAGACCCACGTAACAATGCCTTAAATAAACGGAAAAAAAAAATTATAACTATCAAATAGATAAATAATTAACGAGGCCATATCGGTTAAAGGGGCCAGAGCGGATAGTAATACCGCTAGCTTCAAAAAGCAGAACAGCTTAACATTACCCTAAAATAAATATATAAAATAAAATAGAAATGGGGAAAGGAAGGGAAAGGGGGGATAATATAAACATTGTAATGCGAGGAAAAAAGGAAGAAAAGGGAGAAAGGGAAGAAAGAGAAGGGGAAAAAAAGAGAAGATTACACTAAGTAGTGGCACAATGTAGGTATAGTAAAACCAGTCAACCGGCAAGTGACAAGATAAGTGTGATGAGAACACCGGGATCAAATAGTGATAGCTCAAGGAAACATAACATCAACAAACCGACAAGAAAAAGTAAAAGGAAAGGGAAAAGAAGGATGGAAGAAGGAAAAAGAAAGAAAGAGGGAAGAAGGGAGTAGGAAGAAAGTGGGAAAGAGAAAAGGGAAAAGAAGAGAAAAAGAAGGAAGAAATGAAATAACACCAAACACACCCCACTCCAACTCTAATCTTTTTTTTTTTTTTTAAATTTTTTTTTTGTTAATTTATTTTTTTTATTTTTTTTATTTTTTTTTTATTATTTTTTTTATTTTTTTTATTTTTTTTTTCTTTTGAATTTATTTTTTATATATATATATATTTTTTAAAATATTTTTATTTTTTAATTTGTTTTGATTTTTTTTTAAATTTTATTTTATTTTATTTTATTTTATTTTTCTCCCCAGGGTTCTAATTTGGTAGGAGAACCCTTTTCGAACAATCTCTTTCTCGAAATCTAACTTGATCAATTTTGACCACCGCTCAAAATTAACAAGCTAAAATACCTAACAGTGACTACACTTATTTATGTCGCTAAGACATTTTAGCAATTAAATTTGTTAAGGACCTACAACATGTACACTATGTACTAGAAATATTTATTGATAGGAAAGATGAAAAATTCTATGACTATATGGATTTGATATAATTGCACAGGTGGCTTACACAATATTGGTATTTGTTCTGCCTTCCTGCTTTGCCGTGACCCGACATTTTACTCTAAGGCGAGACTGCCATTTAACGCGGGTGCCGGGGAGACTGCGACAACACAGCCTAGTGTAGTCAAAATTACCTTTGGTCCCGACCAATCAAATAGCCCGACCCTCGGGCATTAACTGGTCGCGAAAGCACATAGTTGCGCATGCGACCTTAATTCATATTAAATAAAAAACTTGAATAATTCCCAAGTTATTTTGAATTTAACTTATATAGTAGTATAGCCAAACTTATTTGTAATATTAGTGGGTATGTAATAAAAACAAAACCGCATTCGTGTTTTGTCACGGGGGTGGGGTGGGTGAAGGAGAGCTCGTTTTATATTGTTTATGAATACGTCTCGGCCTGACGACCCCGACGTATCCTTCCGCCATCCAAACTGGTTCTTCCTGCAAATCTGGAAGTCAACACATGTTTGTATATCTAATTCAACCCATTTAGTTTACTGCTTGATATGGCGGTCGATACAGCAGTTTAAGCACTCCGTTTCACACATTCATATTTAACCTACTTAGATACAATTTTTAACGTATAAGCGTTGATATTATATTGGACTCAGAGAATGAACTCATGCAAGTATCGCTTTAATTTTCACTCATACAGTAAACGTGCACATATCTCGAATGCATGGAAAAGAGGTAGGTAATAAAAACAAAACGGGTTTATTACGAGTCGGGGAAAAGAGGTTTTGTTGTATGAATACATCATGCCTAACGGTTTCACTCTCATATTAACCACAATATCATGTTTATTCTTTCCACCGACTTAGAACAAAACATATATGCAGTTTTGTGCAGAAATCAAATCAATCATCAATATATTAAATTCAAAATAAAACAGATAGTATAATTCTAATTTTATATCATAACTTGTATTCAATATATTTCTCAAAAGAACTTAAAACTTTAAGCAAATCAATGTAATGAAATTCAGCAAGAGAAAAAAAAATGTTTCATGTACGTTAAATAAGTTTTGGGCCTAATGAAGGATATCAGAGAAATTGAATCTTTTTCTGGATTATTTCTTGATAATTTCCTCGAAAATAAGTGAAATAACACAAAAGATCTTGTTCTGGAATTGGGATTTTTCTTTTTGTCAAAATGAGCGAAAGAGGTATTCTGTGGGTTTTTCTCATCCGTGATAACGAGGAAGGGCTTTAGCTTGACAAAATCAATGAAAGATCGGGTCTCATCGGAACAACAATTTGGAAAGTTCACCGTGAGCTTTAATGTGTTTTTGTGAAAAGTGAGAGTGAAGTGTTAATGAATTTCCATGATGCCAGGGTTTACTATTGGTGTACTCAGGTCAGAGAAGAACAGTTTTATGTCAGCTGCCAACCACCCCATATACATATATGTTTTGTGAAGACCTTGCCCCATACTAATGTTAAGGTGCAGTACTATAAAACGTTCAGCTGCAAAACAAGTTCCCGATGGCGGCCCCTATGCCGCCATTGCCAAAGACCGCCTTTAGATTGCATCAGCTAAAAAACAAAATAAAGTGGGGCAGAACAGAATAATCAATGTCTGGATTTTTCCACAACTGCCTGTTTGTTCCCAGTTATGTACATGTAATTAATTCCTTATCATGTTATATACTGTAAGAGTTGCTTCCACCTATATCACCATATCTGTATGGCAGTAGTGTTTATTGTTTTAATTGCCTTTATTTCGTAGAATCTGGAACACGAGTCTCTTTTCTGTTTCTTTTGCGTTTCATCCAAAAACTTAGAATGTTTTAAAAGTTTCATCCTTTTCGGAAAATTTGTTTGTAACAAAGCATGCCGATCTCTCACTGTAATACGTCACTATCACTGTTGAACTTTTGTTACCAGACACTTCAAAATAGTATGGCGCCGACTTTGGAACTTATGGCGTGTGTGCTGCACACACACACACTCATTCTCTCTCTCTCCCCCCCCCCCCCCCCCCCGAGGCCCACTCTTAGTTTCACTCTTCCCATTTCACCTTTTCATACCTTTTGAACGTTTCGCCACATCACGATACTGTTTATCTATGGCATATTCAGCAAGTTCAAAGAACCATACACATTTTTTGAAATTATTTCGTTATAAAACCATAATAAACATTACTATTAACAATAATTTTTTTTTTAATATAAAATTTTTACTGCTTCGATGTTACTACAAATTGAAAACAACGAGGATAAACTGGTGTGTGCGTGTGTATTTTAATAAATTCAGATGAAAAACTTAATTGTATTCATCTCATTTCTTGTTACTAGATTTCATTTATTACCAAAGCTGGCAGTTAGTTGGAGGCATGATAATTATAAACAAGCTTCTTTAATTGTCTCTATTAATCTCGCAGCGTAAAACACTTGTATTATAAGGTTACAATTACCCACTAATTACTAGGTATGATGGACTAAAACAACGAACAAATACACACCTTTGACAGACTAGAACACAAAATGCTCTTAATTTTACATAACATCTATTTAATGATAAAGTCTGCCAGCGAGAGAACAGTCCATAAATCTGGTCTATAAATCATTACAAAAGTTTTATCTGCGTGTAATGTTCCTGAACTATATGCACTTGTGTTTTGCAGATTGTTAAGGACACCTCTGAATTACGATCACATTAAGACTGTATTAATGCTATGGAATTTCAGAAATACTTTTTTCTTAGTATAACTTCAAACATAATACTTTTATCAAATATGTGTATTTAAAATTTAAAGAGTTGGTTTTAACATTCACTCACGCATTACACCCATTGGATGCATAGCAATAACAAAAACATGCTTTGCTGCACATATTACACTCTGGACTTGCTAACATACTTTCATTTAGACGATGCATTTGTGTTGTCTATGGTTGTATCACCTTTTAACCCCATTATATTAAGATTACGATACAAGAACTCTTTCTTTGGCTGTTTTTCCATAGGAGACAGATTTCTGAAATAAGTAACACACGATATAAACCCTCTCTCTCTCTCTCTCTCTCTCTCTCTCTCTCTCTCCACACACGCACACACAATTACATGTAAACATCAAGTTATTTTAATTTCACGACAGTTTTTCAAAAGATATACAATGTGTTGGATCCAGTCAATAATAGGAGACATTTTTAATATGCAAAGAGTTTGCACATATACAAAATATGCCATATAGTTTTAACATACTTTTGATGATCACTCCATAAAATGTATTTTTAAAAAAAAAACATCTCGTACCTCTGTGTGAAATCGACGTGTCCAAAGATGGATCCAGAAATATCTTTTAGGTGGAATGTAAACAAGTAGACAAGACGTTCGTGGGACAAAACCGCATGTGGGAACTATGGGAGGAGGCGAAATTCCCTGGAAATTTCTGCATTTAAATCGTTTCCAGAACATAGCTTTAACTACCTAAATGTACAGATGTACTCTTGGAAAGATTCCTCTTTTTACCTCGAGTTATAAAGAAAAACTATTTCTTAGGGAAGGTGCATCTCCTGTTCCATATTTTATATAATCTAATTTTTCATATTCTTTCAGAGTATTGATTATAAAAGCAACATGCTTGAAGCTACATGCATGGATATTTATTTCAGAATAGTAAATTAGTAACCAGAATACGAGTGCTCAAAAATATGCGTTTCATAGCTTACCGACAGGTGTGCTATACAATACATTGTGTGACTAAAAAGCATTAACATTGGTATTATGATTATCAACCAACAAAATCGAAATCTTTTCACACTATGCAAGAGATCTAGACTTTAATCAGCTGCATACTCCTCTAATGGAAATTAATAAACAAGTAGAAAATGTGGTCTATAAATCTCATTTTAACATCTTAACATCACTACTCGATAAAAAATCTCACTTTAACATCTGTAACATCCCTATTCTATAAATCTCTTTAACACCTTTAGCATCATCATGTATTAGCATCATCTCCTCAAGAAGACTTAAAAGCAGCTTTATTGCTAATAAAAGGCTGTAATTTCTGAGCCACTAATGTCAAAGATGGACAAAACTATTGATTATACTGATGCAGACATGTGCTCGATTTTATTAGTTTCAAACAAGTGCTTCAGGAGCACAGAATAGATTACATACGTTTCAGCTTAATAATAATGCAAACACTATGATGAAACTTTAAACATACAATTAAGCTGGCTTTACCTACGTATTTTGCGCAATTTATGTTTAACTAAGCAAAGAAATGCAAAATGTATTGTCAAAAGAAATTAAAATGTTTTATTCTGATTCTCTATTTAATGAAATGAGTCCAATCTGCCTCTTTTGATAATTCCATCAAAAGAGAATTTTTCAAGATTTTAGAGAAATAACTTAAATTTCAAGAGACATGACAACAGGAAGCGACTAAAATTACCAGACTCTAATTAAAAAAATCTGACATTCCACGCACAATTTTGTAACATTCCTATGTCACGAACATCTTTATTTCATCTACAGTATTACCTAATACATTTCTGGAAGTGTCGACATATAAGAGATAGGATAAATCGCTTCCATAAATAAAGTAAAAACAAATAACTTGATACAGTCTATGTACACCATTACACACTTCTAAATGCAAAAATATTAATAAATGCCAAAAATTATTGTGTAAAGAGAATATAATCATATAAAATAAAATGCAAATGTATCTTAGAGAAAGAGAGAGTTCTAACTGGTATAAATACAGGAAGATGGAAATGAAATGAGAAACCTCAAATGTGTTACACAAAGCACATGATGGCAATTCAATCAATTAGCGATGTGCATCCCTTTGATTAAAGTTAGTATACTACAAGTAAAAAATATCTTCAATGAGAATGTCACGTTGCCGTGAATGCGATTGCGTAAGTCAGGGAACAAAAACATTGTTAGAACATGCGTATATGTTTGACACCGCGGCTATAGCGTGTATTCTTCATAAGGATACGAGAACCCAGATTTGTTGGGTGTGAAAAGTCGTACGTGGACGTTGAAAGCTTCGTTCAAGAACAAAAAACACTTATAGGCGTCGTAAATCTCACCACGTTGACAGACGGCACGGGGGCACTGTCTGCTATGTTGAGTAGAACAAGATAGAACCGACATCCTATCTGAATTGAGAGGGTGATCTCACAATTCAAATCCGAATTGAAATTTAGTATTTTTAGCACGGCACTTAATAATTGACCAAATATCGTCCTGGAAGGTTTTAAAGCAACATTCCAGGAAAGCCACACGTAATTTGGCGGGGAAACTTAGGAAATTCTAAGACGAAGCTTCGTAAAGGCAAGACATTTACTCGATTGTTTCAGAATATTACGACATTGTAATTATGTGCAGTATGTATACTTCATTACTAGAATCGTAAGTACGTGGAGTTACCTTTGTGGTGTTTAATTTAAATATGGATATTTGAGAAATGAGCAATGATTAGTAATAAATTATGTAGACTGCTTGCCTGTGATCAGCATTAATATTGTAATTCGCTTTTTGGTTACTTCGTAGTAATCTAGTGCAATTATTCATGTGATATTCTAGATTTTGCAACAGTTGAATTGAATTCTAACTTTGGAAAATGGTTGCAATGTAAAAAAATTAGTTAATATGGATGTAAGGATATATCAGAGCATGGAATATTTGAATATTTGTGTACACTTTGTTGGGTGTAATGTACACAAATACATCTGATTGTTGTGATATTGTCATATATATATGTATGAAAAAATTGGAGAAGAAGCAGTCAAGGAGGAGAAGGAATTAGGAGGGAAGTCAGAAAGTGAGAAGGATTTGGCGGGATAGGAAAGACAAAGATGAGTAGAAAACAAGGGCATTAGGAAAAGCTAGCTCACATTATAAATCAAAGAATGCAATAGGCTATCACTTGGTTGTGAGGAAGAAGAGTGATTGGGGAATTATTATCATTTGACTATTGAATTGTATTAAATTGTTATTCATTTGAATTTCACTTTTTGTGTACTCAGTAATTAGATTGTCGGCATTGTTGATTGAGGGCTTGGAGATTTACCTTTCTCTATATCAATAATTTCACTTCCTACAAAATTGACCTTGGGTTGGACCCCACCCCAACCATATTAACACATCTAATAAAGTGGCGGCATAAAAAATCCCGCCACACTCCACAGTGGGCGATTTATCCAGATCATAATTAGATGCATATTATCTTTACGACCTAAAGTATTATTTTTAGGAAGTATTAGTGAACAATTGTGAGATATTTTCCATTGTGTATTTTGAATTTTTATGATTTTCACCTTATATGTTATATTTTAATATTTGCATGCTTGGTAGATTTCTAATTACTTGCAGTAATTGTGATGAAAATTTCAGGTAAATTATCTTACCTGAACGAAGTTAATGGTGTCAACAGGTAAATAATTGGTTAGGAAATGTGTAACATCTGTCAATTGCTTAGTAATCTGAAACTAGGTATCACTTACTGTTAGTATCAAAATAAAATGGCTACAAAAAACCAGATGATGAATATCATTTTTGTGTACTCAATAATTTAACTGCCCACATTGCTGATTGGGGTTTCGGAGCTTTACCTCTCTCAATCACTAATTTCACTTCCTACAAAATCGAGACTGGGTGGGACTTCTATAACAATTTAAATAAAATATTAGGAGCACCCCACCCCAACCATAACACACCTACAACAGTGGCTGCATAACAAACCC
>JAQISU010000008.1:22560000-22970000 GCA_029339505.1 Unio delphinus
TGGTGTCAAAGTGTCCAATTTGGAAATCTTGATGCTGAAAATGTCATTTATGGTATGATTGTGGTATCAGCACTATGCATTGAAAAAGAATTAATGGTTTTGAATTTCTGGAAGTTTTTTTAAATACACAAATACATCAATCCCTTTGAGGGAGTCTTGTTTACTGTCATTTCCCTTTGAGGGAGTCTTGTTTACTGTCATTATGGATTGAAACAACTGAGCACTTGGTTTAGGGCCTAACTGAGTAGATAATTTTCGCCAATTACCGAATGCGAGTATTTGGATGTACTATTTGCCGGATCCGGGCGCGAACCGAGTAGTAGGTGCGACTCTGGAGAGTACCATTGGTTTCATTATCGTATGCAAAGCTTAAACTTTTCATGTACCGTATATATTGCCTATAAGAGGAAAAAATGTATTAACTAAAATTATTATGTATTAAAAAACTTTTTTTTAGTTCGATATTTATTGAATTAATTTACTTGTAACCATTCGTGCGCATATTGTTTGCCGAGGCGAATACTTCCAAATAGTACCAAAAAAAACCGGATATTTGGCTGAAGCAAATGTCCGAGGCGATTTCCGGTTAGGCCCTACACTTGGTGGAAGCTTCAATGTGGTCAGGTTTGTCCCTTCTGCCACCTACACACACACACACACACACACATATATATATATAATTTAAAAAACATTTTTCACTCCAGTGGTATTCTCAGCATTTGCCCAGATACTACAGTGCTTGACAGTAATGGAGATTACATCACTGCATTTTTATTCACTAAACAAACAAGAAGACTGTAAAATACCAGAAATATTGTGTAATACGAACAATAATTATAAATTTTAAACTTGTCAGAATTTGGTAGGTCCAGCTTTCTTATAGCCACAAGTAGTTGTATCTTGGATCGGGTATTTTCTTGCAAGTTATGATTATTAGGGCATAACCGATTAGCATTTTTCTACCGATTTCCGATTCCGGATTTTGGGCATGAAATTTTTCTGATTCCGGATACGATTCGATTAATCGGAAATGCTAAATCCGTATTTTTTTTTCTAAAAAATTTCATCTTCCGTTTCCGGGTTTCTGGTATCTGGTTTTGCCGTGTCCAGCATGTTACTTAGTACCATATCCGGCTTCATTTCTGGTTTTCACCCGTCGGTTCAAATAGATTGTCTCACAGCGTGGTTGTGTTGACCATATCGGACTTTTCTGACTTCTTATTTAATTTTATTAACGCACTATCGAATGACACGCAGTGTTAGACATGGTGCTATAGAAATTCAACTTTATTATTTTTATTATCCGAATCGGTCGTTCCTGCCTTGTCCGACTCCGATTAATCGGAAGTTCATACTATCCGGTGGAATCCGATTTCCGGATCAAAAGTCGGTTATGCCCTAATGATTATCCATTAGCATGAATGGGTTAGATTGAATGTTGATGTTTTAAGGTCAGATTTACTGTTGTCATACTAATTTTATTATCCCAATTAGCACTGAATTTGTGGCCAGCCAGGAAGTTGGCAACACATTTCATTGGAGTATATTGGCGATCATGACCTCTCCATTTTAAAAGTTAGACTCTCTTTTCCTGGACTGTTTCGGATTCCCCTGTTCATTAGCTGCTTGTTAAGCAAGTGCTTGGGTAAGGGAAGTCTGGAAATCAAATGGTATCTGATTTGATGGTACAAAACTTTATTGAAAGCTTGAATTAAAGATAACACAGAAGTATCCACTTTGCTTAGTGTTGACTGCATTGGCTGTTTGGTATTGAGTACTTGGGACAAAAATACAGTGTAAGGAATTGATATTAAGGTGTGTTAGTAATAGTTTTGTTTTAATGATTCCAGCTACCAGCCTTTGTTTTTGGTAAATTTTGTTCTTGTATTTTTTTTTTGTGGGTTTATCCATAAAATTGATTGCCTATAAATATGCAAACTTTTACTGGTGTAAAATCCATGAATTTAAGGACACATAAAATGCATTTTGTAACATGACTACAAAAATTGATACCCACAAAGGTACACCAAAGTATTACGTATCACTGAGTTTTATGTACAAATCACATTTTCTACAAGTAGTCTGACTCACTTGCCACTGAGAAACCTCTGTTTCTTCATGTGTCGATAGAAAAATATTATTTTGATAATCTATACATTACTGCCCATTAGCAATATGAATGTGTTTTGTTTTCATTGTCATTTTTCTGAAATGTTGAGAACAGTTTTAATTGGAAGGCTTCATGCTTTAAACCCGAAAAATGCTCAGTGATGTTTGCTAAGAAGGTTATTTGTTTGTGTGCCTACATGGTGATACAAGAAATACTGCCAATATATTAGTTTTATTGATTTCTAGCAGGCTACTAAATGCCACCATAACAGACCTTCCAAATGTCTACAAGGCAGCAGTCCTTCTGGAACACTCAGTTTTATAAATTGAAAAAAGCACTTATCTGTTGTAATCCATTAGACAATTAGTCTAAAGCCTACATTGATTGGCTGTCAGAGTTGTCCCCCTTGGATTGTTTAGCCAGAAGCCAACACAATAGTTTTCAGTCAACTGATCAGCACATGAAGAAAAAGATAGTGGATTATTACTGTATTGATCAGCCTATTAGACACTGCCGGCCCACACTACCATGCAGTCAGCGCCAAATAATGTTTGTGTTCAACCACTGATTCCATGTTTGAACTAAACACTTTCTAATCCATACAGTTAACATGTGCCTAAGTAATAGCAAGGAGTACAGATAGTTCAGTTGGACTTAAAATATCTGCTTCTAAATTGGGGAGATATCAATAAGAAGATGTATAATTATGACCCAGGACAAAGTTTAATTATTCTTGGAGATCCACTTCATAAGCCTTTTGACTGAAGGTAGGTGTCGTTCAGTGTCTCCAATTTCCTGCCTGACTGGTTGGTTTAGGTACAAAGCTAGAGCTGAGGGGTACAGACTTTGCAGAGTTGTATTTTATTTGCCTGGCATTTATGCTCTAGTGAATAGGGTTATTCATTGTAATGTACACATTAAACATAGGGGACGATTAGAAATGTTGGGTAGCACCCATCCAGACTGTTAATAATGTAGTCGATTATCGTACTTTTCTGAATTGAGTACAGACTGTGAATGATCCTCATAGTTTATTTTGAGCTTTAGATAATCCCAAAACTTGTACAGCTATAAAGATGTCTGACGATAATGTCAAATTTCATAGTGTTACAGTTGTGGTTAATTCAAAAACTCCTATTGAACTTCGTGTGTTTAACAGAATTGTACATGCTACAGGCTCTATCAGACTTCATTCACTATACAGTTAAAGATTCCAGAAGAAATTAATGATTTTTGGGGGGTTAAATTGTAAAATGACACAGTTTTCATATTTCTTTATATAGATGCAACAAGAAACTGATATTTTTTAAAAAGCTTACAAGGTTAATTCTCACATTTTATTTTATATATTATTGTTTACAAGTATCCAAGCAGGTTCCATTCCTTTATTGATTTTTTAAACAATTTTCTTACTGAATGACCTTATTAAAATTGTGTGTGTGTGATTTGGATTTTTAACATAGCTTTCAGTCATATCGCTATGATGTCTGCAGTGTAGCAGTTTATAGTGATGTCTAGTATTGGGGCATCATTCTGCAGACATGTAGCATGATATCCCACCCAGTCACATTATCCTAACACCATGCTGACCAGTTCTAATACTAACCTCTTAATGCTGAGCGCCAGGGAAGGCAGCTGTTGGTGCCACTTTTAGAAGTCTTTTGTATAATCTGGCTGGGGATCAAACCCATGAAGTCCCACATCCGAGGCAGATGCTCTCGATTGCATTATGTGATTGATTTTATGAACTATACCTTTCCTGAATGACTTCTTTAAAATTGCCAATTGCTTATCAGTGATTCCATTAATTTGCTATCATTTGCATGTTATATATGAACCATTGTTAGAACCATGAAAATAGGATTTGGACAATAAGTTTTCTCTTATATATGATAAAATCAGATCCTCATTTTGGTAACTTGAGAGTTGTGGCAAAGTCAGTATTGGTTATAAAGCATGTATACACATTTGTTCTGTTAAATTTTTGATTAAACGGACTGTAAATAAGCATAATCCAGTGTTTTCTCTAGGCAGTACCATTGCACCTTTAATCATAATTAAAATTAATAAAAGGGGTCCTGAGTGGTCTAAAGCGCTCTGTTACGGATTACTGCCATCTCAACTCTATCTGCATGGGTTCAAGTCTCAGATTCAGCCAATTTGGTCATGTGAGAAAGCTTGCCAGTAGCTTCTTGTGGGTCGGTGGTTCTTTCTGGGGGTTTTCCATGTTTCTCTCACCAACATTATTACTGCTGCCATGTATAGCTACTGTGTGCTGAAAAATTACATTAAACCCTACAACAACAACAACAAAATTAATAAAGGGTGCAAGTTAACATTGACAGAACATCTAAAAAGGTACCGTATTTTCCGGCCTATAGGTCGATGCGGAGTATAAGTCGAATTGACCAATTTTGTAAATTTTCCATCCTTCGTCCATATATAATTCAATTCGGAGTGTAAGACAAGGCCAGGTCAATAACTTGGCTTTGTATTTTATACTACCGGTAGTAACTTCCGGTTGCATGAATATTGATGGTATCGTCGTATGATATTCCATATTACCGGCAATATCCATTGCCAGTTGAAACCAGTCTTGAGTGCAAGATTCAACAGATGAGATAAACTCAGTGAGGCTAACAATAGGGAAATAAGGCAATTCATAGGGAAATCAGAAATGTGAAGAAAATGAGGAGACAGAAAACAAAAGTTGCAAACAAAACATAAATAAAAATACTTTTAATTATACTTTAACATATCAGTGAAATGCAGTATCAAATTTATACAAATATACAGTTTTATAATACATATTATTAAGAAAATAAAATCTTCAATATCTGAAAATCCCTCGAAGTCTTTGTCTTCCG
Source organism: Unio delphinus (assembly GCA_029339505.1). NCBI lineage: Eukaryota > Metazoa > Mollusca > Bivalvia > Unionida > Unionidae > Unio > Unio delphinus. Next base: position 22,564,978 of record JAQISU010000008.1, read on the forward strand.
TATTGGAATGAAAAATGGCGGCTATATCGGGGCTCAGATCATTACAAATGTTCTCATCTGTCTCCATCTCATCATCCTCATCTGGCTTCTCTATCCTGCTCACAATTTCTGCTTTAGCAAAACCATTCACAATAGCCAATTCAGGAACCTTGTCCCATGCATCCTTAACCCAATGCGCAACCTGGGAATATGTAGCGCATATGTCCTGTGTTTGTGAAGCTGTGGTCGCCTGCCGTCATCCAATGTTCTGACAACTTTCGAAGCTCAGCTTTGAAACATCGATTAACGGAAATGTCTAGTGGCTGTAGTAACTTTGTCATACCACCTGGGATGATGCCTGACGATGTGTTCTTGGTTTTAATTTTAAACTTTGTCTCGGCACTGATGTGTGCATGCATAGAATCCATAATAAGGAAAGACTTCTTGGTTTGGAAAAATCCACCGACTCGATGTGCGAAACGTTTATCTAACCACATCCCCATCATGGTATTGTCCATCCATCCTTTTGGATTTACTTTAATCATTATTCCACTGAGGAATTTCTCCTTTGGCATAGTTTTTCTTTTAAAAATCAGCATTGGGTGCAACTTTTCGCCATCGGCAGTACAGTGAAGTTTGACTTCTCACGACCTGTTGTCCTAATAGTAACAATCTTAGATCCTGTAAGGTCAACTGTTCTGTTCATCGGAATGTCAAATGTTAATGGTACTTCGCCCATGTTTATCACGAAAGACATTTCAAAATTGTCAGTCTTAATCTTGTCTTGGACATACTCACGGAAATTGTTCAATTTTTCCAGAAAGTCTACTGGTAGTTTCTGTGCCATAGTAGTGCGTTTTCTTATCCACTTTTTTGCATGCACCGAAAACACCATGATGCACTTCCACTAAAACTTTCAATTCCGAATTCTGTTGCCATTTCCTTTGCCATGAGTCGGAGATCAACAGAGTTCAATTTCCACGACACGCGGCACATTGTGTCAAAACATAGTCTTCTAACTTATCCTCAATATTCATCTATCTTGCTTTGCAGCCATGATTTGCTTTCTTTGTTTTTTTTTGTAGCGCATAATGCAACCTTAGCTTTACACCAATCCCGGACACATTTTTCACTTACACCATATTTCCTGTGAGCAGCCATATTCCCACCTTTCTCTTCAGCGATCTTTACAACTTCCAGCTTAAAAGCCGCCATGTAAGACTTGCGTGATTTTACGGGAGGCATTGTGAGATAAGTTGTATGATTTGTACGGGGATATTTATATGAATGATTATGACTGAAAAGATTGATCAAAATATACCGAACTCATTAAAATGTGCCCGTACTAAAGCAATGAAAACAATGCCCATGGCTAAATTCATTATTTACATCTAGAGAAGGAAGTGGGCATCATTTCCTGTTGTACTTAATCCCATTGATATTGAACACGAGTAGCGTAATTGATGCGGATTAATGATAAAGAACAATGGGGTACCGGCAATATGGTAACTAGTATCGGTAGCTAAAGCCAATATCAAGGTCGAAACAATTGCGGCAGCTGGCTTTGATTGTTGTTGGAAACCAAATACCAATTTATCAACAGCCGGTATAATCAAAGAGAGACACCGAAACATCAGCTGGTTAAGAATGAATATAGGTGAAGTGTTGACATTACAATTTGCTTTAAACTAAATTGCGAAAACTAAAAATCGTGGATCACTGATGATCTATGAGTACTGGTAGTCCATCTATATATCTGATTTTAGTGTAGTTTAAACCTACAGTAATTTATTTGCGAAACTTTGTCAAATACAATTAGAAACATATGATTTGGGGGATTCAGTAGAATGGATGATCTACATTATTTTATAAATAATCATAGAACGCTCGAGTTAATATGGATTACATCCCTTTCTAGGATCAGTTGGATCAATAAAAAAAGCTGTGCCGGTAATTGCTCACGTGTGTCCAACAATATACTGGAAAATCAAATATTAATGGACCAGTTATTTCATATCTTTTTTTTTTTTTTTAGGAACAAACAATACGTTTTTAATTAGTATAGTACACTATAGAGTATAGACCATAAGTGTGCTATGCGGCCCGGTGAAGTTTTTACCGGTAATTGTTTTCTTTTATTTTATGTTTGAGAAATAAGAAAAAACAAGCAGAATGCAAAATAAATAATGACAAAACTTACAAATATAAATGCACTCATATTATTTTATGACAATTTATTGACATAGTAATTTAACATGAATTTGTACTTCTATGTGACCTGTTTTCGATTATGCCGATTATAGCATACCTGATACTGTAATCCATATATAAGTCGATGCAATTTCAATGACAAAATCCATATATAAGTCAATTTGGAGTATAAGACGAAGACCGAACTTTCAAGTCAAAAAGTCTCGACTTGTACGCTGGAAAATACGGTACACAGAAGAGTAAATATTGATTTGCATGGTTGTACTGTGTCCTGACCATTAGGCAAAATCTAGTTACTCATCAAGACCCATGACTTTGTAGGAAGAGTCTCATTGATCCAGATTGTCTTGTGTTTTGATAGAGCCTTTTTGTGAGCAAATCACGCAGCTTCAACAAAGTTTCTTGTTATTAAATACAGAAGTCGGTGAAGAATATTCACTCATTCTGCAGAGAAAAAGTAGTCCCACAAGACAAGTGAATTCTCAGAACAGGTCTGTTCAGCAGGACCAGTTTACAATTTTGTAATTCAACCAGACTCAAGAGGGAAATTGTAGCTAATTTGTTTGCTGTATTCTTTGTATATAGTTTTCTTCAGGTATTACATCAAGTTGTATGTAGTATTAAAAATGCATAAATTTAAATCATGAAAACTTTTATCTATATTTTATGTGTAGTTTGCTAGTATAGTTAACTATGGTATTACTTGTCCTGTTCCATAAATTGTAAAGTTTGTTATGAAAACACTTAATAAATAAATTTAGAGCCAAATTTAAGTCGCCCACAATATAAATATCAACATGATAATGATCAACAAAAAGCTGCAAGACATGCGAAAGAGAACAAATGATCATGCTCTCAGGCCATAGCATTTTCAGTGTTATATGTGGATTTTAATAACAGTAATCTTGAAAAAAAGTACAAAAAAGGAACCTTTGCCATGCCTTTAAAACTAAATCATCTGGAAAATGCATATAATTTTTTGAGAGAAACAGACAAAGACTTAATTCACCCCGGTTATTTTGTTTCACAACTTCACTGACAAATAATTCTCTAAATTATTGCAGTACTTGATGTGGACCAGTGAAAACAGGTTGAGATGTCTTATTATGATATCAGTGTTGTGCAGGCTTGCACAACAAATGAACAGACATTATTAATACAGACCTTTGATCTATTTGGATCTATGACCACTTCTTTTAATGATGGAATATTTATGGCGTTAGATTACTATGACAATGCAAATGCAGTTTGTGATGTGTATTTAACCCTTAAAGTGCTGCATTGTTTTGCAGTAAAAGGTCCCTCGGTACTGAATTGTTTCAAGGGAGAAAAGAAGAAAACTGCACAGTCTTTAAATTGCATGTATTTCAATAAATATACACTATTGATAGACAAACCCTATATAAAAAATGATGGTGCGTGTCTATACTAAAAGATTAGCATCAAGACACATGTGTAAGTTTAACATATTTGCAGGTACATGTGTAAATACAGGTAAACTGACAAGTTACAATTGTATTTCATCAGTATTTTTGTTTGTTTCTGATGGAAAAGTTCAAATATATCTACGAAATGTTATATTCTTTAGTAGTCCAACCATGCACATGTTATGTCTGTCACAATGTTATATATAAATTGTGAAAATCACAGGTAAAGGCAGGGTGACAGTTTTGCAAAAATCCACTCCATGAATGTCATAGGTATGTTTAAACCCTCCAGTCAGCAATTAATGTTCATGAAAAACTATCACTTGTTATTTATTTATAATATCATCAAACCGAGGTCCATATCTGGTGATTAAATATCAGCAACGGCTTTATTTTTGTTCAATCATTGGGCTGATTTTGTGTGAAGAGTCACCTTAATTGTTCTCATTGTCTGACAGGTGTAAATTGCTTGGAATAGCTTGAAATCTATTCCATACTTATTTTTTTGCTTAAGTATGCGGTTGATATCACATCATCAATAGCCCATTAGGAATCGAGAACAGACACATGTACCAAACCCATTGTTTTAATCGATGCGAAAACGTTTTAGATACTCAGATAAGACAGGCCGCCATTTCTTCGTGCGACTTTTTTTGTTCAAGTCTGCCCCATGAACTCTCTGATCTGCACTACGATTTGTTTGATCTGCTATCAGATGCAATAGCTCGTCATCTAAAAAAAAGTCTTCAATAGTCCGTAGGTTCATTATTCACCATCTCGACATTTAAGTTTGAATTACCAGTGAATGGGGGTTGACAGGCGCGCCATCTTTTCACGTCAAGCGAGCATGTACATCCGACTCCAATTCCATGTAAATTACTGGCTCAAAATCGTTCATGTGTATTTCCATCAATACCTCGCTTGCTCCAATATTGTCATTTTTCTCAAATTATTCAAAATCACTATTAGCATCACTATCAGAAGCGAATATTTGTTGCAAGAAATCACCTTCGTATTCAGCATCGGCCATTTTAGCTTTGCACAAGTACTATGTGTTTAGAAGCGAGCATTTGTAAAATTACATCGTTAATAATATAGTAAAGTACTGCAGAATGCTTTTTCCGAGCATTTTTAAACCAATCAAATATAGTTTTACAGGCATTTATGGCAAGATGAAGTTATAGAATGCGATCAGTGTTGCTTACCTCGAGCGTGACTATAGTCACGACACGCACTATGGGACCAAAAAACAACAGTGTGACTATAGTCGCGACACGCACTTTAAGGGTTAAGTTTGATTTATGGTCTGTAGGCAACTGATTTTTATGCATTTAAGGAAACTGGTCATCAGTAATGACTGCGTTGAAATGTTTATATTGCCCATCTGAACCTGCCTTTAACAGAATGTGGATATATTGATTGTGGGGTAATGAAGAAGTTTGTAGATTCCAGGTTGAAAGGTCATGGTTTGCATAACAAGTTTGCATCTAGACCAGTATGTTGGTGGAAGGCTTTCAATTAAGGTGTGGAAAAGTCAGATTGATTTGGGATCTAGGTCATTGTGGTTTTAGTGAGTTCCTGGACTAAAGTGGATGACATGGGTACTTAGGTAACCTCAACATTCTTGGATCCTAAGGTAAGAGGTCACAAGTATGGTAAGTCTAAACAGAAAAATAATGGTTTCTGCACCTGGTTACTGCAGAATACATAAGGTCAAGGTCATTGAGACCACTTTGTTGGTAATCTTCATCTAAAATATCTATATGGTCCTAATTGAAGATGGTTCCAATCTTGCATTCAATATATCTTCCAAAATGGATGGTCATACTGACATAAGGTTTTGGTTTTGGGGTCAAAAGGTTTGTTATGACTAGGGTTGTTAAACGAAAATCGGAAATCCGATGATCAGTTTTGAAAACGATTATCGGTTTTTGTTTTTACAAAACAATAATCAAATTCAATATTTTTTTACCATTTTTGTAGTGAAAATTTTAATAAAATGCCAGAGAAAAATCATTCATGCATTTGTTTAGTGTTTACATTTTAATACAATATGGCCAGCAGATAAGAAGGTGTGTTTGTTTAAAATTTGTGAGCGCTCCATGCAGCGTGTTTGTAAATGAATACATTTATTGTTGAATGATGTCAATAGTTAGTCGACCGACCGGTCGCTAAGTTCTTTGATGTCCGAAATTGACAACAATAGACTGTTAATAGCTACAGTCTCTGTTGTTGAGGACTGGTCTCTGCTGGTTGTGTCTTTTCAAGTTTACAAATATGGCTGGTCGTATAAATAAATATGATGTATGGGAAAACTTTGAAAAAATTTCATCAAGCATGGCTTGCTGTAAACTATGTTCACAACAAATAAGTCAGAGCGGTGGTACTACTACTGGATTGCATGCACATTTGTGCAGGAAACATTTATTGGAACACAAAGAAACTGTCCTGATAGTCATCAAGAAAAAGTTACTGCTGCTGTAGCTAAGTTTGTCGCTGAAAACATGCTACCAATTTTGATTGTTGAATCCAATTCCTTCCATGATTTGATGGCTTTGGTGGAGCCACAATATCGTCCTCCATGCCGTCAGACGATGCACAACTATACGTTATGGTATGTAATGAATATCTTTTATTCGCAAGAGGAATTCACTAACTTGCATTATAAGAATATATTTCTTGTATTTTCAATGTAGGACAAAAACCGATAATCGGTTTAATATCGGATTTCTACAAACGATAATCGGTTTGGAAAAAAACCGATATTAACATCCCTAGTTTGACTTTGGTGTAAAGGATAATCCTATAGTTATGAATAGAAGGATTTTTCTATTTGTGATATATGCTTGAAAATCATGCAATCTTTGCTGAAAGAAACTAAACAAACTAAAAATACTTATGAGAAATGCTTATGACAAATTTTGTGTAGTGAAAGACACACATAACATCTACAACATTATTTTTTCCCCCAGAATTTATCAGCATGTATTCCTGTATTCCTTCTTCAGCACTACCTTGGAACTTGATATATTTAATCTGTCTCAAAAATGGATCTTGCATGTGGGGTGGTTTTTTTTGTGTGTTGAACCTCCAATAGTGAAGATGTTACAGAAGAGGAAGTCGGAGGTAACTTGAGCATATATGGACTAAAAATGGGGTCACTGTTTATGATACTACTTGTGTGCAATTATGATATATTGTTGATGTGCAATTTTAATGATGGTTTCTTACCTTTGGAACTTTACCCAGATTGTGACTTTGAATGGAAACTAGTATTGCATCAAAAATGGTGATTATAAAGGAATGTTATTGTGAATTTGCAAATTACTACAACATAATGTCCTTAAACATTGCCAGTAATCTAGCTTAACTGTTTTGAAGTTAATTGAACAGGTACTTAACACCTTGCAGGCTCATGGATGTAGAATAGGTTTATTGCTGTCAGGTTTCTGCATGTCAGAAGATGCATTTTAAGGAGGCAACCTTATGTCAGTGAGAAAGGCTCTAGCTCCAGTTTTGGCATGATATAGAGAGTGAATGTGTTAAAAGTGTCATTGAAAACCAAAATCATCTTTTTTCAGAGAATAATTCACAATATAGTGAGCATTATGTATGTCAGCAGTCTCTCACACTATGGCTGTACTTTAAAAGATGCAAGATATTTTTGAGAATCATTTAACCCTTAAAACTTTACATGGAAGAAGCAGCAGATGTGCATGATAGGAAGTTCCAGAGAAATTCAGTTTCAGGCAAGTTGAAGCAACCCCCTCCATCTCGCATGGCATGCTATGATCAAAACATGTGGAGGTGGTGGTGGTTGTGGGTCTTTTAAATTTAAATTCAAGGAATGGTTTGCTCTTTTAAAATGTACAATAATTTTAATTGAATATTGTACTTCAGTAAAACCTCCTAAATAATACCACCTTTCTAATGATTGATTTCACGAGACAAATTTAATATTGTATATGATGAATGAGAGAAATTGGCTTGTGTTTTGCAAGATGTTTACCCCAGTTGAAAAATGATTTCTTTAAAATTCAAGTTTGGGGGAGGGGGATTCTTTCAAAAGTCAGCATGTTTACTTTTCACCACTAATGGGACTGTTTGAGCATGAGCTCTTGCAGGGGTTAGAATAGAAAGTCCCTTGCTTGCAATTTCAAACTGGTATGGATAAGTAATAAAAAATTGCAAGCAATACTGTGGAATAAAGTGTCTGAAGATTAAAGACTTGGTCATAATTCATTTGACAAGCAGATAGATTTTAAATTCATTTCCTTCTGACTAATGTCTGCAGGTATTCAGATAAACTTCAACTGCATGCAGATTGATCCTTCCAAAACATTGGTTGCAAATAATTCCCCTGGGCATATATTGTTATCTTTATCAGCCATTTCAGCCGAGTGATCTAAAGTAGAGCTGTACCGATGTCACTTTTTGCCGATTATGCCGATACCGCGTATAACCGATTATCAAAATTGATGAGACCGATTATTAATAATCCAATCAATTCGGGCTCTTGAAACCATGTGTCCAAATAAATTACTACTCTGTTGTCCACAGACCGTGGGTGTGGGCGATTTTTTTTTTTAGCAAACAGGAAAGTTTCGCGGCACAATAAATATGTTCTAATCACTATGTAAATTGAGGCAATGCTTTGAGTTTATTGCCGACTTTCTATGAACAAAGGTCGTCGGCTTGCTTTGACAACAACAAATACTCGTTATTGCTGCGGCAACATCAGATAATTGTAAAACATTGATATAGAATTGTTTTATTTGTTTAGTATATGTCGGTGCTTCAAAGGTACAGTAAAACCTGTTATGACTTATGAGAGACCACCCCTTCTGCCAGATTGTGGCTTGGTGAAACACTAACAAAAGAAATAAAAAATGTTTTAAAAAAATCCGGAAATGATTCTCACTTACTAGTATTAAAGACAATGAGTTCGTTCACCCTCCAGGCAATACGGATTAACTGAAAGACAGACGACGTACTCAAACCTACACTGAAGCCCTTTCAAACAATTTCTCACTGGGACAAGAGGACTATCGGTGTTTTGTGAGTTTTCATAAAGATAAAGAAAAAACACAAACCTCAAAATTGACTGTGTATATATCCATCATTACTCCCTTTGATGTTAATCTTACTGGCTATTCACATGACTTTGGCACTACAATGGCGGTTAGCGACATGTACTTTAGTCTGGTTTACTGCAGTTTACAAATGTTACCGGACGCTGGAGTTGAAAATTTTGCACAACTGGCAGCAAGATAAATTCTTTTTAAATACTTTATTAGAGCAATCTCTTTGTTACAAAAGATTAATTGATGGTTGGATGTGTTTATCTCGATATATGGTTATTCGACTATACAGTAGTGTTAGTTAATGAGCAACTTGTTTACATACTGCATATATCCCGAGCTCTAGTGTTACAAAGGATTAAGTTACGGTCAGTCAAAACGCGACTGTATATACAACTTTTATCAGGAAAAATTGGGTATTTAAAAAAATTATTTGCATCGGCACCGATTATTTTTGCCGATACCCGATTATACCGATTGTGCTAATAATCGGCCCGATTACGCGTACGGGCGATTAATCGGTACAGCTCTAGTCTAAAGTGCTCTCCATTACGGATCACTGCCATCTCACCTCTGTCTGCATGGATTCGAGTCTAACATTCGGCTAATGTAGTTATGTGAGAAAGATTGCCAGTAGCTTCTCGTGGGTTGGTGGTTCTTTCCGGGGGATTTTCCCGGGTTCTTCCTCCAACAATAATACTGGCCGCCATGTATAGCCTATCATGTGCTGAAAAATGGCATTAAACCCTACAACGACAACAACAACAACATCTGTCCATATGCAATGTCTTATTGAAATTTTGCATTTCATGGCATTTGTGTTCCATGAACACATTTTTATTTATAGCGATACTAAGATACGGTCATTTCATTGATAATATACCATTCTGTGAATAACTTGGGGCCTCTGGTAGCAGAGTGGTCTTCATACCTCTGACCTAATGGATGCAAGTCTTAACTCGGCCAATGTGGGCATGTGAGAAAGATTGCCAGTAGCCTCCTGTGGGTTGTTGGTTCTTCCCAGTGTTTTGCCAGGGTTCTTCCCCTACTGGATGTAATGGCTGTCATACACACCCCATCATGAGCTGAAAGAATAAGAAAAAAAGAAAGAAGATGCAAACCAATCTATGAACATCTTGAAAAGTTGAATATGCTGCTTCGGTTTAGATTCATAGCTTTTCGTGATTAGCATAGACCTAGATCTGCAGTTGCATTATGTGCTTGCAGATAAGGGTTACGCTGGATAGATTTACACAGCTGAAAATATATCCAATACCATGTACTATACATGTCAGTTCTACTTTTGTAATTTCTAGCAAACAGCATAGACCCTGATCATCTGATTGTAACAAAATAACGGGATGGGATTTCAGATTTACAACACAGTACAATTGATGGTGATACTAATTCAATGTTTAATGAAAAATGATTCGAAAGAAAAATTACTTAGGATTAATATGAGTATATGTAATTAAAATATTGGATTAATTAACATAAGAATGCACAGACTTAATGAAAAATGCAAATAAATTACTTTGCAAAATACAGCGTCAAGGGATGAATGATTCACTGTGATTTCACAATGAAAAGATGGATATAATTTACTCAGCTAATAAACAATATAGAATTTTTACTCTTGTAGAACAAGGAATTCACTCAGTGAAGTTATGCAAACAAAAAGGGACAGATATATATCTAAATCATCTATACAGTTCTGAAGGATACAATGTGTTTTTTGAACATCATAATTAGCCTGTGGCTAATAGATAAACTTCGTCATCATGACACTTTATTTCAGCTCCCAGTCTGCTGTAACAATTTAGCTTCACATTTTCTTCAATTAATTCCTGTGGTCGGCTTCAATTAATTCCTGTGGTCGGCTTAATAGCTTGCACCATGTCGACCCTGATCTCTCCGATAACTCTTGGGTCACTCTGGTCATTCTAGACACCCTAGACTGAGACACTTTAGATGCTCCAAACCGGCTGGACACTCCAGATACCCTGGATGGCTTTACACAGCTCTACACAGCTGAAAATATATCCAATACCATGTACTATACATGACACCGGTAAAACGTAATGACATTGTGCACGATAGGTTATACAGATTACCTTATCGGCACAGGTTATACAGATTGCCTTATCGGCACAGGTTATACAGATTGCCTTATCGGCACAGGTTATACAGATTACCTTATCGGCACAATACCGGTAATTACAAAACACCAGGTTCAGAATTAAACTCAACCGTGCTCAATAAGAACGCCTCTGTATTAAACATTTCGTAAAAATGTGGCCTTATATTATGAATTGCTAAGTTGCAAACAATAATAGAAATACTAATATCCCCACTATGAAAACGAAGTCATGTGGACGTTCTTTTGCATATCAGGGCCCAGCAAAGTGGAATGAATTGCCGATTGAAGTTAGACACAAAGACACAGCGATCCCTTTCAAGAGTGCTCTTAAAACTCACCTCTTTCGACTGCAAGAACAAACTCAAAGACCTAATAATGTTTCCTACTTTTAAAATTTTCAGGATATTTTGTTTTCTAATTTCATGGTGTTTTTTTTTTTTTATATATAGTCATATCATTATAGATGTTGTAAAGCACTTAGAGCTTCAAAAGTTTAGGCATTATACATAGTCCTTATTGTTACATGTATTATTATTATTATTATTTTTATTATTATTATTATTATTGTGTTAGATGACATAGTGTTGATGACTTTAAAAATTAATTCTGTCATACACCAGCAATTTTAATTCACCATTTTAATTTTCTTAGATACTGTTGCCTTTTGAGTGGCATCAGGAAAAGTTTTAGAGCCATCATCAAAAACTAGGTCACCATTCGTTTTATTGCAGGCTTGAATGGTTTGTGCCTACCTTTGCATCGAGCTTAGTTTCTCACTGTTAAGGTTTTCATTAAGTTATTTTCTCTGGGTTTTGTTAAAGTCCTAGGGGGCCCTGAATGGCAGAGTGGTCTAAAGTGTTCACCATTATTGATCACTGCCATCTCACCCATTGTCTGTGTGGGGCCGAGTCTTGGGTTTGACCAATGTGGGTATGAGAGAAAGCTTGCCAATAGCTTCTCGTGGGTCGGTGGTTCTTTCCAGGGTTTATCCTGAGTTCTTCCTCCACCATGAATACTGGCCGCTGGGTATAGCCTATCTTGTGCTGAAAAATGTTAAACCCTATAACAACAATAATAAAGTCCCAGTGTTGCTGTTGTGTCCAAAAGTTGTATATGCCAAATCATTTGAATAATAGTGTATCTTTGAAATACATTGTTCCTAAACATCTTTTGGATCCTTTAAAACCAGATAATGATTATGTTTCATCACATCATGAGCCTTGTAATTTCTACCTCGAACAGAAAAATCATGCCATTTTTCACTTGCTTATGAATTAATCCATTATTGATCACCAACATATGTGAGTCTACTGACTCTAGTCAAAAGCTGGAATCCAGGATTTGATTATGCTTCTGTTGTAAACATAAGAAACTAACACTGTGCTGTTCAAATGCCAGTTTTGCCCTTCAAAGTATTCCAATCACTAGCTGATCACCAGTATTTACATATTTTGTGTCTAATGCATGTCTTTTTTTCTTAGATCTGCTTAAAAACTATGGCTTGCATCTCGTTATTCCCTTTTAAATTGGGTGCTGTGTGCAACTGATGTTGTAGATTTGTTGTTAACAGAATTTGAGGTTGTTCAATTTTGTAATATTTTCTGAACCTCTTGATGGATTTTGTTTAGTGAGAAATGTATGTTGTATAGATAAGACTGCAAGCTGCTTCCAATTAAATCCATTAAATAAAGGTTGCAGGCCCAGATTTTAGTAAAGGTTTCAGATTGTTTTTCATTTGCTTGCATTTCCTTAAACTCTCAGTCGATTTTGTATATACTTGTCATATCTTAACATAATGCATTTTGCTACATGCTTGAATCAAGGCCGTATTGAGAAAAGATTCTTTTATTAATGGACTGGTCTCATTGTGATGCTTTGAAAATTCATTCCATTACACTGGCTCACTCCATTGACCTTGGTTCTAGGTCAAAGATAGAAAGATTACAATTTGAATTAAAGTAGGTTTAGAGCAAGGCTAAAATTGAGTGTGGGTCAGGTATTGAGGACATGTCCTGTGTGCAGAATTTTATCAATTTATCTCATAGTTTGGTTAATCCATAAATATTTGTGTCATTAAAAATAACATGCCACCAATTGAAACAAAAAAAAAAATTCCAAGTGAAAGATCATAATGAAGACCACAATTACAATATGCAGTGGTGATATGTGCTGAGACCTACATGCATACTGACTGCACTAAATATATGCACAATATTTATGATCATGTGAATGCCTAGTGTTCATTACAAACTATAATAGGACAAAGACGTTTTACTGTATCTCGGTAAAACAGTGGATGAAGACTTTAATTATATTTCACACACTATTGGTCATAGAATATTAATGAGCTTAAACAATGGGTTTTTTTTCATTTGATTTCTCTCATTCAACACAAGTTTATTGTTGCTGTTTCTCCAGATTACTTTGAGAATTGCCACCAAAACACCATAAACATATAGACCCTATTGTACAAGTTGTAAATTGACACATGGTTATCACTTTAAAATAATATTTTGTGATATCAAGTTGGTCCTAAAGGAAAATGGTGTTCTAACCATCAAGTTAAACATGTTGCTATTCCATAACATCTTGAATTGTTTTTCACATATGCATAGTTTGTTTTACAACAGTAATTCTTATGATCTGTAGTTGGTTCTAATGAAAATTATAAGATCCAGTACGGCTGCCTGATGATTTCAACATTGCATTTACTAAGAAGAAATGATTTGGTATACATTATCATTAGAATGTCAGCTCCTTGGAGCTTACTATTGTTCTTAATATGCTCATAGAAGACAACTTTTGTTTTCCTGCATATTTCACCTATATATATATAAATGATAACTATTCAGTTTTTTTTACCTGGAGATGCAGTAACTTGTACTGGAACATATTGCTGTGTTCGCTTGGCTGCCAAGGTATTTTGGGGTTTTAAATGGCACAGCAAAACAAGCAGGTTATTTAGTGCTGAGGCAGTTGGATTAAAACACCATGCCAAAGGACATGCCATGGTAGCTGACATGGACTGACACAGTAGTATGATTTGAACTAGCAGACTTACCACAGAGCCAATATGGCTTCTGTCTCCATTAGTCCCCACTTAACACATTAACCCCAGGAGGTTTTTGGTGTTTTCGCATGAAATGCGAGTAGGAAACACATTTTGGGGACTATTTCTGAATACATCCTAATACATCGACTTCCAAGCAATTTTCCATTAGCCTAATGCATAATTGTGTTAACAACATTATTTTCCATTGGATAAAATGCTGGTGCATGAGCAGATAAGGAAAAGTTTGAGCTTTTTTGTTTGTTTTTTGGCATCATTTTGGTATGTAGACCACTCTTTAATAAAAATGCCCACCATATCCTACTTTTTGCGCTGGTTCACCTGTCTGTGTGCAGTTCAGAGCCTTCTGCCTTAGATCTGAGGCCAAAATGTCTCAAATCTGGACACAAAATTGGAATTTGACCACTGGTGAATTTTGGGTGGGGGAAAAAAAAACATATAAAAAAAATGAGGTTTTTCCCTCTGTATTTTGAAGTGCAACTAAAGCATCCAGATTGTTTGGTATCATTGTAGAGCTAAATCTTTCTACCTTTCTATAATACCACCCACTTTAGTGTATTATACATGACCTTGACACTATAGAGCTTGGAAGTAGGCTACTACCTCCTGTCCCGTAAATGCACCGCCAATGGCTAATATGTTAAGATACGTCGGAAGGCACATCAGACAGACTGTATCGGCAAGCATTCATGGGGTTGGAGCAGAAAGGGTCATCTGATACAAACACCACATGCATAATCCAACAACTGTTAAAGTAATACACATAATCATTTTAATTTGCCAGATTACTACAGTCACAGACACTGTTATCTTTAAAGTTATTGTAGGAATGGTTCTAGCAGTATCACGGTGCAATAAAACTTTTGATTATGCAGTCACTTCATTACTCTGATCACTTAGTCTTGTTACTAAGCATCAACTTGCCTTTGATGAAAGCAAGCTCTAAACAGTCCAAAATTAGAGTCTTTAAAACATGACGTTTTATATATATATATATATATATACTTTTAGAATAAAGTAAAAGGACTAAGGTGATGGCCATATTTGGGGGGGAGAGAGATTATTGTTTATCGCTATATCAACACTAGCAAGATCCTTGACAAATTCCAATGCTTCTTCATATTGTACCTTGTTAGTATAACATATAATGTTATGCCCTCAAGCGAAATGTCACTCTGATTGGCCTTTAATGGGATAAACAGAAACTTGTGGAAGAGCACCCTCTTACATTGCTGCATCTCATTTTGGACTGATTTTCTTAATCAAATGGTAGATATACACTCATATTGGTCCCTAATGTTATTACCAGTTAGTTAGCATCCTTGTTGATTGCTTGAATGGGTTCATTCCATAAAACACTACAGTAAATTTGCCCCAGGGCAGAATGCCTGTCTTTCTCTATTACAGGCAATCTGTAAAATGTCATCTATATCCCACAGCAAGTTGACTCAAAACGCGTTGTTATATTCTTGGATATAATGCATTCACTGTTGCTCACACCCCACCTCCATCCCCCTGTGATTGCTGATTTGTATTGTTCATAAGGGTCGTATATGTATTGCCTAACTGCATCATTGTGCTGTTATTATTTTTGTATTCATTGTTCATGGAAAAACACTTGCAGATAATTATGGTAAAAGCTAGAAATAATCATTACAGAATATGCAATGTAGTTCAAACAGTGCTACTACAAACAGTATCATTTTTAAAAATAAATTTTATACTTGTTGTGGCTTTGATACACCGTGACTGATTCATGTGCCAACAGCACCAAATCGGGATCAAATTCATTAATTCACTGTTGAAAATTGGCTTTAATTATAGACTCCAAATAGCTGTCAATAACCAATATTGTTATCCTACATGGTGATTGTTGATCTGTTGTGAAGGTAAATACAACAGTTAATACATTACTAAATGGACAAGAGATATGGTTTTATAAAGTAATGCTTGGAGACTTCTAGGTTAATTGCTGCCTATTGGTTGATTTCATAATTAAGTGATGCAGATCTCGTGTCTTTCAGACTTTGTACCAATCTATGTGTGTGTGTGTGTGTATATATATATATATATATATATATATACACACACACACAAATTC
This sequence comes from Unio delphinus, assembly GCA_029339505.1. Taxonomy (NCBI): domain Eukaryota; kingdom Metazoa; phylum Mollusca; class Bivalvia; order Unionida; family Unionidae; genus Unio; species Unio delphinus. Next base: position 22,580,987 of record JAQISU010000008.1, read on the forward strand.
AGTGAATCTGACATGTTTTTCATCTAAAACTTTTGTGGTTTGCTCACTGGTGACATTTGTACATGGTATAAAAATAGTGAATGAAGGAATGTATTTTGGTTGTACAGTATTGCTAAATGTGCACAGATGATATGTTAGTGAGAGCTTTTCTACCAGGCATTCAGGAAAAAACTTGAGGAAAAAAAATCTTTTTCATTGCTTACTGGTCCAAGCTTCATTGTTGATCATTGATCTCGCACGGCGAGGTAATCATTCCATTGTGCAAGTGGGACTATGTCCTTCTTTTTATCTGATTCAAAATCACTTACATCTGGAGGGGGGCCAAGTTGTCTAAAGCGCTGTCCATTACGGATCACTGCCATCTCACCTCTGTCTGCATGGGTTCGAGTCTCGGATTTGGCCAATGTGGGTATGTGAGAAAGCTTGCCATTATCTTCTCATGGGTTGGTGGTTCTTTCCGGGGTTTTTCCCGGGTTCTTCCTCCACCATTATTACTGGCCACCATGTATAGCCTTTATTGCGCTGAAAAATGGCGTTAAAACATAAAAAACAAACAAACTTACATCTGGTGTATTTTTTAAAGAATGATCCATTTAACTCTTCGATATCGCTTGAACTTAACCCTTTAATGTCGCTCATTTCTGAATTGGAATCCATCTTTGTTGATCTCAACTACATGTGTTTCATAAAGTGCAGTAAGGCCCTTACAGTGTCTAAATTTAACCTCTTAGCTTTCAAACTTTAATCAAAATGTTGAGTAAACAGTCCTCATTGGTTATGATAATCAAAAATATGTAAACTTCTGTACTTTAAACTAATCCCGACATTTAGTTAACATAGCATAGATGCGACACTGGGGGGTTTCAAGTACTGCTAAACTATGCACACATCAGTGACACTGGGTTAGTAAACTAGGTTTATCAACACTGCATATATGCATCACTGCGGTTCAGGAGCTCTTTACAGGTGATGATTAGATGCGGCAGTTGTAGTGAAAGGGTTAATGGACTTCAAACTGTCAGATATCATAATGGAGCTTATGATAAATTGGGCATAATAGTCATCAAAGCACTGATTTAAGAAAGTGAAACTTTGGCAGAGCTTATATTAGTGAAAAAAATCTTACATTGGAGCAGATGTATCCACAATACTTATACCTCTAAGCTGTGGAAAATTGTACAGAAACAAAAAGAAAAGTTTCCAGACTCGTTCAGCAGGCCAAGCTTGCTATGTATATGCCCCTTCAGACAGCCAACTGTGAACAGAAGATCTTGGCACAGAACAATACGCACACATAGATAAGGCACAGATTTAAGCTCGGAAACAGGTTAATACTTATACAACTAAGATGACATCTTTAAAATCTTTTATATTCTGATTTTAATAAAGCTCAAACAGAGTATCCTTACTCCTGAATGGAAGGTTATATAGACATGGAATTTTCATTAAAATGCTTCTTATGATGTTTGTTACTAAATTAAACTTGGGATGATCTGACGGCCAATATGGCAAGCACAGCAGCCATTTTGAAAACTTTTTTATCGCCACTCCTGAACCGAGTCATGAACAAAAATTTTTCACTGGTAGACTTCTTACAGTATCTGTACCAGTCTGACAGCAAAGGTTGCTGCCATAGCAGCCATTTTGAAAATCTTGTTATTGCTACCTATCCTAAATGGATGGTACTATCAAATTAAGCTTTTCACCAGAAGACTTTTTATGATGCCTACTTGATCTTAAATGATGATGGTGCTACTTGGATATCTAAAATGGTCACCAAAAAGGTGATCTCCAAATATTTTTATTGCTACTCCTGAATGGATGGTCATCATAATTTTTTCCTTTTAAATCTTTATGATGTCTATTTGGTCTAAAATGAAAAGGTGCAGTTGGACATCCACTATTTCCATCACAGTAGCCATTTTGAAATCCTGTTATGGTAACTCCTCAACAGTAAGTTATATCAACATAAGGTTCTCATCAACAGATTTCTTTTAGTGACAAATTGGTTTTAAGTGACAATGATGCCAGTCTGACCTGCAATATGGTCCACTCGGTGGCCATATTAAAAATATTCCAATTGGCACTGTTCCTGATGGATGGTCATATCAGCATTAGGTTTTCACAAAGACTTCTTATGATGTCTAATTTTACTGAAAATGGTGCTGATCTGACAGTAATGCCACCATGGCTGATTTCTTGGAAATTTTGTTATCACTACTCCTTTAAAAAGACTGTTGTATTGACAACAGATCTTGTGGTGACTTGTTTGACCTAAATGAAATTGATGCTGATCTGACAACCATTATGATGAAAATCTTGTTATTGTTACTCCTTCAAAACAGTCATATTCACATATGGTTGTCATCATTATTCCAAAATGAAATGGGTGACAATCTTGTGTCCAATATGGCCACCACAGCAACTGATTTGAAGAAATATCAGAGATGGAGAGGGACCACTAGGAGTAATCAGTAGAACAAACAATATAGAACCTGATCTGTTGGTACAATATGCAATGGCACATAATGGTCACCAATGCTAGCAGTTTTAAGCAAGTATACATGGTAAATCAAAATATACTTCATTAAAGTGTGGCCTTAATTCAGTGGAGGGTGCTTTGTTATCAAAGAATTGTTAATTCCTTGCCAAATTTGTGTTATAATTAGAGGTGAGCTTATCATTAAGCATGGACTTGTCACTGAGTAATTTAACTTAAATTTGTAGTAAATATAGTTGTCGTGTGAAATTCATGATAATTCTACACAAGTGCAGAAGCTTTGATTTGCATTACCTTTGCCAGGTAATCATGATATGTGGACATTTATGTGATATCCATGTTGATACCCATTTAAGACTGTCCTATGCAGTAATAGATTGGCAATGAAACTGTTATTATATCACTCATGATGTAGAAAATGTCCTTAATGCTTTAACTGTTGTGTTGTCATGTTACACAGAGCCACAGATTATTGCCTGTTTTGTAATTACCCTCACCCATAATAAGAATACAGTACATAAAATAAACTGTTTAGGAACATTTAGTGAAATTAGTAATTGAAGTACATGTATTGTTGTGCATACAAGAAGATGAAACTTTGGATGTTAATTCACCATCTGTATATAGCCTTTCTGAAAGAAAGCTAGGACTCTTGAAACAGGCAATAGCATATTTTGAGGGTCATATATCATGAAAAAAAATATCACTTGAAACCTCTACCATAATTTATTACACAGCTAAAGGCACTTTCAGGGGTAAATAAAAAGTACCAGGGCACAAAGGGTTAATTACCTTTTATAGTAAATTTACTTCTTGTTGTGATTAGTGCAAGGTTGAATTTTCTTGCAAGGGATAATACCACCACCAAGTTGATGTCACTGTGTCATTTTTGTTTATCATAATAATATATACTAGATGTCTGCACAACATGTTAAGTAATAACTTGCTATCATTTATGCAAAGATGTTACATCATGATGTACTGATAACTTGTTTTCATACATATAAAAATATGCTGTACCAATTTGCTGCCATATACAGTAAAACCTGTCTTGAAAGACCACCTGTTTTGAGAGACCAGAATTTCCATGCACAGACTTATTGATTATTTAGTGTTATGACCTGTTATGAGACCATTATTTTTTGGCATAAAGGGTAGTCTTTCAAGCCGTTCTACTATACTGAGATTTCTGCACACTGTGCTAATAATTTGATGCTATACATAAACAGGTGCTTTGCTAGTAGCATGTTGCAGTTCATACTTGGATATCAGCACATAGTGTACTAATTAGTTGTTACCATTCAGACTTAGATATAGTCACATTCTGTACTAATAACTTCCTGTCATACATAGATATCAGTGAAGACTGTACTAATAACTTCCTGTCATACATAGATATCAGTGAAGACTGTACTAATAACTTCCTGTCATACATAGATATCAGTGAAGACTGTACTAATAACTGGCTGGCATTTATTGCTTATTTTTGTTATCACTGAAGATGGGGTTAGACCAGAAAGTTTTTATTATTATTCACCAATGGAACTCAAGCACGTCCGATTTGGATTAACTTGATTGTTGATAGTTGCTTAAATGTGAAAGAAGTTGTTTTGGATTGGCTATAAGCTTGTACACAATTTTGTTTGACTTCAGATTTTTTTTCTTCTGTTTTTTTAAAATACCAAATCGCAGATTTGTGAAGGTTCATCTGTGTGAAGTTTGGTGGGGTCTGCTTCAGATTGAATGAGAGGAAATTCTAAAATGTGGACAAAACTCTGCTCCTGGAACCAGTATTTTTTTTTTATATTTTAAGCTCATTAACCTGTGTTGCCACATTTGGGTACCAGAAGGTAGTACCATACTTCTGCCCTCAGAAGCATCAAGGTCATTTGTGATATACCAAAATTGGTGATATTACAGAAAATTAGCATAGCTCTACAAGGATACCAGATAATCTGGACTTTCTACTCACATTATAAAATGCAGAGGAAGAAAACATATTTTGAGACCTGATCTTTTTCTTACACCAAAAATTTGCCCATCATTGGAATCAGATTTTGCATCTGGCCAATTTTAGACTTTTTGGCTTCATTTTTTTCTTAGGCAGACCAGTTTAAACTGCACATAAACAGGTAAACCTTTGCAAAATGTTGAATAAGTTCAGGATTTAAAGTAAAATATGGCCATGAAACAAAAAGGATGGGTCCAGTAAGCCAAAAAGAAGGAACTTTGAATTTTACCCATACACAAAATAGCCAACAAAAAATTCTAATTCAACTAGCCATCAAGCCAAATGGAAATCACTTGGAAGCAGCCCCCATAATCTTTCCTACTTATTTGTCTTGTCTGTCGGCGTGGGTTCGATTCGCAGAGTCAGCCAATGTGGGTATGCGAGAAAGCTGGCCATAGCTTCTCATGGGTCGGTTGTTCTTTCTGGGTTTTTTACCAGGTTCTTCCTCCACCATTAATACTTGCCACCATATATATCCTATCACGTGCTGAAAAATGGCTTAAAACCGAACAACAACAACAACAACAACTTATATGTCATGAGAAAATGACAAAAACCTTCAGGGTTTAATGAATTTATGGATGAAGTTTGATGATGTCACCAAATTTGAATATTTCATAGTTAATAAGTTGTGCATCAATAGTGCACATAAATTACAAAAAAATAATCATTTCTTGACAGTTTGTAAGAAATTTCCAAAACCATTGTTAAACAAAACAAATCTGGTCTCAATTTTTTTCCACATATTTTGTTTTAATGAGCATAGAATGTCTACATCACTTGTCATCATTGTAAAGCTACATCTTTGTTCTTTTCTCAGATGCCACAGGCTTAGGTTGATCATAATTTGCCAGCAGATTATTGCCTATACTGTTCTTTTTACCAGTCTGCCAGCCCAGTATGTAATAGAAGTTATGGGTCTGTGCGGATTGCAGTAGTGGTGCATTATATACAGGTACATAATTAAGGTATTGAACTACCACACATCCAATTTCTACTATGTAACTTCTGTGTACAAGATTGAAAAGGGAGGGTAAAATCTCTGTAGTTTGTGGCTGTCCCTTACTACACTTGTTTATTATGGTTCACATAATTTTCTGATGTAACGAGGAGAGCCATATAAAGTCGGTTCACCAGTTATTTCCACAGATGAAGGTGATATACTGATGAACGTTTTTTAGAAATAAAATTTAGCATACATTAGGTTTTCAGTCTGGGATCTGGGGTCTGAGGTAGTAGAGTGGTATAGAACACGTGCTTTTACTGATCACTGCTATCTCACTTGGGGTGGGTATGTCAAATCTTGGACTTGACCAATTTGGGCATGTGAGAAAGCTTGTCAGTAGCTTCCTGTAGGATGATGGTGGTATGTATATCTATATTATGTGTATTCTTTTCATAGTAATAGTTTTTGAAAGGATGATTTTTTAAAGTTAATGACCTTTTTAATGCTGATATTATATGATTGTAGTTTGCACTCTCAACAGGAGTCAGGTATAATGCATACATACATCATTCATAAAGTTCCAAGGTTGAGATGTACTATATATAGTTCAGATAAACATCATGTGATGTTCAATGAGAAAGGACATAGTTCCTTGAATAGGCCAAGCTGACCTACTTTCTGATTAGTCATGGTAACCCTCATAACCTTGTTTTCAGTTTGAGAATGTGAATGTTCTACACTATTTACTACTTGTTAGCTTTATATGTAAAAAGTGTTTACTGAAGAATTGGAAGCTATTGGGAGGATTGATTTGTTTATTTAATTTTAATTATTCATTAGAATTACAATACTCGAACATTCATTTAAAGACCATTTGGATTAATAGCTGTGTTAAAATTGCTATGAATTTATTTAAAGACATTTTGGATTATAACAGTGATTCTTCTGTGTTGTTGGTATATCAGTACAATACCGACATTAACATGTGTTGTTGGTATATCAGTACAATACCAACATTAACATACTTAGAGTTATTTTTAATACTTTCACTTTGTATTTTAAGGAAATGAATTATAGTTTCAATTAGACAAAACATGTTGGTTATCGCCGTCTTTTTATGAAGACCCAAGAGTTGTAATGGTGATTCTTGCTGGGGTTTTCACAGGTTCTAACTCCACCAATTATACTGGCCACCATGTATAAATCTCTCTTATACTGAGAAATGGCATTAAACTCCAAAACAAGAGTAAAATCTGGGACTTGTGGCATATGAATCAGTATGCTAACCATGATAAAAGTGTTTCCTAAGAATACAATCCAACTTAATGTGATTTGGGAATCAGGACAGGATATTCTGCTAAAGAATAATGATTAATGCATGCTTGTTTACAATAAATGTATTGTTCGAGACAAATAAGAATATTACAGTGGGACGTGTGTTCCAGTTTTTATTCAAAGGATGTATTTTTTGGCACAGAGCTTCCTTGAGAATGCTTTGCATCAAAAACATATATATACTTCATAAAGAATAAACTTTATAGTTTTTTGTATATTGTCTATATTTGGTTTCTCACAAAATTGGATTTTCCATATATGGCATATATTGAAACATGAAAGAGTTTTAGATAATGGAACAAGGAAAAGACACCTGTTCAGTCATGGTAGCATTTGTGATGCAAAATGTACCCATTTAAGAGCACAGTAATTATTACCTGTTGCACAGATCATATTTGACCTAATAAACAGACTGGGCTCTTGGATCATCCTTATATACATGTCCCCTCAACTGTATGATACATTATCATCAGAAAGTTTTAATAGAGATCTAGTCTAAATCTGCCGGGAATTAAAGAGATACCACAATTTGATCCTATTTAAATGATTATTACCAGTTGATGATATATTGTGGATCGATATCATTGTTGAGCACTTCCAATGTGCTGTTTATAATGATGGGAGAAAAAAAAATGAAGTTTTCAAATATTGATCATTTGTGTTGAATAGAAGCATTATATTTATTGTTGTTAAAGACATTCTGTTTAAAAACCTGAAACTAACAATGCTATGGAAATTTCTGCAGAAGACCATGTACAAAAATATGCATTATGAATTATGGATGGAGTAAAATGAATTTAGCACATACCAGATCATCATTAAATATCAGTTTAGATTTTTAAGCTTATTTGATAGTTTGAGACTCCCAATACTAAAGCTGTGAAAATGTTAGGAAACTTCTTTGGGATATACTTGGATCCTAAATATAGGTTTACACAGGTACCTGTTGAAATAGAAATTATTTTAAATGTGAACCTGAGCTAAATTGTGGTTGGTTTATATATAGAAATATAATTTTTTCAAAAGAATTCTCAAATTTACTAGCAACATGTAATCAATCCTTTTTGCTTCTTGCAGAGAGCTTATATCCCAGGCCATGATGTTTTCAAGAACCTGTTCTTTGCTTTTGATGGTATGTATATGTACAGTATTTCTTAGATGACAAGCCTTTCCTTTTAACAAAATTAATGCAATATTTTTTTTTTGCTGAAAAAAACTTTGCCCAAAATAAGCCTTTTCATCAGATTTACATATAAATACAGTGATCCATCACCATACATGCCAACCCCTGACGAGGAAAAAGTGTAATCCAAGTGGTCAAAAAGAGGAATCCAAGCAGAAAAAGAGTAATCCACATATAACATACTACAATTACAATTAACAATGATTTATTTGCTTTTCTCGTCTTTTATCATTCATTAATGGTTCAAGTGTTCATATGTAGCACTTTTAGCTTTAGAAAGCAACAGATTGTCATGTTGCATTTCAAAAAATTTTGTACCAGCTGAGGCCATGAATGTTTTGCATACCAGTAGAGCACTCATTACTGGGTTACTTAGCCTGGACCTGAATTCAGTTTTATTTTTGTTAACAACACTGAACAATCTCTCACAGTCAGCATTAGAATGGTAAAGAACCAATATTCCTTTCATAACCTGACAAAGAAGAGGAAATTTATTTCTTCCAGTGATAGAGTCTTTTAGCTGGGAAATAAGGTGCCATTGCACATCAACTCTATCTGCATTAAGTATATTGTCAGGTAGAATCCCAACTTGATACTTCAGGAATTCTTCTTCCAGATGATCCAAGTTAGACAAGGGTGGCAATAGAAAGGGATATCTCTTGACAAAGAATCTAACACTTTTGAAGCTTTTTGACTGTCTCTCATTTACATAAGCAACTGAAGCATTTAAAAGCAGTTCATCTCCATATGGGAATTTATGGAGCATGTAATCACAGGCTGTAGCATAATAATCTCTAACATTATCATAGAACATCTTCACAGGAAGAGTAGAATTGTGTTCTATGAATTCTCTTGCTTCTGCACCAATAGCTAGATCTTCATTATCTTTCTGGTTTGCATGGTCATGAAAGTCAATATCAGTTAAAAGTTTGGCTGATGCGATGATTTCTGGCTTAATAAACCTTATTAGCAAATCTGACAACTGGTTTGACAGAATCTTGTGCATAATATGAATGCATGGTTCTTCTTTCTGCAAGACATTTGCTGCATCAAACAATGGAATGGCACTCTTCATAAACAAGCAGTACAGTTTTGTAACTGGATCATTAAGCTTTTTGTAAACCATCTCACATGCTAGTTTTGCCCTTTGAAGTATGAGAAGATCCAGTATGCTTTTTAACAGATTCATACTCTGAAGAACCTGATCCAGATGGCTGATGAAATTTTATGTCAAAAGATTTTTCTTTCACAGTCATGGTCTGAGCCTGGAGGCCCTCTAGCTGGATAGATAGAGGCCTCTCAAATAAAAATTCCATGGATTTAAATTTCTTTCTTTCTGCTACACCAATCTCTTTATTGTTAGTATGTCTGTCTATATTTTCATCTCTTGTTCTCTTCTGACTTGCAATAACAGATTCTGCTTTTGTACCACTCTTCTTCACTTTTCCACCATGTTTTCTCTGTGCAGATTCACTTTCAGTTTGAAAGAATGCTTGTAATGCATCCCAAAGCTCAAGTAAACGGCTAACACATTTGCCAAGGGATAACCATCTTGTACACACATGCTTTATAACTTTATAGTCTTCAAGATCAAACTGATCTTGTAACAACTTTAGAGCCTGTTTCCTTTTACTATTTTTCTCCAAATAATAGTAGATATCTATTAATAAATGGCCAATATCTACTTCTAATTTATCAGCAGCCTTACCAGCAGCAAGGTGCATCAAATGACAGGGGCAACCTGTTATGAACACTGATGGAGACATTTTCAAAATATAGGATGCAACTCCTTTATGAATTCCAGTCATCACTGATGCATTATCAGCTGCAAACCCCATACAGTTCTGCCAACTTATGTCATGTTTCTTCAAAATATTGTCAAGCAAATCAAAAATGTTTTGTCCAGTGGAATCTACTGTTAATTCTGGTAAAGAAAGAAGAACACTCATGACTTTGCCTTTTTCACTGTCAAAGTATCTAACACATACTGGGTACAACTTTTTAACATCATAATCACAACTCCCGTCTGTGGCAATACTAAACGGCCCAATTTTCATTGCTTCTGCAATTTTAAGTGAAGTATCTTCTGCTAGGCACCGAACAATGTGAGATGATTTTGTTCTTGCACAAGCATATTTTTCCGCAATTTTCGAATCAGGAAACATCCGCTTGAACAAGGGACCAACGTGGTCTGCTACCGCCAAGTGTAGTCCGTGTTCTATTAAAACCTCGGTAAATAAGAAGTTACCTTAGTATTAGAGTTCGTAAGGCGAGCTAATTCGATGTGTTTCCTTGTTTTCACGTGTTTTTCCACATCAAATTTACCACCATGACCAATGCTAAAATCGTTTCCGCAGTCTGCAATGAGCATGATGCTGTCCTAGAATGGAACGCTGTATTATGCCATTCATATATTTATCTTTGAATCTTTGGAGGACTCGTTGTTTTGCTTTTTTTCTGATCCATCTGCGAAATTTTTGGGGGAAAAAATGTGCTCTAACATACACAAAGACTAGAATCCATCTTAACATCTGAAGCCATTTAGCGCCAACGATTAGACGTCACGTGATGATGCCCTCGTCGTGTTTGGAGGATTGATTACATTTTGCTTTGTTTATTATTGACTTTTTCTAACCCATCTGTGAAATTATTTAAGAGATATTTTTTGCACTCATAAACGCATTGAGAATTTTTTAATACTTTTTAGCGCAAAAAAACTTTTAGACTGGTTCTGCACTATACAAAATTAGAACAAAGAGTATGTGCATAATGATTTAAACAAAATAGAAACCAGTCTGTTCTCTCCTCACTAAGCCGCTATAAATAGAATATGAGGTCGAAAGTTTGAAAGTATCTTAGTAACATGATAGTTGCTATAAATAGAACATGAATATTAGGAAAGTCCACGGACAAGTATACTCGTATATCGTAGTTATGTAGAAGCGGGGTATTTTTTAATTAAAATTAAAACAGTATGTAGAAAATAAAGTAATGCTAATAAAAACGAAATTTTTTTTTTTTTCGCAAGATGGATATATCGAAAAAGCGTAATCTATAAACGTTAACGCGTAACGCGGAATTTAGTGGGAAAAAGCGTAATGATTACGCCAAAAGCGTAATGGTTGGCATGTATGCATCACTATAAGGCTTCTCATTGTAACATGGTACCTGGTATAACAAAAATATTGTCATGGTTTTCATCATACTGGTAGAATTATATTTTTCACTCAAATATAACCCAGTATAAGATGACTTTGCCTACATCACGGAACTCTTACATGTCCCTTTCAGAGCATTATCTATACAGTGGTACCCCCCCCCCCCCCCATAAGGCTACCCCTTCTGCAGCGGGATGGTGGCCATGTGATATTAAGACTTTTTTTCTTAAAATAATAGAAATAAGTAAGAACCAACAAGTTTAATCAAATTCAGCAAATATTTTTTCTTAAAATACTAAGTGAAAAACTGTAATAAGAACTTACATTATTGTGAAATAAATACCAAATAATCGTAGAATTTCTAACAAAGTCCTAAGAAAGTTCTGAATAAATTTTAGTGTTAATTCATGTCTCATGTCATGGTGATGTTTTAACATTCTTTTGTTGAATCATAATACTACAATCCTAGAACATATTATCATTTGAAAATTATCTTTAAATTCCAGTCTCTTATATCAGGAATATTATTTTTGATGAGCACTTTGTATTTCAAGTGAACAAATAATTTGAATAATTAATTCCTGCCCAAAATCAAATACTGCAATGAGATTCTGCCACTGAGAGGAATCAGATTAAACAGCTAGTTAAACTGTCAATATCAAATAAGTAGTCATTTAAGGTTGTAGTCATGTGCATCCATTGTTTCCTACCACCTAATTGCAGTTGTTGTTACTAAAAGCTTCCATTTATGGATATCCCATTATATTATAGGAGCCCTAGATAGCCAAGTGGTCTGAGGTGCTTGCCTCAATCTCATCTTTGTCCACATGGGTTCAGATCTCGGCATGGCCGATGTATGCGAGATAGTGTGCCAATTGTTTTCTGTGGGTCAGTTGTTTTTGCCTTATGTCTTTCTTATGTTCTTTCTAAACCAAATTTACAGGCCAGTATCACATGCTGAAAATGTCGTTAAGCTCACAAAACCATTATGCGGATTACTGGCTTGCCTCTGGACTTCCTTTTCTTCTACTTATGCATCTGAATAATTCTGTATTCTCAGCACTTGTGAAATTCCGAATGTCATTACCCCAGCCTCCTAATTGATCAATTTACAATACCCAGTGTAAAGTAAACCTGCAAACCTGAACAATATCTCAAACCAAGTCACAGTGTCAACCTTGTGTGGAGACAAACAATGGTCTTACTGATGCTTGTGTACATAATTCATTGAATTATTTATATCTTTGCAATAAAAAATACATTTATATCCTAAAAAGTCAGCTTTCAGTCTTCCATGGCCGAGCTTCATTGCACGCATTTATTGTCCAAATCTGAAGTAGAACTTATTAAACTTAATTTGTAAATTACATGGTGTAATACCCCTAGTTGAAGGTCATGGCATGAGAAAGATTATGCAATTCTCCCTTTTGGTTGAAAGTTATCACAAGAGAAAGATTATGCAATTCTTCTTCCTAGTTTAAAGTAATTACAAGAGAAAGATTATGCAATTCTTCCTAGTTGAAAGTTATTACAAGAAAAAGATTATGTAATTCTTGATAGTTGAAAGTTATTACAAAAGAAAAATTATGCATTTCTTCCTAGTTGAAAGTTATTACAAGAGAAAGATTATGCAATTCTTCCTAGTTGAAAGTTATTACAAGAGAAAGATTATGCAATTCTTCCTTGTTGAAAGTTATTACAAGAGAAAGATTATGCAATTCTTCCTTGTTGAAAGTTATTACAAGAGAAAGATTATGCAATTCTTCTTCCTAGTTTAAAGTTATTACAAGAGAAAGATTATGCAATTCTTCTTACTAGTTGAAGGTTATTACAAGAGAAAGATTATGCAATTCTTCTTCCTAGTTTAAAGTTATTACAAGAGAAAGATTATGTAATTCTTCTTCCTAGTTTAAAGTTATTACAAGAGAAAGATTATGCAATTCTTCCTAGTTGAAAGTTATTACAAGAGAAAGATTATGCAATTCTTCCTTGTTGAAAGTTATTACAAGAGAAAGATTATGCAATTCTTCTTCCTAGTTTAAAGTTATTACAAGAGAAAGATTATGCAATTCTTCTTACTAGTTGAAGGTTATTACAAGAGAAAGATTATGCAATTCTTCTTCCTAGTTTAAAGTTATTACAAGAGAAAGATTATGTAATTCTTAATAGTTGAAAGTTATTACAAGAGAAAGATTATGCAATTCTTCTTCCTAGTTTAAAGTTATTACAAGAGAAAGATTATGCAATTCTTCCTGGTTGAAAGTTATTACAAGAGAAAGATTATGTAATTCTTAATAGTTGAAAGTTATTACAAGAGAAAGATTATGCAATTCTTCCTTGTTGAAAGTTATTACAAGAGAAAGATTATGCAATTCTTCCTAGTTGAAAGTTATTACAAGAGAAAGATTATGCAATTCTTCCTTGTTGAAAATTATTACAAGAGAAAGATTATGCAATTCTTCTTCCTAGTTTAAAGTTATTACAAGAGAAAGATTATGCAATTCTTCTTACTAGTTGAAAGTTATTACAAGAGAAAGATTATGCAATTCTTCCTTGTTGAAAGTTATTACAAGAGAAAGATTATGCAATTCTTCCTTGTTGAAAGTTATTACAAGAGAAAGATTATGCAATTCTTCTTCCTAGTTTAAAGTTATTACAAGAGAAAGATTATGCAATTCTTCTTACTAGTTGAAGGTTATTACAAGAGAAAGATTATGCAATTCTTCTTCCTAGTTTAAAGTTATTACAAGAGAAAGATTATGTAATTCTTAATAGTTGAAAGTTATTACAAGAGAAAGATTATGCAATTCTTCTTCCTAGTTTAAAGTTATTACAAGAGAAAGATTATGCAATTCTTCCTAGTTGAAAGTTATTACAAGAGAAAGATTATGCAATTCTTCCTTGTTGAAAGTTATTACAAGAGAAAGATTATGCAATTCTTCTTCCTAGTTTAAAGTTATTACAAGAGAAAGATTATGCAATTCTTCTTACTAGTTGAAGGTTATTACAAGAGAAAGATTATGCAATTCTTCTTCCTAGTTTAAAGTTATTACAAGAGAAAGATTATGTAATTCTTAATAGTTGAAAGTTAGTACAAGAGAAAGATTATGCAATTCTTCTTCCTAGTTTAAAGTTATTACAAGAGAAAGATTATGCAATTCTTCCTAGTTGAAAGTTATTACAAGAGAAAGATTATGTAATTCTTAATAGTTGAAAGTTATTACAAGAGAAAGATTATGCAATTCTTCCTTGTTGAAAGTTATTACAAGAGAAAGATTATGCAATTCTTCCTAGTTGAAAGTTATTACAAAAGAAAAATTATGCATTTCTTCCTAGTTGAAAGTTATTACAAGAGAAAGATTATGCAATTCTTCCTAGTTGAAAGTTATTACAAGAGAAAGATTATGCAATTCTTCCTTGTTGAAAGTTATTACAAGAGAAATATTATGCAATTCTTCTTCCTAGTTTAAAGTTATTACAAGAGAAAGATTATGCAATTCTTCCTTGTTGAAAGTTATTACAAGAGAAAGATTATGCAATTCTTCTTCCTAGTTTAAAGTTATTACAAGAGAAAGATTATGTAATTCTTCCTTGTTGAAAGTTATTACAAGAGAAAGATTATGCAATTCTTCTTCCTAGTTTAAAGTTATTACAAGAGAAAGATTATGCAATTCTTCCTTGTTGAAAGTTATTACAAGAGAAAGATTATGCAATTCTTCCTTGTTGAAAGTTATTACAAGAGAAAGATTATGCAATTCTTTTTACTAGTTGAAGGTTATTATAAGAGAAAGATTAGAGAGAGTAAGATGGTACATATCAGTAATTGTTTTCACAGGGGAATATGCCTTTATGTCATGACAGGAAGTTATGCACAGTGATTGGATGCCCAGGCTTTAAATATGGGACATCCAAATTTCCGACCTTGGAGGCTAAAGACTTCCAAAATTGAAAAATGAATGGAACCCCAGTTTTCTGATTTGTATCTCAAAGGATCACAGTGATGAGAATCAGTAGAAGGCATTACAAAGTCATGCACAAGACATGAGAGCTTCGATACTAACATTGAATTGCAATCTCTTAATTGTAACAAGTCGCTGGATCACAAGAACCTTTGTTATGTATGTACTCACAGTGTTTGCAGAAGCTATGACAACACTACATTATTATTCATTATTATTAACAATTCTAAGATGCACCCTTTCACCGCTGATCTTTTTTTGTCCATCTTTGACACCAGAAAATTACCTCCATAGGTCCATTATGGTGCATAAAAATGACAAGAAAATATGAGAAAAGATCTTTGTTGTTGATTTTAAACTGAATTGAGCACATCCAAAGCTTACTAAATAGAGTGTACCCCTTGCCAGAGAAGCCTGTGGTTATCAATTTATATGGCTGATGGAAATTCTACAGGTTTTGGTTTTGGCACAAAGGGCACATGCTCATTTATCATTGATAGAAAATGTAAAGATCATATCTTAAGCTAAAACACCACTGCATTTATTTCCATATTAGTGTACAGCGAGGAGAAAGTGTAGACTTAAATTTCCAAATAATAAACTAGAGGGAAATGGTTAATGGAGCATGAGGAATTTAAATCCCCGTACAAAAGGTTCACAACAGGAAAGGCTGATAATGATTACAAGCACTCAGGTTGTGGATTTTGTAATTTCTGCAATAAAACTATTCACTATATCAATATTATATACTTTGAATTATTGTCAAGTCAGTCTGTAGCAGGGTTTGGTACAGTTTTATTGTCAACTAATACAACCATGACTTTAGCTGTGGAGATTATTTTGTGGACGTAGAAATTGTGGAAACCTATGCAGTGGTCAGATGCAAGAGTAACTGATGCAAAGCATATAACATGGTGTAAAGTTATATTAAATGTTCAAGTTAATAATCCACAATGTGAGTGTCTGATAATCATAAACGTTTGAATTTGTTGAATAAACAAAATAGAGACAAAGGGTATTTTTTTCCCCCTTTTCAGAATGATTCCTTTTTTGACGTTTAGGCTTTTGCATCCCATTTTCTCCATTTCTGGAATAAAAATTTAATCATTCAAGTTTCTTGTGCACACAAATCTCTGATTAATTTCTCTTTTCTCCATAAACATTAGACTGTTTCTACAAGGGTTTAATATCCCTTGGCTGTTACAAATCAAGTTCTAACTTAGTTATCACATTTAGAATGCCATAATGTCATATCAGTAAAACAGACTTTTCAGTGACATGTAACAACGGGTCTTTTTAAAATCAAAATCTGCTTATTGTTATTACATCTGAAAGGCACCAATAATAGTTAATTTTTTCTACCAACCATTGGAATTCCTAGTCCACATATTTTAGTAACTTACAAGAGCAAGCATTCATTTCAATGTTTGAGGGATTCTTTATCAGAAAGAATATGTTGCAAAATGAATTTTTCACTTTTGAAAATGTGGAAGCATTTTGATTGGTGAATATAAAGCTCCACATGACATGACCCCATAATGGTGATCATTTGGTTTCCCGTTATGTCATAGATCTTGATTTTAATCTGATTCAAGAAAAATGACAAACAAATGATGTTTAACAACAAAAAGACTTAGCAGTTAAATGATGAGCAAATCACCAACTGGCTTTTATTATTTCAAGTTAGAGTATTGCTATCATGAGACTTGTCTTATGGTCCATCTGTCCTTCCATACTTTCATCATCTTTAATTTTACCTACAAAACTGAAAGAACTCCTACAAGTAATTCCATGTTAGGAGCCATTTGACTCCAAAGTTGTCTAATTCAGATTTCTAGGAATTTGTGCTGATGGTTGATACAGATTTCAAGGAATTTGTGCTGATGGTTGATACAGATTGTGTCAGAACCTCAATTCATAGAGTAGTAGAACATGCACACCTGCCAGTGATATATGACATATGCCAGTACATAATGCATTGTAGCTGGTTTATTTAAATCATCAAATTAAGCAGAGGACAGATCTATCTCTGCAAGCACATCATGCACCAGTTAGCTCATAACATTTAGCAGTGTGAGCAGATTATGACAGTATTGTACAGAGAGTTTTATCATCAGTTTACTATGGAACTGAACTAAATAGTCCAACAATAACTGGAACAGATGGGAAAGACTTCAATCTTTTATTGCTGATATGCTTACCTTGTTTGATTTCTGCATCTGTTACAAACACAACAAGTGCATTTACTGCATTATCATCATCATCATCAAATCTGCATAATTTATGTAATATTCTGCACAGGTGCCATGTATGCACATTAAATGGATATAAATACAAAAATATTACAAATTAAAGGGCTGACAAGAAATACATAAAGAATGATACATCAACATTGGCTGAAAGTTTTATTCTTTATCCCTGGGTCCCTGACTTCTGAAACAAATGTATGCAGCGTTTGTGACAATGACACTCAAGTCCCAATATTACATTCAAGTTCAACCAGGCATGTAATACAGTAGATATCATTTTGAAAAGTACATAGCTACAATGGTAAATCTATTTTTCTGTTATATTCCACTGTGTCGTATCTAAATTAAGTCTGCATCTTCACCTACATAGTTGAATATACCTATTGCATATTATCTGACTCCACTGAATATTTGCAAGTTAAATATAGTCAGGTCCAAATGTCAAAATCATGGGTTTTGGACCTTGGGCATAAAGAATGTAAAACCCCAGCTGCAGTATTTTTGTTAAACACACCCTACAGCAAGTAGCTGAAACTCTTTTGACCTATTAGAAAAATGGCTTTGTTTCTGCTATTCCCAACAACTACCAAGCTGTGAGGCAATGGAGATGTCTGATCAATAATTACTAATGGTGTCTAATAAAGTCCACATAGGACAGCCCAGTCAGTGCTGTTGGCACATTTTATATACTGCACTAATACAGCCAATCAACAGAAATTGATGTATGTACATGTGGTTGTATCATTATTACTAAACAGAGATAATACAGACTGTCAAAAGTAAAAGAATAAGGAGAAAGGGGACAAGAAAGTTCTTTATATTACTTGCATACAAGTAAAGTCAAAATGCAAACAGCAGATATGCAGTTTGTTTGGAGTAATGAGTAGAACAAATTACACGGACTCTGATCTGCTAGCACATTATGCAATGGTAGACCAAGGTCTGTGTTGTTTGCAGTTGGTCTCAACCTGTAGTCAGATATAAATAGTCGTGTCCAGGAACTGTTCAAAACCCGAACTGCACTTGAATTTACCATTAACTGCTGATGTATACCATACACTGATCTCCAGACATTGTCAGCCAGGATTCACTGTCAACTGGCAGATTAGGGTCTTTATCATTGTTCCTAGTTTAATTACAACAAGATGATAGGAGATCTTTGTCGAGTAATTATAATCCCAATATCTTCATAGTTCAGGAAATGTATACACTTAAACAGTAATTTCAGCAAGTGTCTCTTCATACTTGAGGAAATGTGTACACTTAAACACAAGATATTACATACCTTTGCTTGATTTGAATTGCTAAGATATGACAGCAAAAGTATCACTCTCCTACCCCCCCCCCCCAATCAAGTCTTTGGACAAAATGATTAACACCCAATATGGATAAGTGTACAGCCAGATCTGCCATAACATATTTTGCTATTATTATCATAATCTGATCTGTTGTATACAGTGTCTGCTTACTGGGTCTTCACAGTTGTTTTTAATGTGCAGGCAAAATGTGCGCAGAAATGTAAGGAAACAAAAGAGACCTGCTATATACTAAATGGTTTGAAGGTGTGAGATTTGTACAGGCACATTGCCATGAACGACTGACTATTGTGTTGAACTGTACTGGTCATAGATAACGAGTTTTGGGATGGTCATTTGACTATTATGTTGTTGTTATAAGATTTATTACCATTTTTCAGCACAAGATAGACTATACATACTATACATGGCAGCCATTATAAATGGTGGAGGAAGAATCCAGAAAAACCCAGGAAAGAACCACCAACCCATGAGAAGCTACTGGCAGCTTTATCTCATACTCACCCGAATGGATAGGCATTATATCATCATAGGGTTATCTAACGACTTTTTAAATCTTGATGGTCCTAAATGAAAAACGGTGCCAATCTAATTTCCAATATGGCCACCATGGCAGCCATGTTCTCTTGTTATTGTTTCCAGAATAAAAATTATGCTGATTTGATATCCTGTATGGTCATCTTGAAAATCTGATTGTTACTCCTGTCAGACATGACAATCTGATTGTTACTCCTGTCAGACATGAAAATCTGATTGTTACTCCTGTCAGACATGACAATCTGATTGTTACTCCTGTCAGACATGAAAATCTGATTGTTACTCCTGTCAGACATGACAATCTGATTGTTACTCCTGTCAGACATGAAAATCTGATTGTTACTCCTCACAGACAGGAAACTCTGATTGTTACTCCTCACAGACAGGAAACTCTGATTGTTTCTCCTTACAGACAGGAAAATCTTATTGTTACTCCTGTCAGACATGAAAATCTGATTGTTACTCCTTACAGACAGGAAACTCTGTTTCTCCTTGCAGACAGGAAAATCTTATTGTTACTCCTGTCAGACATGAAAATCTGATTGTTACTCCTGTCAGACATGAAAATCTGATTGTTACTCCTGTCAGACATGACAATCTGATTGTTACTCCTGTCAGACATGAAAATCTGATTGTTACTCCTTACAGACAGGAAACTCTGATTGTTACTCCTCACAGACAGGAAACTCTGATTGTTTCTCCTTACAGACAGGAAAATCTGATTGTACATGACAATCTGATTGTTACTCCTGTCAGACATGAAAATCTGATTGTTACTCCTCACAGACAGGAAACTCTGATTGTTACTCCTCACAGACAGGAAACTCTGATTGTTTCTCCTTACAGACTGGAAAATCTTATTGTTACTCCTGTCAGACATGACAATCTGATTGTTACTCCTTACAGACAGGAAACTCTGATTGTTTCTCCTTACAGACAGGAAAATCTTATTGTTACTCCTGTCAGACATGAAAATCTGATTGTTACTCCTGTCAGACATGAAAATCTGATTGTTACTCCTGTCAGACATGACAATCTGATTGTTACTCCTGTCAGACATGAAAATCTGATTGTTACTCCTCACAGACAGGAAACTCTGATTATTACTCCTCACAGACAGGAAACTCTGATTGTTTCTCCTTACAGACAGGAAAATCTTATTGTTACTCCTGTCAGACATGAAAATCTGATTGTTACTCCTTACAGACAGGAAACTGATTGTTTCTCCTTACAGACAGGAAAATCTTATTGCTACTCCTGTCAGACATGAAAATCTGATTGTTACTCCTGTCAGACATGAAAATCTGATTGTTACTCCTGTCAGACATGAAAATCTGATTGTTACTCCTGTCAGACATGAAAATCTGATTGTTACTCCTTACAGACATGAAAATCTGATTGTTACTCCTTACAGACAGGAAACTCTGATTGTTGCTCCTTACAGACAGGAAAATCTGATTGTTACTCCTCACAGACAGGAAACTGATTGTTTCTCCTTACAGACAGGAAAATCTTATTGTTACTCCTCACAGACAGGAAACTGATTGTTACTCCTCACAGACAGGAAACTCTGATTGTTACTCCTCACAGACAGGAAACTGATTGTTATTCCTCACAGACAGGAAACTCGGATTGTTACTCCTCACAGACAGGAAACTTATCAACAGTATGTTTATCAAAGACATGACTGATAAAAAAACAGTTCATCCACTTGTCCAGGATTCACAGTTGCAGAAAATTCACTTCTACTACCCATTTTTTCTCTTGCCACAAAATTTTAGTAACTTGTATTGATTTGATTAGTTTTATGTAGTTAATCCATAGAATGAACAAAAGAAATCATTTGGAACTTTTTTTATTCTTCAAAGGGCTTACAATTTTATTTGTGATTGTCACATTGTTTTGTATATATTATATCTTGCTTCGATCCAATAGCATCCATAATTGTATCAGCAAGAATGGAATGGAATTTACTGGAATTCAGACATGACTTAATATCTTCTCCCAAATCAGGGTTCCCGCATGGGTCTGGAATTACAGAAAAGGTCAAAAATTTGAAAATGCTAATAAAGGTCTTTAATTATTTTCATTATTACATACATCTTGGTCTGAAATCAGTAACGGGCCTGCTCTATTGCATTTGGGAGAAGCTGTTTTTAGTATATGGTTTGGAGCTCTTTTGGAGGTCTGGAAACATTCTTCCGGGGTGCACACAGCATTTCCATATCCAATGATAGTTTTCTATAACAGGATAAGGTTTTTGCTGTTTTAAAGCAAACCCTCATTATTTTTCAATTCTTTTATATTTAGTTTTTAAATTTCCTTTGTGATGTGTCAGCAACTCAGAATTTCAAATCATCATGATATTGTTTGTCATTACGGCAAAACATTTTTCCTTAAACCATGGATAAAATTTTCAGTCCAATTAAACTGAAAATTTCTGCCTCAGCCTTGCCGAATTTTGACGTGTTGCAACCACAGACTCCATCTGATGTCTCCTTGGATAAGTACTTACTTCAGACTCAGTAATAATATTACATTTTATCCCTCCACTTTCACATGAATGTTTCTTCTCCGAAACTTGCCTGTGACCTTCGTTGTGAAAATAAATTGCTAAACTCATTTTATCCACATGAAAAAGATGACCTTGCTCATTGCCTACTTCTAAAGTTGATATAAGACACCTTTTTCAGTTCAAATATAACACGGCTTTTTAATCAGTGTAATTGCTTTGCTTGAAACAGAATGTGAGCATATGGAAGCTCATCCTATGTATAATTTGTTAAAAACTAAAAATCATTACTGTAAATTAATTAGTTCATAAAGGAAGCTGACACTAATGTTGCTAAAATACCTTTCATTAATTTAATTGCATTGACTCATTAGATTGATTCACTTTTATCCGTACTGAGTAGACACAATATAACGAAGTTGTTTAAAACTGTTATAAATCATACTGATATGCTTTGTTTTTTTAAAAGCATTTTTATTGGTTGATCATTCTGTCACTTAGACCAAGATGCATTCATGCTAAAATATAATGTGCAGTTACCACTGCAGTATCACAGGGCATGATGAATAAATGGAGAAGGGTGGGGAGGCATGAATGGTCAGATAAAGATGGACACAGTGAGTAAAGCAAGAATATCTGTGCTTGCACAACTTTTTAAAATTAGGAAACAAGTATAAAAATTCTGCGTGTCTAACTTTGAAAAAATAATTGCCTGGGATGTTGGGCTATACAATTTGATAAACCCTCAAAGAAGACTTCTTACAATGTATAGTTGGTACTGAATAAAAATGGCAGTGTTTTGACATTATATATAGCTACTTTGGTAGCCTTCTTGAAATTGCACTGCTACTTTTCATGTTGGAAAGTCATATCAGCATGGGTTTTATTCACCAGAAGATTAATTATGATGTCTAATTAGTCCTGGTTGAAAATGGTGCCAGTGTGACTTCAAGTACAGGAACCATTTCAGTCAACTTGAAAATCTTTTTACTACTAATAAATGGAAAGTCATATCAGCATCAGGGTTTTCACTTGAAAACTTTTTGTTGTGTCTAGTTTTTCTTGAATGAAAATGATGCCATTGTTGTGATATCTACTATGGCCACTCTGGGGGCCATCTTGAAATTCAAGTTATCGTTACTCCTCTGGAATTTGTGGTCGTAATCTACATATGGTTTACACGAAAATGTTTCTTATATCTAGATGGTCACTCGGGAATGATGGTTTCAACTCTCCTCTATTAAAAAGAAAAAATTTACTTGCGTTGATTTCCTGAATAGATTGTCAACATGGGGATTTCAACATGTCCACCACATCAGCCAACTTGAAAATCTTGTTATTCCTGCAAGGAATGTTATATAGGCAGCCATAGAGCCTAGTTGGTCCTAAATGAAAATAATGCCAACCAGACAACCAATATGGCCACCACCTTAGCTTGAAACTTTTGTTATTGCTGTTCCTCTTTAAGAAAGATTATATTGACATGGGGTTTTCACCAGAAAACAAATTTTGGTGTCAAGTTTATCTGGAATGAAAATAGTACAGATTGGATGTCAGACATGGATGCTGCAATGCAAATCATGTGTAATTAACTTGAAAAGATGGTTATATAAATATGGATTCTTTCCCAGAGTCTTCTAATAGTGTTTGCCCTAAATGAAAATGGTGCTGATCTTACATCCAGTATGGCTGCCACTGGGGATAATTTTGAAAAAAAATTAACCCAAGAATGTTGCAAATGGTTTCAACACTCGCAGTTAAAAAGAAATGGTTTTATCAAATTCTTTTTGGACAGTGTAATATTATATTCTTCGAGGGACTCTTTTCACACCCTCTAGTCTTGTGCCATTAGTAGAAAAAAAAACTTAAGTCTTGAGAACCTCTCCCTATAATCTTGTATACTGTAGGTTTGAAGGACATAAAAGATGACATCAGACGTATATCCAATACAGGCATCAGGATATGGATCTTTACCCTGTGTCATAACTTGGAAACTGCTGAGATCCCCATACTCAACAACACCTTTGTTTAAAGGAATTGTACAAACTATTTATCTGATACAGAGCCTTGGACATGCCCCTGGGATGGGAGACTTGTCCCTTGGTCATATGGATAGATCCGAAATGACTAGTTAAGCTCCGCCCACTTAGAGACTGTAACTACGAACCCCAAGCTTCCCATTACAATGGCTGAATCATCACAGAATAGTCACCATGTCAGATTCTCTCCCGCGTATTCCCGATAACATTTCACTTAAATATCTTCCTGATCAAGAAATCTTTCCAGTAAAGTGTTGCAGAAGGGTTTGAACTACTTTACGCAAGGATATATACACGATATCAAAGGTTTAGAGTTAGAAAATGATTCTCGTAGCGCGAGATGCTGTTCATCTCAGAAGAAAACAAGCCACCGCACCGTCTGCACATCGAAATTACGGAGGAAAAGTGTGAAGATGCATACTGTTGATGTAAAGCAATGTAAATTTAATGTTTTATATATTTTATGATCTTTTTTTTATATTTGAACTGTTGAATACCCTGAAGTAATGGCAACTGTTATAGTACAAGTCATGCAGGTCATGTAGCCAATCGGTACCGACTATTTGAGTAATGTGGCTTATTTTCTACAATTTGGTTTCACATACATTAAAATGGCGTGCATTCACTTTATCTGGATCCTCAAACATCTATAATCCTTTTTGAAAGTCATTATATACACACTGTTCAAGATGTACAAATGGCAAAAACAAATGTCAAATTACGTAACTGCATATATTTGGATGAGGTAAGCTCACATTACCTGGAATCTCAGACAACAGCATGTCGTAGTTGCTATAGACTGACAGCGAGTAGGAAACAGAAGCCAGTGGTTTGCCAGAGAGATATAAACAAAAAGTATGAATTTAAAATACTAATAATTTACCAATAGAAATACTTGTTTAAAATTTGGTTGTTGATCGAGCATAGAATTAACTATTTATTACTTCCAGATTAAAATAAACACAACAAACAATATAGCTTTAATACTTTGTTTTTATTCACCATGCTGATAAAACATACTTGAATTGATACGTAATATAGAAAGATTCATGTAAATCTACCATACAATGTCAGCAAATTGAACAAGTAATAAGGTGTGCATTGAAAATATGTGCACAAATTATATATGCCGGAGTCAGAAAATGTATAAAACGACTATATCAAACCTTTCCGGATATCTCTCATCTGCATTGCATGATGCCCATGCACATAGAAGCAACATTTTGTAAATATATACAAAAAAATCATGAAAGTCTGTGATGCAGCTTTATTCTTACCACACATTTGTTTGTGGGTAAAACATGGCGGATGTTGCCGTAGCACCGGACGCTCTTATCCGATTGGTCAACATCGGTGATTTTGATTGACGGGTCGGATCTATGCATTGTGGATACTGTTCAGGACCCCACCCTTTGACCCTATTTACAGTATACACTGACTGGACAATGAAGAGATAAATTTACATTTACAATGTTGCAATATCTGGCCATGGCCCTTAGTAAGTGACATAATTTGGAAATGCAGAGATTTGCAGTAGTGCCATTGGCACTGGTTTTGTTTATAATTCATACCTATTTGTAAACAGACCCATAATGCCAAGATAGATGAGCATCTGTGCTCTTCAAGGGATTAATTTTCTCTTCAAACTTCAGATTGATATATGCTGGCACATTATACAGCAGCATATCCTGGTCTATGCAGTTTGTAGTTGGTTACATGGGTATATATGCCTTCTATTTGCTAGTATTAAATGCAGACCCAAATGCAGATAGCATATACCCTGATCTACCATCACATAATGTGCTGGCACATCAGTGTCTGTGCTATTGGTTCTCACTATTTCTAACAAACAGCATAGACTCAGATATGCCAGAACATTATGGAATGGGACATCTGGTTCAGAAGATATTGCAGTTCAATCCTACTCGTGAGTATATACAGAGCCTTGTTGTGGACCTCCACCGAGGGGTCTAAAGTGTTCACCATTCCGGATCACTGCCATTTCACCTCTGTCTGCATGGGTTCAAGTCTCAGGCTCGACTAATGTGGGTACATCAGAAAGCTTGCCAGTAGCTTCTCAAGGGTCAGTGGTTCCTCCCGGGTTTTTCCAGGGTTCTTCCTCCACCAGTTTTACTGGTCGCCATGTATAGCCAATATTGTGCTGAAAAATGGTGTCAAATCTGACAATAACAACAACAACAACAGAACCTTGTTGCTTGTGCTAAATGCATAACCAGCTGTAAATATTGAGCCCTTGCTTCCTATTTGTAATGGACTGTTCAGGTTAGGGTCATTGTTGTTTGCTGGCACAGGATAGATTTGGATCCAATGGCCCATGATAAAATGATGTAACTGATCTGTATTGTTAGCAGTTGGTTATTAATCATGAAATCGCTGTTTATTTGTTTACCTAGATTGCCATTGGGTTTAAATGTATGGAGCCAGTGTATAGGTTGTGCTTTGTCTGATTCATTTTTTTTTAGTTTTCTATAAATGGAGACTGTTGCCCTCTGTCTTGGAAGTAAATGTATCACATACTTCTGTGATTGTTTAACTTTGGATTAAACATATCCCGTAGTGTCACACTGCAGTTGATATTTTATTCCTATCCACAATATGCTATTTATAGATAATCTGATTTCTGTCCATGAAATACTAAATATATGTTCATATGGTTATATTTCTTCTTTGCTTTTTTGAGAATACATTAGTTTGTTCTACACTGAGGTGGCTTTTGGTGGAATGGATTTGGATAAAGGCTATTTATTGATTGACTGCTGATAAGATCTTTGTTATGTTTTGTTGTATAGAAATCATTCTTGATCTAGGTTGATTAACACAAAAGAGATGCCAGTTAGACACCCAGCTGTCACCATGAAATCCAGGTTAAAAGATTGGGAACATCTACAGTGTCTGTTTTCTTTCAACCAAGTCTGAATAGATGGCACACTGATGTGTGGGGTGGGGTGGAGTGTATTAGGAATAATACTCATGATGGCAATTGAACAGACTAACCAGTTCTCCGTCTGACAACACCAGTCTTTATAGTTTGTGACTTTGATCTTAATTTTCCTTTATCAAGAGTTTACAACAGGGAGCTTTGTTCAGCTTGAAAAGGTATCTATTACATCGTTGTTGAAGGGAAACAATCATTGAATTCCCTGACAGAAAGATGATAGCCTAGTGGGATATCTAACATGTATATAGAGACAAGATTGTCAGTTTACCTGCACAGGTAGGGTATGTTGTACACTCAATCAAGTATTATCTGATATTTACAATTAGTGATGTCTGAGAGATTAACTTCTGTCCAATGTTTGGTTGCATGTGAGCCTCACAGCAGAGCTGGCTTGAGAGTAGCAGAATATAGGTAGTATTTACACCTGCTAAATTACAGGAAATCTGATGAATAATCCAAGTTAGGTGCAGTAATACATATGCTTGTATACAAGTTGATTGAGATATTAGATCAGTTATCTGTGCTTCTTGCAGTTAGACTCCACTTGAATGCAAGTATATACAGTAGGCACACATATTCTTTCATGTGGTACATTTTATTAAATCAGATTTCTGTTTAAATTATCATATAATCAAAAGTGATTATTCTTTTGTAATGCCACTTTGATGATATAGGGATTGTAAGGATTTGTACATGTTATGTTATGCAAAATACTAAGGTGTCTAACTGTACTGTCACAGGAAGAGATTGGTCAGCAGTACCTTTCATTATACTAGGAGTGGAATGATGTCCTGGATCATAGGCAGGCAATTGGAGATTTCTTGCTTAGCAAAATTTTATATCCCCACACCTTGGCAAGAGACAGTGTTTACCTTTACCCTCATTTGCGCTTCAGAGACCCTCGAATTTTTTTTTTTTTTTTTTTTTTTTTACTCGCTCTAACACCAAGGAGACTTCTGACTTTCAGTCCTGTACCCCTAGGGGTTACACTGAAGAGAATAATCTAATACCACCATCTGCCCGAAACCAGGCTCCTAAACTACGTGATGGAACTTGAACAGTTTGTAAAATAACTTGCCTATAAGGTGACCATCAATGAGCTTTTTGTATTGAGTGTTTGAAGGATACAGTATTTTTCTCTTGATCATCACATATTTAAATTTTTTAAAAAGTTTTCTTCTTGTTATTATTATTGAGCAAAAGCTTTCTACAGTTAATTACATTTCCTTTAAGGCATTTAAGGTAGGTTTAATATTAGGTTTGTGATTATGGTAGGAGATTTATATGTTATATGTTTACTTTATCATTATTAGAAGGAAAATCAAATAGCACCATTATCCTATAGAAAGTTGAGGCCATCAGACTTTTATTAAGTTTGGGTTTCATGTTCTTAACCAAAAATGGGGTTTTTGGTGTTGTGGTCACACCAAGTTACATGTAAATTATTTGTTTACCTTTTTTTGACACTTTTTGTATAGCTTTCTATGGCATTGCTTTTTTAAAAGCAAGATGCTTTTTTTCATAGACTTGAATAATATGCTTGTTTGGAGATAGTTCCTCTTTAGACTTTTCCCTCAGAAATATAGGATAGAAGTCCTGCTGTCGTATTGCTTTATAGTAACTTGGTTACATTTTATTATTAGTTATGGCTCAAAATTTAAATTGGGGGACAACTCATAGTTTGCTGGTGCATGAGCAGAAGGTAAAAAATCTTAAAAGATCGCAGAGAAAAGGAAATAAAAAGGAAAGATAAATATATCTATTCATGTGACAATTAAAGCCCAGGAAGAATTTCTAAAGGAAAAACAAAGTGTATGTTTTCCTCAAGAAAAAAGAGATGCACTAGTTTCTTAAAGAGAAGTTATTTACATTGAGACGATAAAAATGGGTGAGGATAGTCGTGCAAGTACCAATTTAATACCAATATGTTACCTGGAAGTTTATAAATTGCATTTGCATGTAATATATCAGTAGGGGTGGGGGTGTCTGGGTATAAGTAAGAATATTGTATATGCATGTAAATTGTTAAAAGCATTGTCCCATATCAGCCATTAAAATAGGTGACATGTTTTGTATTTGAGTATTTAAGGATGTTAATGATGGCTTTTAGTGGGTTGCATTATTCTGTGTTTTTCAGTGTTGTCAATTTTGTTTTATGGTATTGCAACAGATGATTTAGAAAAATGAATATCTGCAAAACTAACATATTACTGTTGTTCTTGAAACTCCAATTGCAAGATTTCCCATCCTGTTACACTGCAAAATGAAGTTGAGACAAATTGCAAACAACATGTACCCTGATATGTTGTTACATGTGCTGACAGATCATGGGCTATGATGTAAGTTCTAATGATTACACTTAACTAACTGCATTACATCTTAATTGTGTTGAATCTCAAAAACTGCACAAATAGTGTTGTTTACCTTTATATTGATAACTGATATCAATAAAGCATTGTATCTTTTTTTGGTATCTTACAGAATTTTTGCCAAGTTCAGTTCAGGATAAGGCAGAAGTAAAGATAACCGGAGCGTTATAGAGAAAACAAAACTGGATTACCATGATGTTGCCCGGCAAAGAAAACCTGACTCATGAAATGAATGGCAATAGCGTGAAGCTGGAGCCTATATCAGAAGTGAAAGAGGAACTTTCTGAGGAGGGGCAAAATTGTGTAACCATAAAGTCCGAGCCAGGAAATCCAGGAAGTGTTGGCAATAATAATAAAATGTCCAATGGGGACACAACAGGTAGATCTATACAATTGTTAACACATTGATTTTCTCTTCAGCATCTGACATGATATCGACATTAACAAAAGATCGAACATAAGATGATAAAATATAAATAGAATAATGGGCAATTTTTAAAAAGTTTACAATCGGTTATACTGTGCCTATTTATTAAATTATGTCAGTTGGGGGGATATTATTGGGTCCAAGATGGTGAAACATAAATTTATTGTTTATTGTAAGTATGTTACAAATGGGATAAAAAGGTTTTTCTAACATAGTTTATGCTGTTACTGTTGCTTTTTTCCTGAACAAGGATAACTGTACCACTGGTATTACCTATCTCTTGTTAAATAGAGATTTATGCCGACTGGCATCCATTTAATGTAATATGTGTAAAATATCATGCTGGATTCCCTATTTTTTCAGCTAAAGTCCTTTTTTGTTATTATTTTGTTGCAGTGATTATTTGCCAGGTTCCATATCCAGAGGGTTATTTAGTTGGGAAGTTATTTAATACATTTTAATTGTTCACTCATCTCCAAGTAAAAATTACTACAAAGGGAAAAGGTTGTTTGATCAGTAAAAGTCTTCGAGAGAAATGGGGCAGATTGAATTGTTTTGATAAGTTGATGAAAGGTTGGACATCAGTAACTTTGGAGTCTTGCACTGTTCTACAAATATTCAACAGAAATTATTTGCACCAGACTGGTTTAGTGCTTTATGATGACATTCCATTAGTTTATTGCAGCGTATACAGAGTATGTATTGACTGATTTTCAAATAGTTTAGGCTATATGAGTCAGTAGTTGAAGTATTCATGTGATTGACACATCACAGATTCATGAGGTCCTGGAAGTACAATAAAATGTATTCTTCCACCACTCACACCACCCCAAAAAATGGACCGTTTATTTCAACTTAAATCTGCATCCAGATGGAATAAAATCATTGTGATACCATTGTTTTTTGTGTTTATTTTATTTATTTATTTTTTTTGTTAATGTTTATTTGATTATATAGAAGTCAGTGGAGAACATTAATCTGTCCGTCAATAATTTGATTTTCAAAAGACAACTTTATTGACAGTTGTTGGATTTGTTATGTATCTTTGTATTGACAAGACCTCAAAAAGTTTGATTTCTAGTGTTCCATGACATCCTTTTCAGGAGATAGCTTCCTGTTTACCCATCGTTCTGACTTTGGTTTCAACAGCATAGATTTATTGGATTTAAGCCAAATCTGATATGCTGATTAAATTGATGAATAAAGTTGTCTTCAGCATTCCACAACATTATTAATAGGAGTTATGCACCTTGATTGCTCAACCTCCTTAGTTTGATTTGTGAAGCATTAATTTACCAAGCATTGTTGGATTTCAACCATATTTGGTATGTGGCTTTATATTGGCAAAACTACTAACAAGTTCTTCATCCAACATTTCACATCATTTTCAGAAGTTATACCCACTGTTTGCTTTTTTTTGTTGTTGTTTTTTTTTATTTTTTTTTATTTTTATTTTTTTTATTATTGCTGAACCATTCTGTCGTATTACTTTACTAAGACTTCTTGGAATTGAACCCGATTTAGCAGTGTTTGCATAAAAATGTATGACTAATTAAAAATGTGCACCAGTACATAAATTCCGTATTGAATTGTTACGAAAATGTCCTCATTAAAAAAAGTGAGAGCATATTTTCTTAATAATCTAGTTTGCATCTTGCCTTTTTCCAGGCTTGGAGTCAGATACAAAATTAAAGACAGAGGATAGCCATGTGAAAACAACACAGCAGAAGCAGCAGAAAGATAATTTAAAAGGTAATCTGCACACCACTTTTGCAGAATAAGTCCTTGCTTTATCAAGTACAGTAGGTAGTACACAACAAATGCCTTAGCAAAATAAGTTCAGGTTTACTGAAGGACAGTAAAACTTGTCTACAAAGACTGCTGTAGTCAAAACAAGTCCAGGCTTAATGAAGTACAGTAAAGGTAGTTTACACACAATGTTTCATCAAAATAAGTCCAGGCTTAGTCTACTGGTATTTACAAAATATGATTTCCTTTTCCTGAATGAGAGATGAAATGTCTTAATTCACTTGTAGATACTGATTATGCTGAATTCACTTTGAAATCTAACTCATTTCACAAGATGGTATCCACTGAATGGACCTTATTTTTAGCAACATTATGTAAATTTGTATCTTATTTTTAGCTACATTATGTAAATTTGTATCTATTCTGGGTTGCACTTCAACAAATTACAGGAAGTGGTAGCAAGTACAAAAGACATGCTGCCACTAATTGTTTCTGTGATATCCTGCCATCCAAGTGTCAGTAAACAATACTCAACAATAAGCTTGTCTTTTGTATAATTGCTCAGCAAGGTTAAGACACTGATCTGCTAGAATGACTTTAGTGCTAAATGCAAATTCAACATTCCTGAGTACTTTGGGCAAGTTAGTAGTTGACATGGACCAATGACACTTGTGGCTTATAAGAGATGCGAGATTCAGGTGGGCAACATTCTGTTAGGAATACAGTACCTAATGTTGCCGGTATGCAGTTTGGGTAAATAGAGACTGGGATTGTTAAAAAACACATTCTGGTCTTGCCCCAGTCATGTACAGAAGTTTGGATGTAAAACGTTTCAGCTGATTTTGAAAAATGATATAATGTTTTGGTAATAATTTTTAATATGATGTCTATATCATTTCCGTGTTATATCTGGAATAATGTTTTAGTAAATAAGCATGTTATAATAGGGGAGAGCTGTATGTGTGTGTGTACATTTGTGTATGTATGTTTGTGTGTATGTATGTTTGTGTATGTATGTATGTATGTTTGTGTGTGTATGGATGTATGTATGTATGTATGTATGTATGTACTTGTTTTCAATCAGTAGCTGAGCACAATAGTGACTACATGCTGAAAAAAGTTAAATTCAATAAAGAAAAAATGAATTGTACAAAAGCTTTAGGAGGATAGATACATCCAAACAAATGAAGAATAGCAAGGTAGAATATAAAAGAATATGTTTAAACTTATAAAACAAATACAGAATAAAAGATTATAATACATTAAAAAGTACAGCAATTGAAATTTCATAAAATTTTGAAATTTCATTTTTTTTAATCGTCTTGTCAGTAAACTGTCAGGGTCTTATTAAGAACAGTTGTCCCTACAGAGAAGCTACCCTTGTTCTGTACAAGATTTTGTAACAAACTAGATCATTCAGTGTACATCGGATTCAATCCATAAGAAATATAGCAGGGTTTGAATTAAACACAAATTTCTTGGTAGCCAGAAGGACTAGTGTACTGATCAATTTACTAGTCCTGCCAAACATTTACTAGTCCTATCCACAAAACTATGTCACACACTTGTATTGAGATCAACAACAATTTTCTTTCATAAATAGCATTATCATATGACATGCAGAGGTACAGAAGTATAAATCCTACTTCAGATCATCAATCAGTCAATTAACATTTCTTGTTTCTCAAGATAATCTTGATCCAATTCCAGAAAGGGATCCAAATGTCATTTTTTTGTCCTCCACCTGCACTCTGGGTCCATATGGGGTTTGTTCTGGTCTTCTTATCCGTCTCTTTGAAACATTCCACAAACGTATTGCTGGTGACAGATCATTTGTTGGAATGTCATTTGCATGGAAGATTATAAAGAGTAGGTCGGACAGAACCCATGGTCTCAAACAAGATCTCCAGTCACTCTTCACCATTTTTATATTCGATTCAATTTTAAAGTTCGAACAACCCACAACAAAACTGGATGTTTTTTCTATGTTTGTTTTTGCAAATTTCATACATCAGTTACACTGCATACTGTTATTGTACTCGTCATAATTCAGCCATTCCCTGTCTTTTGTCCATGTCTTCTGAAACGTCCGATTACGCTTTTCCCTATCATAAGAATTATCCCTCTCTTTTATTTCATTTTTCTTCAACTTTTGCTTTTTATGGAGGCTGAACACCTTATTTAAAATGCCACATTTTGCCTGTCTTATATAGCAGGAATTGTGCCTCTTTTTGAAATATGAGATGTTACAGTATAGCTAACGCGAATTATTTAAAGTAAGAAAAGGAATGGCAGTGTCCTTTATATAAGAAAGTCCGAGCAAGACACGCATTTCAAAATACATGCCTTTGCACACACACACACCCCTCCAAGTAAATGGTCTCTCCCTAATAAAGTGTTGACTTCTGTAGGATCAAAGCAGTGACTATTGTAAACACTGTTATAAAATATTAACATCAAAAGATAATGTTAGTTTCTCCTTGTAAAATGTGTGTTCCCATGAAACCAAGCCATCTGACTCGGCGCGTTGCATTCAACAGCGCCAATTACGGCCTCATCATTAATAGCGCAAGTTAAGTAGGTGCTCCTAATTAATCGGACCTCAATGTATTGTTGAAATTAATAATAGGCGGAAATTTTTCAAATCTTAGATGCCCATGCTGAGAGATTTTAAATCCCAACAAATGTACGGCATTCTTCTTGGATATCTCCATGTGTGCTCAATTATTTGTAGTGTCTTGTATGGGAAAAATATTGTTTAAAAAAAAACGTTTTATTGACATAGAAAAAGTAGTTGTATGGAAATGATGTGTCAGCAATGTGATCATAATAAATTGATCTAATTCTTATAATTATTTCGATGCAAATGTAAATTATGTAGTTTCCCGTTTGTGACTGTTAGCTCATTTGGCTAGCAAGCTTACAAAAATAAAGGAAACAAACGAGCGTGCAAACTAACTTATTTGAATAGTTGATACCATGTGTTCTAGTCTTGTAGTTTGTCAATGTGGTCGCGTGAATAAAGTGTGCAATTTTTCATTTAATTCGCTGTCAGATTAATTAGGATATAAATTATCAAACTTCCATTGTTTGTTAATGACGGGACCGTGATTGGCGCTGCCGTGATTGGCGCTGTTAAGTGAAATGCACAAAATCAGATGGGTTCTTGTAATAGAAACACATTTCTGAGGCAGAAATTGACTTCATCTTCTCATGCTAATATTTTATGACTGTGTTTACACTGCGCTGATTCTACCGAATATATACTGAAGTCACGTCTTTAATAGTGTATTGAGTAAACAAAAGCTGACTGTTGATACACAAAACTTACTAGCCCATTGGACTAATGACATTATGATAGTTACTAGCCCGACAGGAAATATACTAGCCTCGGGCTAGCAGACTACCGCTAATTTCGAGCCCTGTATAGTTTGTTCCACACAGCATAGTAAATTTTCATGTTAGCATCTTTAAATTTAAAATTACTCTCAAGTCATTCAGCAATTGAACACTGTTTATGTAAACAAATTGCCTCTCATTACATGCTGAAACAGGGTGTTCTGTTTAGATCAGATTCTTCCATGCCATTGTAACATGGAAGAATCGATTGGTTTATTAAGGACTGTTCTGCCATAATGTAGTTGCCTACCTTTGATTTCTTTGACTCCTCCAGATCTGGACAAGCATGGCAGATTTACATGTACACTGACATGTCTTTTTCAGCATGTATTGAGTGAATGGTGTTAGGCTGTAAGAGATGTTTCATTTATTTATGCACAAAACATTGGGTAATTTTATTTTAGCTAAATTCCAAGGTCCTGACATGAAAATTCAATGAGAAACTGGCACATATATTATTCACACTGCTGTGTGGAACCAACTATATTCGCAAGGTTTAGGATCAATGAAAGTGTCATTTTTAGAAAAATCGGGGAAAATTAAACACATGGAAAATAATTTGAGAATACTACTTAGCTTTGGTCATTATCTTGCCAAAAAATACACCAGAACTGCCTCAACAAGCCAAGACTAGCACGAAGAATAGTTATCCCAGACAACTGTGGTGTATACAACACAAAATACAGGTATTTTTGTAAGTAACCTGCCTGAATTGTCAGTGATATCTATAAACAGACATCCCTCTAATGGTTTGTATTGCAGCGTATACAGAGTATGTATTGACTGATTTTCAAATAGTTTAGGCCATATGAGTCAGTAGTTGAAGTATTCATGTGATTGACACATCACAGATTCATGAGGTCCTGGAAGTACAATAGAATGTATTCTTCCACCACCCACACCACCCCAAAAAATGGACCGTTTATTTCAACTTAAATCTGCATCCAGATGGAATAAAATCATTGTGATACCATTGTTTTTTGTGTTTATTTTATTTTTATTTTTTTTTTGTTAATGTTTATTTGAATATATAGAAGTCAGTGGAGAACATTAATCTGTCCGACAATAATTTGATTTTCACAAGACAACTTGATAGAATCAGTATCAAATGGTGGCAAGATTTTCCTTTACAATAGATATTGTGCCCTTGAGCAGGTTACCTAACCAAATTTGCTTCAATCAGTCTTGCTTAACTTGCAATTGAATTGTCATCAAGTGATGATGAAGAGGATAGGTGTGATCCATGTATTTGTTTTTTACGTCATGGAAACTTAAGTTCCCCTCATTACAAGTTATTAATGGACTCTGAACTGTATCTTCATTAAAATGTAATGACATATCTGTCAGGTCATTTATACAACCTTGGAAACAGGATAAAGTTCCCCTCATTATGAGTAAAAAATGGATTTTGAACTGTATCTTCGTTAAAATGTAGTGACATGTCTGTTGGGTCATTTATACAAACTTATTTGTTTTATTTCTTTCAGTGAAAGATGAACCTAACCGTAGTCCAGCAACATCCTCTGCACCCAGCACACCTCGCAATGCGACCCAATTAGCATCCCAACATCCACCTAACTCTACATCCCAAGCACCCATGCCCAGTGGGCAACAGTGCATGCCTAATCAGGTACCCTCTTCCATGGATCCCCATTTCATGCAGCAGCAGAGTCAAATTTTCGTATTTACAACAGGAATGGCAAATGAGGCAGCAGATGCAGTCCAATCAGGGCAATATAAAAGTATTCTCTCCTATCACATGGATCAACCTCCAACAAAGAAATTTCTTCAGGTATGCCTTTTGATTTCATGAGACCATTTGACTTTTGCCCATTGAGTCTGGTATAATCACAGATTGTACAATCACATAAAATCAGAAATTAGACTACCCACTATTATTTTTGCTTGCCTTAATGTTATCCCTAAATTTAACAAGTGAGTTATTACTCAAAGCATTAGCAACCACTCTGGTGGTTAGAGCATCCACCCCAAATGTGGGTGGTCGTGGGTTCGAACCCTGGTCATGTCATACCAAAGACTTATAAAAATGGTACTAACAGCTGCTACACTGCAGACATTGTAGCGATAGGACTAGAAAATTTTTAAAGCTACATTAAAATCACACACACACACAAAAAGCATAGCAATTTTGTAATATTGTTACTCATTAGCTACAAATGTAGCAGTAGAGGACATTTCCCAGTTTGGTCTGCTATTTTTGCAGAGTTTATTATCACAACATAGGGGTCTTAAACAAAATAACAGAAAAGGTGAAAACCATAAGATTTGTAGAAGTCGGCAATTTTTTCCCTGAATACAAAATAAATAATGTAGAAAGAACTAAAAGTATTGCAAATTGAAATCCAGATAATGCAGGAATTCGTAACACAAGTCATAATGATTAAAGTTCTGAATAAACTAGTGATGTTCCAAAATAAATGCAATGCTGGAGGTGTATATGTGCCTGTGAAAGCCTATGTTGTAGAGTTGTGCCAGCCAACAACTTTTGTTGAATCACAAGAATATATCCTTATTATAATTCCATTTTAAATCAGAGAAGAAGAACTTAAATAATTTGGATAAATAAATTCAAGCTTATATGATGTACTGGACACATGAATAATAATAATATTATAATAATATAATAATAATATAATAATAATACAATAATAATATAATAATAATATAATAATAATACAATAATAATACAATAATAATATAATAATATAATAATAATAATACAATAATAATACAATAATAATATAATAATATAATAATAATACAATAATAATACACTAATAATACAATAATAATAATAATATAATAATAATACAATAATAATACAATAATAATATAATAATAATATAATAATAATACAATTCTACTCAGATCTTACAACATGAATGAATAATTCTCAATCAACAAGATTATTTAATTCTCTGCTGGACCTCTTACAAATTTGCATTTTCTTTATTAAAAAAAAAATACTAGTCTAATGAAATTTTTTATTCTGGAAGGTTCCAAATGTTTACAAGATAAAATCTTAGTTATAATTAGAAGTTCTGTTACTAAAATTATAATATTTTTGCAGAGTTTATTATCACAACTTAGGGGTCTTAAACAAAATAACAGAAAAGGCAAAAACCATAAGATTTGTAAAATGAGGTCATGTCATTTTATGGGAAATTTCCAATATTCTAGACTCAAACTGAGATAAACATGTTTATTACAAAACCAAAATCTATGATTCATATCAGGTAGAAAATGAACTTGATTTTGGACAAGGTTAAGCCCAAAATATAATATCTAATGCATATAATAGATAAAAGATGTATCTAACATGCAAATTAAATGTACATAATAATAACAAAGATTTACATGTACACAATAATAATAATGAGGACTTTGTAAAGCACCTAGTCTTTATAAGCTCTAATTGCTTTACAACATCTATAATGATATGAATACCACACAAAAAAAACCCCATGAGATTGGGTGAAAAAATGCTGAAAATATTTAAGGTAGGAAACAATTTTTAGGTTTTTAAGTTTGTTCTTGCAGTCGATAAAAGTGAGTTTTAAGAGCACACCTGAAAGGGATCACTGTGTCTTTGTGTCTAATTTCATTGGGCAATTCATTCCACTTTGCTGGGCCCTGGTATGCAAAAAAAACGTCCATATGACTTTGTTTTCATATTGGGAATAATGAGTATACGATTGTCAAAGAGGAGCATAAGTATCTTGCTGGTGTGTACACATGGGTGAGGCCAGATAGGTATGCTGGACTGTAGTCCATCAGCAAAACGTAGCACAGAGTGCAAATTTTGTGTTTGATTCTGGATTGAATGGACAGCCAGTGTAGGGTACAGAGCAGCAGGGAGGTGTGCTCTGATCGTGGTGCTCAAAAGATAATCCAAGCAGCTTTGTTTTGAACTTTTTGAAGTTTCTTTAGTAGATATTGAGACAAACCAGACATATTTGAGTTGCAATAGTCCAGTCTTGAAAGTACTAATGAACACAAGTGTTTTAGTGGCATCATTTGAAAGGTATTTGTGAATGGAGCTGATGCATCTTGGCTCAAGATATGCAGCCTTGCATATGTTCATGACATGTTGGTACAATGTGAGAGTACTGTCTAGAGTAGCACCAAGGTTTCGTACTGGCAACCCCCAGTTTAAATGTAGTATACATTGTCTGAAACTGGCAGTAAAAAAATATTTATCACCAAGTATAACCAAATTTTAATGAGGCACAAAAACCATTTCATAGTGATGTCAAAGATGGGACAAACACTACCTTTCAACATCTCGTATGTAGGTCTTGAGTGAATTATGTAACTTTGCTTCATTACGTTTCACAGAGAACTTGACAATTTCTATGACATATAGCAAAATAAACTTTAATTCTCTCACTGGCAAAAACAGGTAATATTGTTGTGGGTTTAACACCATTTTTCAGTACACAGTAGGCTGTGCAAGGTGGCCAGTATATAACTGGTAGAGGAAGAACCTGGGAACTGTGTTGTTTCTGCATAATTGAATTGTTTCTTTGAGCTGTATAGAAACTTGTCCATTGATCAGCCATGAAAGAAATGTTTAAAGAGTCAATAGTAGGAGCTAGCCATAGCAAACAATTACATCAGAAAGTATAGGAGACAGACATGTCTTCAGCTCTGGACAACACTAGAGAAGGACAAAGATTAGATTTGTTTACAGTAACTGAAATGCAGGAAGTGGTGATGCAAAAATGGTACTTTAGCATTATTGAATGTGGAAAGCACAAAAAGAGAGGAATAATATACAATAAACTATATTTAATGTCAATAGTCTGGAAACTCTAGCTCCAGATGACCTATTTTACTGACACAAAGTCAATTTCATCTTTTCTGTTGTGGCTGTCATTTAGCATTGTTATCTTTTTTTTCCAAGCTGTTTCACACACGCGAGCACGCACACATAAAGAGTGAGGTGACATCATGATCACACCTCTTAGTTGGCCTTGCCTAAAAATGTCCAAGTACTTCAACTGAATTTGTCACATGTATTTCTTGTTATGGTTATATAAAGATCTTGTGAGGATTGTTGATTAATTATCAAATGAAATGATCTGAATTATTGTAATTTAAAGGTATGTGTAATCAGATTCTTAAAAATATATACCTATTGGAATGTTCTCAGCAACACACCTACATGACCTGTCTTGAATATTTTCATTTAGGACTAACTAACCATTGTAAGCAGTCTTCTGGTGAAAGCCTCAATTCAAAAGGAGTAGCAGTAACAAGATATTTTTAAGATGGCTGATGTTATGGGGATGACAATGTAAAGTTTCATTGCATTACTCCAAGCAGTTTAGGAGTAGCAATAACAAACATGTGCAGAAGATGAATTGACTTCAGATAACAGACCATTGTATACACCTCTTTTAGGATATGAACATTATAACTAAAAATTGTTCTTTTCTACAGGTACCACCTTTGTAGCATTTTGCTCCATGGAAACAAATAGCATATAATCTCCATTTGGTTTTGACATGTTTTTTGATAGCTGTCAGTATGTCTTGTACTCAGATTAGATTATTTCTCTTCTACAGACAAAATAAATAAACAAAATTTAACCCTTTTTGTTATCAGTGAGAATTATTTTCTAGCTTTTATTACATTAATATTGCCTTCATTTTTATTACATTAATATTGCCTTCATTTTTATTACATTAATATTGCCTTCATTTCACAAGTAATTTACCTCTTGCCTAAAACCGTAAGCAATGATATCAACTGATTTCTCTCAGAAACACAACCTGTATTAAAAAATGATAATCAGCATGCCAACCATAACTTAAGAGCTTTATTGAACTTTTGTTTACATATTACCTCAAGGTGCCTAGCTACTATACTGCACCAACACCTTTATAGCAAGCTTGATCTGTTTAGTTATTTCTAAGTATTCATACGCTGTAAAATAATAATCCTTGGGTGATTTCTTGAGAATGAATCATCTAATATCAATATTAAAATAGTACCCAATTTCATACTCGGAAATTCCAGGATCAATTTTATTATGATTTTCTTTTTACTAATGTGCCTCTTTATTAATTTAAATTAAGAGTGTCTTCTATTTTGTAATCACCAAATCTTAATACTATTTCATCTTTGTTTCAGAAGAATCCTCCCAAGATGAGAGGATCTGGAATGCCTATGTACAGCGTGTCCAACATGAGGAATAACAAAATGGATCCCATGAACAACCAGGTCATGGGAGGCTTTGGCCCCAGTTCTACCAACAGTGTGGCCCAGTGGGTCCAACAGCAGAATCAAAATCTCCAGGAGCAAGGATATCACATACCCAGCTTTCCTGGAAGCTCACCTAATTCTGGAATGATGTATGGTCCACAGAATCCAGGAGGGAACTTCCCAATGCTTCCAGATGGATCCTTCTTTGATCCAGACATTATAGGTCTGAATGGACCAATGGGATATCCCAATATGAACTTGTTACAAAATAAAGTACCCAATGAAAATTTGACTCCTGAACAGTTACAAAGGAGAGAAGAACAGTTGGCAAATTTACGGAAAATTCAACAGATGTTGTTTCCAGAACAGAGGCAGCATGGACAACATTTCCCAACAGGACCTGGTCCTGGCCCAATTCCAGGACCTGGACCAGGCATGATGCCAGGAGACATGCCTCCAGGGATGTATGAACAAAGCATGATGGCATCAAAAAGAGCAATGATGATGTCACAGCAAGCAATGGCATCACAGCACAACATGATGGACTCGCAACGGCAAAGCATGATGTCATCTCAAGAGTCTTATATGATGTCACAGAGTATGTCCCAGTTTGGCCATGGACCTCATCCACAGAGCATGCAAAACCTGACACCAGCTCAGAGAGAATGGATGCGTATGCAACAGGATTTCTACAGTGAAAAGAGGAGATTTCAGCCGAGTCCAATGGGGTCTCAAGTGGGTCCTGGTATAGATCCACAGGGTCCCTCACAGGGTCAGCCTCCACCTCCATATTCAAGCTCAATTGCTCAAAAGCATCAGAATGCTATGGGAATGGGTTCTCCTACCTCACCTACACTTAACGGACCTCTCAGATCACCAAATATGCCTGCTCAGGGGCCTGACCCCACCATGGACCCAATTTTTCCTCCACAGCAACGAAGGCCCTCATTTTCGCCAATGGATTCAAGTATGGGTGGTATGGGGCCAGGTATGCCTCCTTGTGTTGGTAACTATGATCAGGGAATTATGTCGGGTCCCCAAGGATCTCCAATGCACCCCAGTATGGGACAAGTGATGAATGTGGGTGGTAACATGCCATCTGGAAAGAAGAATTCTCAGGCTCATTTACAAAGGGCAGGTAATCCTGAACAGTATCAGCCAGATGTTTCTTTGGCAACGTCAACCACAAAACCACCTCCCAGTTATGCACAATCACAATCAAACAAAAGAAAACGTGAGGACATTGAGGAACTGTGTAAAAACTTACAGCCTACACCTTCTCCACACCCAATTACATACATTAATCAATTTGAAGGTCAGGAATTGACGATCACAAAACAAATCAATACTGCTTATCGTGAACATAGCTCTAATGAGACCCAATCCAACCCTTACACACCTCAAAACCAGATTCCCCATTCTCCCATGCATGGACCTAATTCAAATAAAGGACCAATGTCTAATTCGAGCCAGACGTCAAGTGGACCTTTATCAAGTCCAGGGCCTATGCCTGGTCCAGGGCCTAGTCCCTTGTCAGCATCTGGTGCTAGCATGCGATTGTCCCATTACGACCCAATCCCATCCACTTGTGGCAGCATAGCCAATTCCCCAACTGCATCAGTAAGTAAGCCCAGCATGTCAAATATCACATCTGCAACTTTGGCCAATTTAGCTAAAGGGGTGGAAAATTTGTCCAATCAAATGCAGCAACATATGATGCAAGGTGGTCCATTTCACAGTATTCAGATGCAGGGACATGGTAATAATAGCAGCAACAATGGTAATAACATTAACAACTCTCAGTCCAGTGCAGTCAATCAAGCATCTCATTCGGGTCATGCAATCCCTGCTAGCACACAAACTCAGTCTACACCTAGTGTTAATAACACGTATGTCAATGCTACAATGTCGATACAACAGTTAAATATTCAAAGTGTGCATGGTGGTGGGAATGCACCAGGACAAAATTATAATGCTTCTATGCAGAATCAGCAGATGCTCATGGACCAGACACAAATGAGTGGAATGCATTCATCAGCTGGAGGACTGCCTCCAGGTGTACATGATAATGGACCTATGATGTCATCTGCATCAATGTCACAGCAAAGTATGATGGGAAATATGGTCCATCCAGGAATGAATAAAATGCCATCCTACTCAAATCCACAATCTTCTCAAATGGCAGGCCCAGTCAGTTCCATGATGCAGCAATCAACAGGAAGGATGGCTTCACCAAATTATCAAGTTAGTTCAGTTGGAAATGCAAATGTGCAGATTCAGCCCAAGGCTCCAAATACAATTCAATATCTCCCAGCAAATCCACCAGCAAACCAACCCAA
Organism: Unio delphinus; assembly: GCA_029339505.1. NCBI lineage: Eukaryota > Metazoa > Mollusca > Bivalvia > Unionida > Unionidae > Unio > Unio delphinus. Next base: position 22,624,205 of record JAQISU010000008.1, read on the forward strand.
CATGACACAAATGCCAAATAAGAAACCCGACATGGATTTTATGAATAGATTTCCATCACCTATGAACAATATGGAAGGGAAAGGACCCAGTTCTAAGTATAATTTCCCAGGGCAACCAACAAGTCCTATGATGAGTCCTGGGCCTGGAACAGGAATGGGCCCTGTTACAGGGCCACATGTTGTCCCTGGAATGGGTATGGGTCCTGGACCTGAAAGCAATTCTCACTATACAGGACCTCCTGTACAGGGCCCAGGAATGCAGCAGGCAATGATGATGAGAAGAGATAGCCCTGGTATGCCAATGTGTGGAAGTATGAATGCTTTAAGTAGCATGGCTAATTCTGGGCCCATGTCTATGGGTATGAACAGTCCAATGACTTCTAGAAGCGCCATGAGTGGGATGGGTAGCCCAGGTCCCATGTCCATGTCCATGTCAATGACAAATCCCATGACTTCAATGAGTGATCCAAGGACTTCCATGAACAGTATGTCTGGTATGAGTAGTATGAGGAGCAATGATCCTTTGAGTCACATGATGGGGGTCCCAGTGGGACCCCCAGATATGGGACCTAGTCCAGGATCAATGAGTAATATGAACAGTATGACTGCTAATATTCCATACAACAGTCCTTATCCAGGTAGCAGTCAGGCTATGATGTCACATGGATCACACTTACAAATGCAAGGTTCAGGGCTCAGAATGGCAGGCCCAGGACCAGCAATGAACAGTATGCCAATTCAGGGGCCTTACAGTAGACAACCAAGTCCTGGAATTCGAATGTCAGGTCCAGGTTCAGCTGGATCTGGAATGGGCCCCTTAAGTCCCACTAATCCAGGATACAGTGTACAATATCAACAATTTCAACAACAGCTTTATTCTCAAGGACGGCAGCGGCAAATGTCACAAATGGATAGTTTCATGGGTAACCCTATCACTGGTCATATAATGGGCCCTGGGCATAGCCCCCATTATATGGGGTCAATGATGCCAAATATTCCAGGCCCTATGTAAGTGGTATGCAGTGTGTATTGTTTGATTAATATGGATCAATAGTGTGAATAATTTAGTATTACAAGTACAGCAAGAATTCTGGATTGGACAGGAGCTGGATCAGCACAATTCAATGAGGATTTGTTTTGCATATTTTGTATATAAATTTGTACAGTGATCCCATGGAAGCTTTATGATTAGTACCTTGTGACCTTTTTGAGAATTTTTATATTTATAGAACAAATGTTGAAAAAGTGATTGACACATACAGTCATTAATCATCCATAGGAAAAAAGTGATAGACACATAGTCATTAATCATCCATAAGTAAAAAAGTGATTGATGCATACAGTCATTAATCATCCATAGGAAAATTATTTTATCCCATTCTCATTACAACATGGCTTTAACTGAGATTGTGTGAGAGTGGCGGAGGATCAAAATGAATTGTTGAACTCTTATTTTAGAGACAAAATATTTAAATTATTTTCATGCTTTAATATCTTGTATCTATCTTTCATGTCAACATAACATTACATTATATATTTTAAGACTAGATCTTTTTGCTTTTTATACACCATGATTGTTAATCTCATAATCATTTACATCGATCTTTTCTTTAATATGGCTTTTGATCAAGTCATATTTGACATTCATTTTATGGTCAACCCAAAGTTACGTTGGCAGATGACCTCAAGGGAGGCAACTCATAACCACTAGACTTGAATTGATGAATTATCATTTTCATCAGTCGTTATTATAATATAAATTTGTGATACTTGTATATGCAGATTTTTATAATTTTAAAAGATGCAAGTTTAAAACTGCAGTATTTTAAAGAGAGAAGCCCATCCTTTTGTGCAGATATTTTGTTATTAATCAGAAAAATGTATCTCACCTTAGTTTTATAAGCATAGGCCGCATTGCTTGTACATGGATTTGTGGATTTTTAAAAAGATTCTTTTCAAAATATTTTCCCAAATACCAGGATATATTTTTACCCATTTTTAACCGACAATCATACTTGTATCATTTACTGTAGCTAACCATTTTTTCTCTGCAAGCATGTGGCATTTTAGCCATGTCATTTTGTAACAGTACTTGAGATGCTGACCATTATGATGTGTTGTCATTCCTGTCACAAGAACAAGCTCATATCATTTTTTATAAAACTAATAATTTTAGTAGTGTCCATGGATGAATTAATTAAAAAATGCTGATCAGTTCTTTTTATTAAAAGCCATTTGCAGTTGTTATTTGTACTATACAGCCATGATGACTGAAAAGTGTATGTCCTTGATAAGTCTTTTGAATAGATGAGAGCACGCTTTTGTTTGAAATGGTTTTAAGTATTTTAGAAAACTGAATACTGGTGAGTTGAAAAGGATTTGCTATGTGATGACTATTATAGAAATATAATAGGTAATGTTAAAATTGACCCTTCTAACACCAGTTGTTAACTGACTACAATTACCAGTATACTCACCCTAGGTACAGTAAGCTATTTATGAATATTGAAGACTATTAACTGATCATAGTTACCAGTCTGCTCACTCCTGGTAAGCTATTTATGAATATTGAAGACTATTAACTGATTATAGTTACCAGTCTGCTCACTCCTGGTAAGCTATTTATGAATATTGAAGACTATTAACTGATTATAGTTACCAGTCTGTTCACTCCTGGTAAGCTATTTATGAATATTGAAGACTATTAACTGATTATAATTACCAGTCTGCTCACTCCTGGTAAGCTATTTATGAATATTGAAGACTGGAAGTAACTCATTTGTATGAGCTTTAAAACAGAATGGGATTTTCAGTGTAAAGTATGGACTTCACATTTACAATATCTGTAATATTCGTTACAGAATACCCTTTTCATTAAGAAAAAATAGTGGTTGACAGAACTTGCCAGAAATTTGAAACATTTTGAGTTTGGTGAGCAAACTTTTAGCCCTTGAATCTGTCTCAAAAGAGACAAGTAGGTGTATTTTCAAGTTTGCTAAAGAACTTTTTTTTTACCATGTTATAAATTATAACTGAAACCTTGACAACAGCAGTGACCAATTGTTTTGAGCAAGTGTTAGGTAAATAAATTTCCATTTTTTATAGAAGAATAATTTGACATAGGCAATGACGCACAACTTGTGTACAAATTGGTCATCATTGCAAGGCTCTGTGGATAAAAGTATATTGTCTGGTTTTACCTATCTTACCCTTGTATCCAAATACCAGTCATTCCCTAAATTCATTATAGCTAATTATCCACAGTAACTTTTAATCATGGTACCAATTAATACAGGAACTCGAGTTGGAATTGCTATTGTCTGCTAGAATCGATATTCCAGTCAATTTGAATTCATTTACTTGCACAGAATTATTAGGCTGTTGTATGTCATATGGCTTGTAGTTTTCTTTATTAGTTTGGTCAAGTTAATTTTCAGCAACAGTGAAGGAAAAGAATTATTGAGTCGTTTGAGATAAATGGTCATCATATCAGATATTAGCAATTAGAGAACTTTTAAGAAATTGTCAACCATTGATGACCACTTACCTTGCTCATGATTATATGGAAATGGAATCCAGGACTGGAGAGATGCAAATAAAGGCACAGGATTCTAGATCTTTGATACACTTTATATGCCTGTTACAAGGCAGAGTGTTTTATTTTCTGTCTGTCCATCTGATTGCCTGTTGCCAATTTCACTTTTGTGCAGTAACCTGTTTTCCATCATTTACTATCACCAAACTTAGATGATGGCATGAACTTAAAGCAAGAGAGACCTATCAATTCAGGTTCAAGGTCACTTGCTAAAAGAAGACATTGTTTCTCACATGACAACTGCATCATCTACAGTTATTAATCTTTGTGCATGGCTTGAACTTGGGGTATGGAAAAACCCTTTAGATTTCATGGGCAAAAAGGCATGGTCATTTTGGGTAAAAGAAAATGGCATTTAGTATAACTAATCTACAATCAACAATAAGGAAATGTTCAAAGATCAACAATTCAGGTCACATTTCTTAAATATAGGTTCGCATGATTTTCTATAACATTGTGTAATGCATGCAATGTCACAGTGCTTGGCATACTAAGCAAACAAGCAGAAGGGTGAGGGTTTGAATCCTACAACAATCTAATCCATAGGGATTTGGCTGCTGGGGCAAGACTCTTTACTAAAACAAACCGAACATCATAGTCAGATCTGCATATATAAAATTTCAAGTTATCAATGTTTATAGTAATAACTTGATCAGTAAAGACAATGAACTGCAGGCATGTTATGTAATGGCAGTTTGTCTTAATTGTTCAATGTTGGGAGTTATTATATTCAAGCAAATGTGATAAATACATGCATAGTAGCACCAATAAAAGATTAATTAACATATTCACTTCCTCTTTCATCCCTCTTGGTGTGTATCAGAAATAGACTACTATGAATGAACGGTACATCATACACCTGCTCATTGTTTAGTAGTCTTCTGTGTTGATATTTGTAGGGCATGGTTGACTCTTCACTATTACTGACCATTGGGGCTTAGTGACCTGGACTCTTGTTCTGTAGTCTTGAACTAAACTTGGTTTGCAGAAACCATTACTTTCTTATTAGACTCGCTATGGCTGTGACTTCACAATCTAGAGGTTTCTTAACTGAATGCCACCAGAAAATATGGTCAAGAAAGTGCTGTGCAAAGCCATTTTAATTTTAATATATAATTTCTGCAAATGTGATGGGCTTCTCTTTTTATGATATCATTAGCAAGGTAGAATTTAAAAAAAAGGGTCAAAATACAATATGCATATTCTTCTAAGCAAGTTTTTATTTTATTTTGTTTGCAAAAGCTATGGGGCCTGCACACATTTTACTTTTAATTATTTTACTCCAGTTTTGATCAAATGGTGATGATAGACTATAACCTATAATTTTCTTGATACAAGGCATTCAATTATGGTGGTGAATAATTTGTTGCAGTAATAATTAAAGTAATACAAGTATATGAAAGTTTTCAGGACAGTTCATGAATGATATCTGTGATTTACATTGTAAACTGCCACAGTTGACAAAGCATTGAATTTTCTTCACTCTATTAAAACTATCATGTATGTACCATCTGTACTTGCTCAGAAACAGATTCCAACAGCAATCTGTTACAGATCTGCCAGCACATTATTCAATGGAAGGTCAAGGTCTGTGATGCTTACAGTTGGACTCGACTTATCAACAAGTATACACATACATTACAACAGCAGGGGTGGTTATTTTTCCTTCTTTTTTGCAGACAACCATTCTTGTGTTTCATCGGAAACAAGTTTTAGATTGTACAACTTGTGCTTATTTTAAACCACACAAGAACACCTGCCACAAGCTGATAATTTCAATAGAACACTGGTCATTATTTGGATAAACCACACAAAAAACACCACAAGCTGATAATTTCAATAGAACAATGGTCAACAATCACAACTTTTCCCAGTCTTGGATCCAAATGTTTGATTTCGGAAATAATGGCTGTCAGTGTTAGAATTTCTGAAGTTTCTTGAAATACTTCTGTGGGATGTCTAATGAAGATAAAAAAAATAAAAATTCTGGTTTTTCAGCATTATTTCTCCTGTACACAACAGGTTCCGACATCGATATATATATATATATATATATATATATATATATATATATATGATGTAACTGGGTTTTATCTGCATTGTCCAATCAGATTGCTGGATCATCAGAACCCCTTGGATTCCTATATATAAACCCTCCATATTATAAATCATTTTTTTTTAATGAGTGTTGTCCTTGACAACATATTCAAGATATGTTTCTGAGCGATATTAATGTAAAAATATAATACACATTTCGAAACATGCAAATATAAAGGGATGTGTTGCAAATTTGAGCTATATGCAATTTGTTTCACACGACTAGTTTTCATTTATGCCAAAGTTTTGAAAAATGGTCAAATCACACCTTGCTATGCCCTAGAAGCAACACTGATATGACCTGGTTATTGGAAAGTTTGAATTGCCATCTTCCTTTGTTTTGGCTGCCCTGTATGTGTGTGTGTATATATATATATATATATATATATATATATATATATATATATATATATATATATACACACACACACACACATGAAAATTTTGCTCCCTAATTTTAAACCTGTTCACGGAACCATAAAACTGATTTGCATTAAATGTGAGGGTCTCCATTAGAAGTCAGAACATTAAAAAATGTTTCAACAAATCTTTTTTTCCATTAAAACAAGAAAATAGAATATGAATTTGCATTATGATGGTTAGATGGAGTTTTTATTCCCCAGAAAAGAAAAGAAAGTTTCCATGGATAAAGTACCAATTATGAAGAAAACAAATTTGGCCAATTTAGTTAGATCCATAACCAATGCCTTGTAAGAGGTGTAATGCTATTGTTTGTGTGTGTCTCTGTGTTGCCTTATGTTGGAAAAAGAAAACAATGTTTTTCTAATAGGTATTCACGATTTGAACATCAAGCATATACCTGTTGAATGGGGAAGGAGGAAAAGGTAATGTAAATCCTCCAAAATCCAGGATGAGCAACTCCTTTATTTCTATCATTTGTAAGAATGAAACCAGGTTGGCATCATCTCATGATAGGGTGTGTAATATACTTCTATATGTAATCACAAGTCAAGTCCAACCATAGACAACATGGACCCTGATCTGCCATCACATAATGTATCAGGTAAAGAAGGGTCTGGGTTGATTCTATTGATTGGACTCCTAACAAATTGTGTACACCCAGATCTGCAGGCACATAATCAGATGGCATATCTGGGTCTTTGCAATTTGCAGTTGAACAGGACTTGTAGAGATATATAAAAGTACTGTGAATTTTTACATTGTCATGGTGGAGAATGTTTTTTTTTTATACCTGTCTTTATGCTTCATTTTGTGGACAGGTGAGTAAAGTTGGAAGGGAGCAGTATTTTCTTCACAGGCTTATCTATACATTTGTAGTTTGTAGCAACTGAAATTTAAAGTCAGTACAAGCCTGTTCAATTACATTGACATTATTTTGACAAAAAAAATCACTGGATTTTTGTGTAACATGAAGATTCAAATTTCACTTTGACATTGCTAATTTACAACATTTCTGGATTTCCTCTTTTTGTTTTGATTCTGTTTTAATTATCTTGAATGAAATGCAGTTGAAGCAAAGTAAAGTTTTATTTTATCAGTTGATAAATCTTGAGGTATTGATGTTTTATATTTTTTTTATATCTAATTTCCAAAGTTTTACTGTTCTCTCTGTTTAAGGCATACAAAAAAGAACTTGCATGATATACTTTTAGAAAATATATTTTGCAGACTTTTTATATGTTGATGGATCTATTTTGTGACATCCCTCTTTTTCTATGGCCTATTCCCAAGTCTTATTCCCAAGTTTCTTTTCCACAGAAAAACTTGAATGCTGGCATCAGATGTTACTAAACATTTAAATAGTTTGCATTTGAGGTAATAAAGAAGCCTGTCATTGTTAGGTCTAAAGGGCAAGCTCACTTAAGGAAGAAAAAATGGTTTCCACATACAAATCTTAGTTTTCAACCATATTACCTTCACCAGATTTTGTGGATGGCTTTTGATTGAGTATGTAAAAGGCTTGTTGATTTGGGATTCAAGGCTACTAAAAGAAAGTTTTCTGCTTGAGTTTGGGGGCCAAAAGGTCATGGTCATTGTTTGTCTTGTTGCACATCTCTTGGACAAACTTTGTGGATGGCTTGAACTTTGGATAATAAAGACACAAAGATGTTAGGACCTAATGGCCAAAGGTCATAGTAAGGTCAAAGGTCATAGTAAGTCCAATAAGAAATTGTTTCTGCACAGCATGTTTTTTTTACTCCTGCACACCTTGACAAGCCATTAAAACCAATGATGCTCAACCAGTACCTAAATAAATATATATATATATATATATATATATATATATATATATATATATATATATATATATATATATATATATATATATATATATATATATATATATATATATTAAATACATGGTGGGCCTTTAATGTGCTGTTAACAGTACATGTGTTCATAACTGTTCTTGTACACAGGGTAGATATTTATGATGTACAAAATAAGAATGCTGATTGATGGTTACTTTTTGGGCATCAGCCTGATGCTGGAATTTGCTTGATGCTGCAATATCAGACTTCCCAACTTTTATTATTTTTAAAAGTCATACAGAAATGACCCATAAAATACAGACTTGTGGAATAAAAGTACAAATTACGAAAATATTACTGTGGTAAAATGTGGATATTGGTTTGTGTTCGATTCAAATTCAGGTTTCATATTAGATTTGACGGATTTGGTCAGGGAACCAGGCTAACTTGATTGGAGTACCTCAGAGACTTTAGACTGCATACTTTTTTGTTACAAAATTCTGCATGATCATGCTGGGGTTTTTTTTGTGTTAAAATTGTGCCCAAAGACTAAAAAGGAACAGTAAATCTCTTAAAATGTTTTAATAGCTCAGAAGAATAAAAAGGAATACTCAGATTGGTGGGGACAATTGCATTTAGTGGACATCAAGTGTTCTGAGTATGTTACATGGCAGGAAAGATGACTGGTGCCACCACAAGCTACAAAAAAAAAATTAACTTTTTTAAAGGATTATATCCAGCTATGAGATATCAAGGAGCCATTGAGCTCCTTGGGTTAAACTATATTCAAAGTAAGGAAGGTTGAGGTAGGCTTGACAAACTTTTGAGTTAAACATGATGTTATCATTGCTGCATCAGTCTTGATTCACACTTCTGGACTTGTAAATGCAATGTTTCCAGCTTGACAACAGCAGTACATAATATTTTGTTATACTTAAAACTCATCCAACTTGCAGAAGAGAACTGACTGTCCTACTGAGAAGGTCTTGTTAGAGTTGGCAGGTCTGGATTATATTTTCCTGTCATCAATAAAGTGGAGATTTGGTTTGGTTTGTTCATTCAGTACACTCATAATATTTTATTACCCTCTCAGGCACATGCATCCGGTTGGGACTTGGAGTGGTCTAAAGCACTCACTGTTAGGATCATTGCCATCTCACCTGTCTGCGTGGGTTCAAGTCTCTGGCTCAGCCAATGTGGGTATATGAGAAAGCTTGCCGGAAGCTTCTCGTGGGTCGCTGGTTCTTTCTGGGGTTTTCCTGAGTTCTTCCTCCATCATTAATACTGGCCGCCATGTATAACCTACCTTGTGATGAAAAATGGCATTAAACCCTATAACAACTTGGATCCTGTTTCACCTAATATTTTGAAAATTGACATTTAGATTCATCAACGAGAGTAACTCAGCCCTATCATTACTAAGTGACTTAACTGTTCATTTATTGCACCCCAGCTGTCGATACATTGGACGATATTTCACTAAAAAAATTGTTTTATCGAGACATCTTGATAAAAAGTAACTTGATCATACAATAAATGTCAGTTTGAGCCTATTTTCATGCTTCATTGGCTTTGTTTTTTTTTTCTTCAGTTTATTCATTACACCCATCAATATTTTGTACCTTATTTGAGCTACAGTTATGACAATTTGTGTATGGATACATCTAACTCGGCCATACCAGAACTAGATCAGCGTGATCCACATTTCATGCTTAAGTGAGTGTATTTTCAGCTCTGTTATAACCTCAGTATCTAGGACTGCATCTTCATAAGAGTAACTTTACCATACCAATATGTACTAGAACATTACATCCATATGTTCATGCTTGAGTGGTCTGTTTTTTTAGCTATCTCTTTATTACATATTCAGTTTTTTAGACACTATTTCACTTGCGAAGACAATATGGTTGCATATCAGGATGTGTTGTCAAACCATTTTAAAACAATGCTGACTAACTTTCATACTTTTTATTTTTATTTTCTGCTATTTGTATGTTACATCCTCAATATCTTTGACCGTATTTTGGCCAGTTCTTTTTAAAAATAGTGTATGCATGTATTTCCACGACAGAAACAACATTCCGAACATTAGGTCACAGTGACCTAATTTTTAGGCTTGAGTGAGTGGTATTGACCTCTTATACCAGTTTGTATATTGTCAGCTTTAAATGTACTTCAGTTAGTGAGGGGTTTCATGTCTTGTTATAAAAAGTGTATTACAACATCCTAGCACCGAAGCTTCTTGATGTATATGATGATAAATTGTATCATCCGGAATACCAGAATGTTTGGACATTTTCTGTAGTGTTCTGCCAATAGCATTTAAAAAGGACACAGTTCTGTTTTAGTCAGTTGGCATATAATTATTTCTGTATGCTTCATTTGTCTCCAGAAGTTACTCATTAGAAAAATCTTTTTTTGCAAAAAGGATCAATATTGGGGAGGGGGTGTTTGCAAATGGAGTTGGGTGTAAAAAAAATCTTTTGCAGAGTACTTGCATTTTTCTATGCATCTAATCTGTTCTTGTCTACTCTGGCATATTGACATTTTTCATTCATAAAGGTTCATTTAGAATCGTGAACAAACATTCGGTTTTAATGACAAGAGTTCAGCATTACTGAACTGATTAAGTGACCTTTTTGAAAGGTCATATTGTATACATGTAAAATTGATAAATGTCATTAGTTGTAAACATGGATTGCAAGAATCAGCTTTTTTGTTTCCTTTAATTATTTTGTTGTGACATATTGATATTTTTTACACAAATGAACAATGAAAGATTTTTACACTACATAATAATGATTGCAATTTAGTTTTCATTTACATTGCTCAGTATACCATTGAAATATTGTAATGTTTCCTGTCAAAAATTTGCAATTCTTGTTTAGAATTTTACAGGATATTCACAAAAATAAAGTATGAATTACCATAAATGTTTCTTGTGTTGATAGCTATGATTATGGACCAAAATAGAAGTTTCAGATATTCAATAACCAAGTTGCAAAAGAGCAAATTTTTTATAATAAATGCTTTCCTCTTTTTAGAAAAACAAAAGACTTCACAACTACTATATATATATATATATATATATATATATATATATATATATATATATATATATATATATATATATATACTTTGAAGTTGAGTCCAAATGTAACCAGGATAGACCCAGACTGCCATGAAATGAGCCAGCAGATCTGGACCTTTGCAGTTAATCAGTAAAACCAACAATAAAGACCCCTATCTGCTGGTGTATTATGTATTGTCAGATGAGAGGTCAATGTTTGTAGTTGGATCCAAATTTAAGGGAATATATTCGGTAATTGAAGCAAGCTTTTTTAATACTAAATTTACTGTTTTGTGGGAACCAGTTTTGTGCCTTTCATTGTTGCTACAAACAGCAGTGAACTTCTTTTTTTAAAACAGTACAGACAACTTTCATCAAATTTAATCTGACAAAATTGTCACCTTTCTTTTGGTATCCTTGCAACTAAATGAATTATTTTCATGTAATCTTGTAGGGAGCCATACATTTAGATTTGAAGAAACTGGAATAAAAGATCCAGAAAAGTTAGCCAATCGGATAGTAGAAACTTTATTTTATTATGCATATTGGTTCTTAGAGAAAGTTGGGGCCCCGAGTGGTCAAGTTGTCTAAAGCGCTCTCCGTTACGGATTACTGCCATCTCACCTCTGTCTGCCTGGGTTTGAGTCTCAGATTCGGCCAATGTGGGTATGTTAGAAAGCTTGCCAGTAGCTTCTTGTGGGTTGGTGGTTCTTTCCCGGGATCTTCCTCCACCATCATAACTGGCCGCCATGTATAGCCTATCATGTGCTGAAAAATGGTATTAACCCTAAAACAACAACAGTCTTAGAGAAAGTGTTTGAATTCAAATGTGAAAATCTTTGGTTCAAGTAATGTCTTCATGTGTATCTAAATGTAAAAAAATTACTTGCATGTTAATAAGATCTGGGCGTTTTCTAAATTGGTGGTGGGGGGGCATAAATCTGATAATGGAAACAACTTATGAACTTATATATCTGTATAAGATTTAATTAAATTTGCTAAGAAATGTGGGCTCTAGAGTTTTAACAAGGAGGTGTTTGTGTATTCTGTGTTGATAAAGGGTTGTAACTCTTTTAAAAGTTGCTCTAGATGTTTTTACAAGAATACTGTATGCTTTACATAACTAATATTACTAATATCATCCTAAATTTTTGTGTGAAGTTCTTCATTTTGTTTTCAGACATTACCTTTAGTTAGCACCATACAGTCACTATTGTGGTGGGGTACTGCAAAACACAGCTATGTACATGTATACATACCATGGTTTCCAATTAATAGATATCCAGCTCAGAAAAGCTCTTTAATTTGATGAATAATTGTCAAAGTTTGGGTATTTACAGCCAGTACTTGATGAAACAAAAAATACACAGCTAAGTTGTAAAAGAAAATTTGGGATAGGATGCCCAACAGCACAGCAACACCATATTTGGAGAAATTTGTTTTGTCCAAAGCACACCAAGGTATTGGACCCAGGCTGGTCCAGTGGTAAGATTGTAACCTATGCCCTTTTAGTCACGAGTCCAGCATGTTAATTACTGAGCCATTGCTGCAGTTCTGACTTGTAAATGAAGTGATCGTTAAGTTAAATTACGTTAAATTAAGTTTCTGGAGTTTGTGAATCTCCTCAGTCAAGAGAGATTACAATTGCCATAGGATCATTTGGGTGCTTGCCTGAAACATTTGTATAGTTAATTCAAGTGCTCAGGCCATCAAATTAGTCAAGTAGATTTGTTTACCCCTTGGTATGCACCTCATTATCTTGTGCAGATGACAAGAAAGAAGGCCAGTCTACTATCACATTGTGTGAACACATCTGTGATGTGTGATATTGGTAAATGTGTACGGAAAATAAAGCTCATCTTCCCCCGTTTTAATATATAAAGTTTATTTATTTGTAATTCATGTTGTTAATATTTAGAAATGCAGATCTATGACAATGATTACATTTAATTTAAAGTTCCTACTTGGATTACATTGAAAGGAGATGCTAGGGCAATAACAGACCAGTCTGATAAATCGGCCCTGAAGCCTGTACATATACTGATATATGGTTCGTGTCTGATACTAAATAATTTTTTTGTATTGCTGTGCCATAAAATTCAAACCATAGTTTCTATATATTACCTGACTTCAAGAATCATCCTATACATTCAAAACTAAGCGAACCATGTCTGTAAAGTGGATTACTGAGAAGAAAATTTTAACACTACAACAGCATATCAAATTCTGGCAATGTCATGCGAGGAATGCTTGTATTTAATTATTTTATTTCATTCCAAAGCAAAGTAGTTCAGTTCTGTTTGAATAAGCAAATGATGCCATTCTTATCACTGTCCTTTGTAGAACTTGAGTAAAATCCAGATATGAAAGGCCATGTTTGTCTGAGCAGTATAACATTATACAGAGTTATGTCCCAATAACACATTAAGCCCTGGAGGATTTTGCTGTTTTCACATGAAATGCGAGTAGGAAACACATTTTGGAGACTATTTTTGAATACATCCTAATACATCAATTTCCAAGCAATATTCTGTTAGTCAAATGGCTAGTCGTGCTAAAGAAAATGTTTTTCATTGGTTAGTTTGCTGGTGCATGAGCAGAAGTTGAAAAAAATGGTCTTGTTTTTGTTTTTGTTTTTTTTGCTTAACGGACCCCTAATTTTCCTATGGAGAAGACTTTTTATTCAAAATGCCCATCTTATCCTACTTCTTGGACAGGTTCACCTATCTGTGTGCGCTTCAGACCGGTCTGTTGTAGATCTGAGGCCATAAAGTCTAAAATCTGGACACAAATTCCCTCTGTATTTTGTAGTGTAACTAAAATGTCCAGATTACTTGCTATCATTGTAGAGCTACATCTGTCTACCTTTCTATGATACCACCCACTTTAGTGTATCATGTATGACCTTGACACAACAGACCTTGGAAGTAGGCTCTTACCTCATGCCCCATAAAGTCGTTGCTAGAGGTTAAATGGTGTTAATAGCAGCAATACATTGATATAATCTATACTATAGCTGGTGCTTTTATGTGCCAAAACATTCCATTTGATGTAAATACATCCTCCCACAGAGTGGAGAATTGTCAGTATGATTCAATCCAATTGTGCACCTGACTTGGGGCATGCAGAAAACTCATCTTTTCCAAGGACAAGCTGGAAGGACATTACATCTAATCACCAGAGAAAATGTGACCAGTGTGTACCACATTAGCATAAATTTCATTTATCTCTATGCTAATTTTTATGCATCACTTACGTGATAAATTCTGTACGAGTTTACATATTTTCAGAAAATATTTTTTTAAAAAAACATTTTAAAATAACTATAACATGGGAATTGGTTCCAAACAAGTTTATTCAGAATATTTTCACCAACACTGGAACATCCACAAAATAAATCCATTCTTATACATTCTGCAACTACAAGAATTACAATGCACAAAAAAAAAAAAAAGCGATGCAAGAAAATTTAAATTTGAGAAAAGATAGCATGAGGCCCAGGGCCTCGGTACAAATGACAAGAATCAAGGCATTGTTGTAAAATGTCTTGGCCTTGAAATGATTCAACCAAGGTAAAAAGAACAAAATTCAAACAGACATTTAGGAAATATAAGCGTATGAAAACAATTTTAATTACAGCAACTTCAGCGTCCAAGGTGCAGGTGAACATGTCACAGAATAAATTGCCTTAATTTAATAATGATTCCAGGAATAAAAATCCATTAAGAGGTTTTGGAAAATATATTAGCCAATGAATTTTTTTAAACCAAAACATTAAAGCAGATTTACTATGATTTTGACCACATGGCCAGTAGGACCAATAAGAATGCCATGTAATGAATTGTCATGGCTTCATAATAATTATTGCTAAAAATTATGAGAATATATCAAGGGGTATAGCCAGTGTATGCTAACGAAAAACTGCAGATAACAGTTATACATTGTTGACATCAGAAAAATTACAGCTATGTCTCAATTTCAACTATTAATTCCAACAAAAAAGATTATATTATGCAAACTGTGTTGATGGAAATCATTTCTATAATAATGAGCAGTGCAAAAATCATCCACATGACATCATAAACCTATCTCATTTCTCATAATATATTGAAATATCACAATATAATGTTACATAATGTTATGGCATCATAACAAACAAATGCATTGTATCAGTTTTTCAAAGTCAAAGCATCCAGTAATTTTCTGGAGTATGTAATAGAATAAAACGTTCCTAAACCAACCTATTTACAGAACAGCTTTTGCAAACTGTCAGAAAAATCTGGTTCCAATATATCTATTCTAATACTATGTGAACCTCGATATACTGGCCACCTCTTAAAAACTGTCATTGTGCTCAAGTTCAATTTTTGGAAAGTTTCATTGCACAGTTTGATTTCCCAACACCATCCACTCTGTAACCTGGGTTATTCTTCACACTGATTTCATGTTAAAGAAGCCATAGAAATACTAATAAAAAGACCTTAAACTCTACAAAACAAAACAAAAAAATATTTTTCGTTCCAATATCACTTGGTTCATATGTTTTACTGTTGAATCTTCCACATGTACTCGTATGAAATGATTTAAGAGTACTCGTGTATAATGTAAGAGTACTCGTGTATAATGTAAGAGTACTCGTGTATAATGCATTATATATTCTGGAGTTTTTAATATTCAAATACAATCTCTGTATATTGACTGACTCCACAAAACTGCCAATGTTCTCAACAGCATCTAGTTTAAAGTTCTACTGTATTGAAATAAATTCTTCCCCCTCCCCCCAGTGTTCAATAGTACTGGCATAAATTGTAAATGTACACTTATGCCTTATTAAAATCTTAACATAAAGAAAAAAAGACCAAATAAAATGACTAAACATTGATCCATCACTAAAGGAGTACTGGCCTAATAATACAGCTGAAAAGATTTACACTAATGAAATACACACATTTGAATATATATATATATATATATATATATATATATATATATATATATATATATATATATATATATATATATATATATATATATTATATATATATATATATATATATATATATATATATATATATATATATATATATATATATATATATATATAAACGTCAGGCACACGGATACGAATTTTCTTGCGGAGAATAAAATTGAGTCTCTTAGTTCCAGACGCCAAATCTTCGGCTACTTTCAAAACTTTTATTTTCTTGGAGAGCCGCTGTTATATATATATATATATATATATACATATATATATATATATATATATATATATATATATATATATATATATATATATATATATATATATATATATATATATATATATATATATATATATATATCTATATATATATATATATATGGTACATAGAAAAATACAATTATCAGCATAAATTATAACAAATTATAACATTAAAGTGAAACTTCTAATTTGCAGACCACCAATTGTGCACAAAAAAAGAGTATTTATGACTGGTGGTCTTTAAAAATAATGTCTTTTGGTTTCTATTTTGACTGAATCAAAACAGTATAGAGGATAAAAGGATTAGATCACTTATTCATTTTCTGAAGATAGC
Source organism: Unio delphinus (assembly GCA_029339505.1). Lineage (NCBI taxonomy): Eukaryota > Metazoa > Mollusca > Bivalvia > Unionida > Unionidae > Unio > Unio delphinus. Next base: position 22,640,777 of record JAQISU010000008.1, read on the forward strand.
CGAGTCAATGTTTTTGAGAAAATAAATTATTTTGTGTGCTAGATAATAGGAACAATATGTGAATCCTTTTGATTGTTGCACAAACGTTTGAAATAATCAAAATTAAGTGCATTTTGGTATTTTATTTTAAAAAATGTCCTTAAAGAGCAATCTCGATAAAAAGCTACCTTAATCGGAAGTTTCACGTAGGATAAATTACAAATAAAATTGTCAAATACATTGAAGAAAAAAATCCACCTTTCAACACAAATAAGAATGCTACTGATTTTGATCTCAAACTTAGAATATATGCCAAAATTATCAACATCTTGGACAAAGTCAGTATTGAGTGAAATGCATGCATATTGATTAGATAATCTCGTATCTGACTTGCTAGCTTTTTACTAATCATGAAGTCATATATCTGATAAAATTAGATAAAACCTGAAATGTGTTTTATTATTTTGAAATATGGGTTTATACTGGCCAGATTTTTTATTGGTTCATGATGAGCCAGATCTGTCACAATAAGCAATCTTGCATCTAACTGACCAAGCTTGTGATCACTATGGAAGCCATAATTTTAAACCAGTTTTGATAAAACTTGGAATATGGGCTTATATCTTCAAAATCTAAGACAAATTCAATAATAATTAAGGTTCACACATAAATGAGTTCTTGTCACTCTGGAAACCAAATTTAGGATCTGTTTGTGATAAAATGTTGAATACAGGCTTATAGATTTTGCATCAGTTTGAAATGCACAGGATCCATCATATGAATGGTTGAGTTTGTTGCCACTGTGGAAACTATTTCTGATCCTACTGATCAAACTTTGTAAATAGACTCAAACCAGCCAGCAATTAAATGAGTCCAGTTATGAGCAGACCCATGCATATTAATGAGGAAATCATGTAACTGATAAAGTGAGCTTATCAACACTTTAGCAACTTTATTTCTTACCAGATTTTGATGAAACTCTTGAGACAGTCTTGCAGTATCATGAGTTTGTTTATGAGGAACATCTATAACTATGAATGAGGTAATTTTGTATTCATTTGGCTAAGCTTCTTAACTCTTGAGACTGAATTCCAATTAGAATCTGCTCCATGTTGGTAAAAAAACAAGCTTGCAATATCATTGTCATTGACAGGTTATATTGGATGTGAAATTAGTGAGATAACTTGCATGTGATTGGCTGAGCTTGTTACCTCAGTAGACTAAGACTTTTTAGTTCTCATCAAAAACTTTGTAAATGAGTTATAACATCAAGATCTTGGATAAAATATGTTATAACATCTTGGATAAAATATGTTATAACATAAAGATCTTGGATAAAATGATATAAGATCAAGATCTTGAATACAATTGGTGTTAACAAAGATCTTTGATAAAATTGGTTTTAAGATCAAGATCTTGGATAAAATATTAGAACATCAAGATCTTGAATAAAATGTTTTAACATTATGATCTTGAATAAAATTGGCTATAACATTAAGATCTTTGATAACATTGGTTATAACATCAAGATCTTGAAAAACAAAATGGTTATAACATCAAGATCTTGAAGAAGAAAAAAATGTGGCTATAACATTAAAATCTTGAATAAAATGAGTTATAACATCAAGATCTTTGATGAAATGAGTTATAACATCAAGATCTTGGATAAAATGTTATAACATCAAGAGCTTGAATAAAATGTTATAACATAAAGATCTTGAATAAAATTGGTTATAACATTAAGATCTTGAATAAAATTTATTTTAACATCAGGATCTTTGATAAAATGAGTTATAACATTAAGATCTTGAATAAAGTTGGTTATAACATCAAGATCTTGAAACAACTGAGTTATTCCATCAAGATCTTTGATAAAATGAGTTTTAACATCAATATCTTCAATAAAATTAGTTATTACATCAAGATCTTTGATAAAATGAGTTATAACATCAATATCTTGAATAAAATGTTACAACATCATGTTCTTGAACAAAATATGTTATATCATTAAGATATTGAATAAAATGGGTTATTACATCAAGGTCTTTCATAAAATGAGTTATAACATCAATATCTTTGATAAAATATGTTATAACATCAAGATCTTGAACAAAATATGTTAGAACATTAAGATCTTGAATAAAATGAGTTATAACATCAAGATCTTTTGATGCCGTTGAGCAAAAGACTTAGCATATTAATTGTATCTTTATCTTTAGAAAGAACCTTTATCAGGATATGATAAAATAAGTAAAATAAACATCAAATTTGGGAAATGGTTTACATAAATTGCAATTTTTCAAAATTACACAAGGCTGCTTAGTGAAATAATTAATTGTTAAGTTATATAAGACAGTTAAGTGTTAGCAGACCCACCTGGATCATTTATTTTGTTTTTTAAAGACAAACATATGTACCAATGAAACACACAAACTGTTGTGTGAATGTGCAGCACAAGTCTGCTAAATTATTATACCACATCTTGGATGGTGTCCTTTCTAGAAAGGAAGTTTTAGAAGCACCTTAACTTCATGCACACATTTTACACCAGTTCATCAATTTATCCCATAGAATGTAGATAGTGTGTAATGATGTCGCCAATGTAAAGAATGGACGGCAGAACAGACAGGTTGACAGCAATGAAGTTTCCGATACTTTTTTTATATACCTTACATTAAATACTGTCATCACTGACGTTAAATTAAAGCTTATCACAAAATATGCTAAAATGTTTTGCTAAAAGATACATTTCGGATGGTGAAAAATTATGGCTGTTTATTCATGGATTATAAACTCTCAGGTTAACTTCAGTTTCGACAAATTAAAAAAAAAAACACATGAATACAATACTATTTTGCACCAAAATGTTTAAATATATTTAACAGTATTGATAAAAAAATCAGATTTTTTCTGCTTTGACCATCTCAAACATTTACTTGTACATGTAATATGACTCGCATGACTGAATCACAATTGTGTAATGTATCATGCCCATGGGGTTTCTTTACATGTGTGACATTATATACACATAGTTCCACTAAAACCAGGTGTACAACCACTAATAAATATGTACAAATACAAAAAATTATATTCAAAACAATATAGTGAATATGATAACCAAGAACACAATAAATATGACTATAGTTAAAACAATGAACACTAACTTTTTTCTCCGTAGATAGGCCAATCCTACATGTGAGGGAACTGCAGTGACCTGCAAAAGAATATAATACATAGACAGAGAATTTATTGGACGACTCATACAGATCTTTTTGTAAAAACCTGCATAAAACTCGGGGTACAGCTACAGACAACACAGACACCTAATCTGCTGTTGCAGTTCAAAGTACACATGGGATGAAGCAAAATAATAAAACATTATAATAGCAAAATTGACTAGTTCAGCATCTGTACAAAATTGGGTTTTTTATACATCAAATAGGTTTACAACAGAATTTTATCTTGAATGCTCACAGAAAGTATATCTGTGTAAGTTTTGAGATGGCAAGAAATGTCTTTGTAATTTTGCTGTAACAAAGTTTGACTGATGCAAATTTTATCAGAAACGGCAATCAATAAATCACATTACCAGACCCTGTATAGGAGAGATCTCGAAGTCATTCAAGCATCTCACTGAACAAGACTACTATGCTGGTTAGTTTATGTACAGTATATGCACATAAATACAGAAGCACATCAGTACTTGTTTAACCTGGCTATAAGGACTGGGACTACAACACATCAGTACTAGTTTAACCTGGCTATAAGGACTGGGACTAAAAAAAAGGTGGCAAGTCATTGGCCTTTTTTTTTTAAAGAGTTAAGTCCTTTACATAATGAAAATTAACAAGATGATAAAAACAATGACCATAAGGAGAATAAAAAGTATGATAAGTTTTCTCCTCTTCTGAATTTCAGCAAACTGGTAAGGGGTGGTTGTCACTACCTGCAAGAGAAACGGACATGCATGGACACAGACAACAAGGTAGTGCCAGTGACATCCATAGGAATGTATTTGATCAGATATCTGGATTGAATAAATTTGTATCAAAGTATTGGTACAAATACATAATTTCTAATAAATTATAATATTTTAGCATTATAAAATTTATTAAACTTCAGTCAACTGAAATATTTTTAACAAAGAATTTCTGAAAAAAAAACTAATCGATAACACATCTTGTAAAACTGTATGGTGTTTTTAACAAGAAAAAACTTCTGTAAACATTAATTTGTAAAAATGTTCAAAGACTTATTTAAGAAAATGTAGTGAAGAATTTTACAGGATGATGGACATGTTTGCATGGTGTGAAAACAATTTTCAAATTTCATGACTTAAAGAATCCTGTAATATATGAAGTTCAATTTTTTAATTTTTGATTAGTTATAAAAACAATAATGAATCTCAAAAATATAAATTACAGAACTACATGCAAGTTTTTTTTCCATTGTTTACAAACCTTGTTTAAGCACACAAATAGTTTGTTTATGATGTTAATAACTTTATACTTTCCACATCATATGATACAGTTTTTAACCAATCTAACTACTTGTTATAAAGGGTTTGTAAAATTTGTAATGATGTATTACTAAATACTGTAACTGATCCTTAGGCCATAAGACCTCATTGTACTTTTATTCATCACCTTTAAGACACTTTAATGTATGAACAAAGAACAAGCAGGTTCAGGATACAATAAGTACAGCAATAGTGATAGGTAATGTAAGTCACAAGGAAGTTCTCATTACTGAGAAAAGCTAATTCCAGGAACTCCAGAGCTTTCTGCTGGTAGTAGGGGAGTGTAGTTTTGTCGAGAAAAGGTTAAGGAAACAATAGTGATAGAGTAAATGAGGTAAGAAACATTAGCAAAAGAGGACACTACTGAAAACATAGAACACTGACAAAATAAAAACCAAGTGATGGTTCCTGTGTCGAATAATCAGGGGTATTGACTACTACAAGGATTTAGAATGGTGATGATTAATATCTACCAAGGTTTCAGTACCATCAAACCACATTGGGTTCCATACAATAATCAAGGAAGTGTGTAAACACAGTATGATGAATGGAAAGAATATTTGTTTGTGTTAGATGGTATGGTAGCACACAAATGCCTGTATGGTGCAAATTAAAAACAATGTTCTAAAAATGTAAAAAGGCTGGACAAAAGGTAGACAGACAGTATAAAGGACAGATTGGACCAATTTAATATCTTCCATTTTCTACAAAAAGTGGGCAAAAATAAATTAATTCCATCCTTGAAGTTGAGAAGGGAAATAATTTGTGTGTAAAAACAAGGTCTGATGACCTGATTAGTAATTATGAGTCTGTGAGTGAGATTTCCATTTTTACACACCAAAGCACATGGCTGACTTTTAATCTGGTCCTGAATATCTGGAAAAAGGGCCAATAATCATTACCAAAGTAGCCTCATAAGTAAAAGTTTGTATGTCATTTTAGAAAGCATCAAAAGTTTACAGATTGGTGACATTTGTCTTTTTACAGCTTGGTATGTGACATTTGTCTTTTTACAGCTTGTTGACCTTTGTCTTTTTACAGCCTGGTGTGTGACATTTGTCTTTTTACAGCTTGTTGACCTTTCTTTCTTTACAGCTTGCTGACCTTTCTGTTTTTACAGCTTGTTGACTTTTGTCTTTTTACAGCTTATTTCACAAAACATGACAATTGAAGTCTATCGAAAAAAACATATGATATGATACCATAAACATTGTGCTGATCAATGGTGGCCATCTTGAAAATCTTGTCATCACCACACTTTTGGAAGGGACAGTTGATGACATGGGGTTTTCAGACATAGGTGATTCCAATATGATCTATGAAAATCTGAAAAGTTTCATAACAGCTACTTCTCAAAAACTGATAACAATACTGACATTTAAGACAAAACAACTTCTTTCTTAAAATACACACATATTCATTTTTTAAAATGGTGCTGATCTATCTGCTAAAACTGTGTACCTTGATGACCATCCTGAGACTTTTTAGATTTTAGGTATCACGGTACCAATTGTTTTTCCATAGACCTCAATGCTAATATTTGGAGAGATAAATATATTTTCTATCCTAATTTAGCATGCATCTCACACACTGTTATAGAGAACAATGTTAGATTGTCAATTTGATGATGACAAAACCAGGTACTCCATTGCATTTAAGAGAGATAACTCTGCTGGAACTAGACAGGGGTATGAGTTATCTAGTCACAACATACTTATTTTCAGTCATGTCTATGACATTTTCAAAAAATCATAAAAAATACAAAATATGATCTATATAGGAATTAACATAAATTCACATGTTGCCAAGAGGCTAAACTATTTTTTAAGCCTAACAGAAAGTACAACTCTTACATAATCCACCAATCATAGCTCGTGTTGTCCTTTAGTACTGCCTGCAATGGACCCTACACCTTAAGCACCGCCCACCTGGTCATGCGCAATTGGTACCGTTATACCGGCTAACAGATGCCTTGAGATGGAGTTTTCACTAAAACACTAATAGACTGTACAGCAATATGCAGCTGGTTGTGAAAGAAAATGGTGCTCAGCGAACATCCAATATGGCACCAGAGGGCCATCTAAAAGTCTTGTTATTACTACTACTCTTGAATCCATGGTGGCAATGACATGAGATTTTCACTTCTTGCAGTATCTAACTGGTTCGGAATGAAAACTGCTCATATGTACTTTTGTGATAAGTTTTGAAAACCAGTCTTAACTAACACTGAGTCAAAAGTCACTGCTTAATTTTTTACTTCACTGAGTCTATGAACTAAATGATCTGCATATACACAAGAGAATACTGACTAGATTTGGTATTAGTTGTAATCCATTGAACATGTTGATAGCACTCTGACAATAAAGTCAAGGAGCTTGAGTGTGTTTTTAGCTGTACTGGCTTGTAAGCTTGATAGAACAATAAGGTTTGAACGAAGTTTACCAAACCCAGTTTGTGGATATATCTAATAAATAGGTTAAATTATGATACAACCATTTCCTCCACACACACACACACACACACACACACACACACACACACACACACACAGAGCTAAAAAATGATATCTCAAATGTAAACGAACTCTGCATGTCAATGTATCTTGATACTGCCTGAGACAAATTCAATAATATTCTATGACATCAGGTCCAGGGTCTAATATACCATGAAAAGAAATTTGAACTGCACTTAAAAACATCTTGTGAACATGTTAACTTAGATATATAACAACATATTGATGTTACCAAATTTGGTAATTCAAAAATCATCTGTTAAAAAGAAAAAAGAACATTTAGACCTACAGTTTGTTTTGCATGTTTTAAAAAATCACATTGAAATTTGGTCATATTCTAGTGCACATATCACAAAGCTATGTAAGAGTTATAGCCCTTTTGGCTCTAATGTCTGGCATAGTTTCATAATGCAACAACACTTTTTGAGTAGGCAGATGTGAAACTTATCATATATTACTGTCATCATCAGAAGGTAGTCTGGTTTACAAATCATTGTTTTTCACACTATTTACAGAGGTAATTGTGTAGTTGTTTTTTGTTTTTTTTTAACCAAAGACTAGGGCTGGGATGTGTGAGTGACAGGGGTATCTATCTGAGAAAATTGCTCACCATCTCTCTAGTTTTGTGCTGAGAAAACAAATGTTGCCAGCTGTAAGCATTAATTCTTGTTTAAACAATTTTCTGTTATAAATTAAAACTGTTATAATCTTTATAGAAGATGCTCAATTTCTGTAAAGCTATATTTACACTAATAAACATGTCCTCTTTCTTTGTCCAACACTGTTCATAGTGAATACCAGTATCCTAACTAACGAACAGGCCATCTTTCTTTTGTCCAACACTATTTTCAAAGTGAGAATTGAGAGAAAAGTAATCCATCATATGCATTAGTTTATGATAGGGAAATCCCACCTTTAAGATTATAATTTGCAGACAACAGGTTGTCAAAGCTACATTCCTACAAAACAAATTCTATCTTTATGGTGAGATTTCTCTACCCCACTTCAATACAAAGAATAATATAAATCTCACATTGCTTTCCCTCATGGGAAAACTGTATTAAATGTACATAGAAATGAGAGAAAGACATCCTACAAAGTTTTCTCACATGGGAAAACTGTATTACATATATATCTGAGAGACAAAATGGCCTCTGCAATGCAGTTTTTCTTACCACTGTTGGAGGGTAAGTTGTCACAGTGTTTGTCGCTGTAGTGTATCCCACATTAGGTGTTGTGTAAGTGTATGGCTGGCCATAAGTGACACCTGGTTGATAGGGCTGAGATGCCAATGGGTACCCTGGTTGCTGTGGAAAGCCTACAAAGCAGTAAAACAAAGCATTATACACTTTCATAATTACCTCTCTTAAAATTATCATCCACCATCCTATGGTAAATTCTTCAATATTAAACAAATAACAAAAGTGGATTTTGTACCAAATTTACTTTCTTCCAAGAGTCTATGACGCAATGACTATATGCAAATGGCTGTCAAAAACCATGGAAAACTTACCTGAGTACCCGTTGTGCCGTTTAACGGGTACCCGGGTATTCATTAGAACATGAACGACATGTACAACCCTTGAGCAACAAATTTTTTTCCCCACTAAATTACGCGTTACACGTAAACGTATATGGTTTACGCTTTTTCGGTATATCCACCTTCCAAAAATCTCGTTTATATTAACATTCCATTAATCCCACAGACCATATTTTAGAAAAGACCGCTTTACATAACTACAATATATGAGTACGCTTGTCCGTGGACTTGTACTTTCCTACAGTAACATGTTCTATTTATAGCAAGCCTTGTTTTACTTTCCCCTCGAATTCTATTTATAGCATCTGTATGGCTTAGTGAGGAGAGAACAGACTATATTTATTTATGTGACTACTATATAATATGTCCAAATTATATGTACAACAACTTTTGGAATGTTTAAAACAGTACTACCACATGTATGAGTACAAATCAAAGACCTGGCAATTTCAAAACTAACACCATGCTTTTGACCAAGTGAATAAAATTAGTCGAAGCCAACAACACTAAAACAATACTTTCATCTCTATGAGCACAAATAAAACACCCGTCAAGATTAATCAGTTTTGCCATGTTTTCGATAGAGTGTTCAACATCAAAGGAAGTTGACACAGTCAACAAAACCATGCTAAACAAGTCACAGATGCCATTACGGAAAAAGAAGATGCTACTAGTGATGATCAGTGCAAAGTATTAGTAAACCTTGCAACTTCATTACTCAAGCCAATTCACGCTGAATGGATAATTGTGACTCATGTGACAATGAGTGAAAGATTGGACCTAATTATCAGAGGTTTTGAGAAAGCTGGTCTTGTTTAATTCAGCAATTAGGGGATAATTTTTAATGTTCTTTCTTTTCTTTATTTCATAACACAGAATTAATTTAAAAATTTAAAATAACTTTTTTATAGAAATATTTAGGCAGTTACCCTTTTTTTTGTGCATTTTCTACTAACAGCTGTCAAACTATCTCAAGGGAGGTAATCTTACTTGGTCTAATAATTTCTTCAGATTAAAATCTTAGTTATGTCCCTAGCCTGACATTTTCAAGACCAAAAGGTAAACAAAGCTAAATCAGGAAAAGTGTGCATTATTAGAAACATATAATACTTAGTAACAAAGCTAAATCAGGAAAAATGTGTATAATTTGAAACATATGATACTTAGTAACACAAAGCAGACAAGATGACACAGACTATATAATCCTTCCAAGCCAATAAGAAATTGGATTCTTAAAACAAATATGACAAAATCTGCTTAAATTATTAGAAATAAATAAAAGGATATTGACTTTATTACTTCTGAATTTTGGGATGAGCAACTTAAGTCCTTGTAAAAATAGAGACAGTTCTGTCCATCAATAATTTAAGTCCTTGTAATAAAATAGAGACAGTTCTGTCCATCAATAATTTAAGTCCTTGTAATAAAATAGAGACAATTCTGTCTATCAATAATTGAAGTCCTTGTAAAAAAAAGAGACAGTTCTGTCTATCAATAATTTAAGTCCTTGTAAAAATAGAGACAGTTCTGTCTATCAATAATTTAAGTCCTTGTAAAAAATAGAGACAGTAACCCTCACAACAGTATATTTCAATGACTTTGGTCAGGAAAATAAATTTTAATTGTAATTACTAAAATAATTTTTTTTTTTAAATGAGTCCCTCAAGATATTAAAACTCTACTAGCTGAAAAGAACTTTCAGGAATCCAAGTCAAAATTTTTTCTTTTGTCTTTTAATTCATATTAGCTACTGAGTATTGAAAATATCTTTAATATTTAATTATGTTGGGAAACTGTGCGATGACATACTAAGCCATACCAATACAGCATACCAAAAGACAAGGTCCATTAAGGGTCAATTTTGGCCCCTAAATTAGCGAATGTCTAAGTAATTTTTTTAATTTTTTTATTTTGAAAGCTTGTCAGTACCAAGCAACACTGTAAACCATAGTGGCTCTGCTCTGCTCTTTAATATTAAACAACAAATGAATAAATGACTGTCAGCTTCAATTCTGGTAGGAACTATCTTTACCCCCAAGTAAAATGCTCCTTTAAAATATTTTTATTAGTTCAGATTTTCAACAGCTTTTTGTATGTATATGAATGTGTGCCCATAGGTGCATGAGTGTGTATAAATTATTCTTATGAATGGATCCCTTATTAATGCACCAATTTTATTCAAGACCAATTAAAATATTGCACAAATCAATTTGGTTAAAACCCAATGTCAATGCCACCAAGGCAGCCATTTGGCAGGTGAAATTAGTGTCTCAGAAATGAGTTACATCCCTTTTCATTATAGTCTGTGGTTATTTGATACATTGTGTCTGTGTAATTTGGATTTTTAATGTATGTTTAACATTTTTTTTAGTCATATGACTATAATGTCTGCAGTTTGGCAGTTTATAATTATGTCTAGCACTGGACCACAAAAGATGTAGAACTAATGTTATGCTGCAAAAACCAGTTATACCCTTTCAGTCACAGTGACCTTAATTTTTGGACTTTTGATCCTGAAATCAACAAGCTTCTTCCTCACCCCAAGCACAAACTCTCCACAAAATCTGGTCCAATTTGTCTTATTGCACAAAAATCATTCAGTCACCATGACATTTTCTTTGTCCTATTTAATCCTTAACTCGTTAATCCCCAAAATAAGTTCTTCTTTACACAATATAAAAGCCATCCACAAAATTTGGTAATGTTGATGATGAAAAACTAAAGTTATCATGCAGAAACAAAAATGTTAATGGACAGATGGATGGACAGGGCTATGGCATAACATGCTGTCCCAATATTTCAGGGAAAATATTGCATGTTTTTTAAATACCTATGAGCAATCAAAGTATAGGAATGTCTCACAATAAAACAGTCATTACACTTACCTGCACTTCCCTGATACTGGCTGCTAGGAGGCTGAAAGTACCAAGGATGGGGCTGGGGTGAAACTGGTCCACCTACAGCTATCTGGAACCCTGGCTGAGGCTGACTTGCTGCTGGGTAACCCTGTAATCATGATTATAACAAATATACTGTCAATCCTTACATAATGAATGGCAAAACCTTTATGAATTTTGTGAGACAGCTTTCTAAGCAAGACTTACCAGTAGTTACGTGCTATTATAATGGTCAGGGTTGTCATAAGAATCTTAAAACCTGAAGTCCCGTGCTCCAATTTGGAAGAAGATGGGAGTCGCATCTCATAAAACTGGAGTCCAGCTCAAATATTTAGGTGTGTCAAAAAAAAAATTCCTAAATTATTGTGTTGTATAATCTCAAGGACAAAAGAAGTAATGAACTCAACTCAGATGCAAGGCATTTCATTAATATTAGCAGATGTCACTTGTGATAGAACAGTGATAATATAAGCATACCAATAATGGTGGAGCAATATCCAATTGGAATTCAATCTCCAGAGTGACAAGAAGTTTAGCCAAAGAGATAATAATCATAATAATAATAATAATAATAATGAGGACTTTGTATAGCACCTCATCTTTAGAAGCTGTAAATGCTTTACAACATCTATAATGATATGACTACAGAAAAACAAAACACAAAAACTATGAAAATGAAAACATAAAAAATGCTGAAAATATTTAAGGTACGAAAAATTATTAGGTCTTTAAGTTTGTTCATGCAGTCTTTGTGTCAAATTTCAATGGGCAATTCATTCCACATTGCTGGTTTGCAAAAGAACGTTGTCCATATGACTTCCTTTTCATAGTGGGAACAGTGAGTATATGATTGTCAGAATAGGAGCATAAGTATCTTGCTGGTGTGTAAACATGGGTGAGGATGGATAGGTATGTTGAACTGGAATCTGTCAGTGAAACGTAGCACAGAGAGCAAATTTTGTCTTTGATTCTGGATCGTATGGATAGTCAGTGTAGGGTACAGAGCAGTGGGGCAGTGTGCTCTGATAGTGGTACTCTAAAGATGATCCAAGCAGCTGTTTTTAAAGTTTCTGGAGTAGATATTGAGATAAACCAGACAGAATTTAGTTACAATAGTCAAGTCTTGAATGTACTAATGTTTTAGTGGTATCAACTGAAATATATTTGCAAATGGAACTGATGAGACGCAGCTCAAGATATGCAGCCTTGCATATGTTCATGACATGTTGGTGGAATGTGAGAGTACTGTCTAGAGTAACACCCAGATACAAGATTACCTTTATTAAAATGCATACATCTTGCTCATAATCAAATTCACGAAACTTCATCAAAAATAGTATTGCTAATATGTTAACAAGTTCAGCCAATGGGATGCAAGGTCGCATCATTATTATACATGAATATAACTCGTAATTTAAATGAACCAAGATCTTTCTGACATATACTTGCCGACATTAAATCAAAATAGTGAAAACCAATGGACTTCCCTTTGATCACCTATCAGAAATGATTTGTTTGGACATCAAATTATAATAAAATGGTCAGAACTGGAGCATGTAGTGGCTCATCAAGCGTGTGTTGTCAAGGTGTGGCATTTTATTGGCAAATAATTTGCTTCATTTGGCAGAATGTTTAAAACTTTGAAATCATTTCACTGGTTTTATTTCTGACAAAATATTTGTGTTTAATTGCGCTTTAAATTGCAATCATTGAGACAAAACAGGAATATATGGCTTCTCACGAAGAGTTTTAAGCCTTGGATTATTCTTTTTTGCTTTAATCGGCAAAATGTTGAAAACCTAAAGCATTTTAATTAATGGATCATTCAGAAACAAATGTAATAGACATAAGAGTCTCTGCTTTCAACTGAACTTAAAACCATAACGACCTACCGTTGATGAAGTTTCTGACCCTCAGATTCCAAAGAAACAGTAAGATAGTGTCAGTTCTGAGGAGAGTCAATTTCCGAAATTAGTTTTATAATTTAATGATAAGTCGAAAAGTGAACTGACAATTTTGTGATGTACATCTTTAATATCTGAATAATATATAATCTCCATAGTTGTATGGGTATATTTCTGCATATAAAATTATTTGATCAGATTAAAATAGAATATGTTGAGAAGTTATAAATATAATTAAGTGTAAAAAAATCCACTGTCAATTTCATATACAAAATATACAAACAGTCACACATAAACAAACACTTATACAAATTCAGATTGCATGTTTCTTACAAAATACTGTAAAATTATCTCATTATTGAGCATGAGACAAGAAATCTTAAATTATTTGTTAACACCAATAATGAGGAATTACAGCTCTGGACTCATGACAGTCCAAAAGAATTTACTCTCAAGATTTTGGTTTTGACTCTTGAGATTTTAATTTTGACTTGAGATTTTGGTGTCAAGCTGTTTGTAAATCAACTGCTATGTGCATAAATTCTCATTGCCTTACCTGCACACTGCCTACTGGATAAGGCTGCAGAGGCTGAGGTGGATAGGGGGTTTGTCCCAATGGAGTTTCTTGTGTCCCTCCTGCTGACCTTTGAGCCCCTCCTGGGTAAAGAGCATATTTTTGAGATTCCTCATAGGATGGTGGGGTTGGTTCTGGAAAGAAAAATGGTTTTGAAGCAACTGAAGTGACACATCATAAGTTGAAAAAGTAATTAAATTAGAAAAATTGAATCTCACCAGTTCAATTAAATTAAGTTGTTATGTATAGATCTTAAGGAACATCTCTCTCTCTCTCTCTCTCTCTCTCATTTTTCTTTCTCTGTCTGTCTGTCTCTCTCTCTTTGTGACATTATTAGTAAACTTCACCAAACCAATTTCCCTAAATTGTTTTTTCTCAACACTTAATGGTCACTAGTCAAGATCAATCCCTTATACTGTGTTTGAGTCCTCAAAATCAAATGGGGAAAATGCAGTCAACAACACCAAACCATGCAGTCACTTAAGCACATCTATATATACTCTTGTATCTTAGCCACTGTGTATAAGTTGCAAAATCAATAACTTCTGATGATCATGATGTTTGGAGTGTAAAATTTAGCTTCAGTCTACATAAGAAAATGACAGAGAGATTAGACAATTTATGAATAGCTTGATTAACCTGGATTTCTGCAATTTTCATGATTAATTTATGTACATGTTTGTTTTACAGGTTCGTTTGAAAATTTTGTTATGCATGAGCTTTAGTACTGGTTGTATTCAGTGTGTAAATGTATGTACATACTATGATTTATGATTATTTGTACTTCAAGTAATAGTTTAATATTTTACAGTCTCCCTGTTCCTTTTGGATTAAAAGTGAGTGTTTAAAATTTGACATGCTTTCAGGAGGATTTAAATATTAACAGGAAAGTTTCATACCCATATTTTGAAGTATAAACGCTTGCATTTATCTAAGCTTTATAAAGATTATTCATTCAGATCGATTATATCCAGACACGTCTTAAATCACAGTAAATTCACAAACAATAACACAAATTGTTCAAATATTTTCAACAGCAGTTTCATTTGGATAAAGAATTATGGAAAAAAATCATTAAATATCAGTTTGCAAGATCCTTTCTTTAATTACAATGAATCTAGCTGCAAAAATTCTATGATCAGTCTTTTTTCTCCTTATCTTTTTTCTCTCTATCTTACATATTGATTTAAGGTAATGACAGGAACTGGATGTTAATGAATGGTGCATACATTTTAACTAAAACAAAATAAATGCTTAATAATCTATATTTTTCAAAAAGGATTAAGATATTTAAAAAAAAAAAACACTACTCAAAGATAAAACTTTGTTACCATAATGCAGCTGAATTATCAAATAACTGATCATTACTAATTGCCAGAAGTGTGACAGTAAGAATGGGGGAGAGGTACTTTCTGCATCACAGGTGGCTTACTTCTCATTTTAATCTTTAAATATGGGGTTCAAAGCAACAGTGAAATCTTCAAAAATTGGTACCCCATGAAAAAAGTCAATAAAACCCCAAAATAACAGGAATAAAAATGTTATTTTTGCAATATTCAAGGTCTTTCTTAAATACCCAGGATAATTAATATGGTAGTCCTGGGAAATTCTTTTACTTTAAAAATCAAACCCAATGCAAAATATGAAACTGTAGAGTGCCCCATTAAAACAAATATGAAAGAGTGTGCAATTTTTTTCACCTTTCATATCAACATGTACCATATTTTCGGGCCTATAAGTCGATGCGGAGTATAAGTCGAATTCACCAATTCGACTTATTCTCCATCCTTCATCCATATATAAGTCAATTCGGAGTATAAGACGAGGCCAGGTCAATAACTTGGCTTCGTATTTTACACTAGTAATGGTATCATTGTATGATATTCCATATTACCAGCAATTGTGAAATTGCATTACTGATGCTAACATACTTGTGATTTTACTTCCGAACAAATCACTGCCATATTCTGTTATCAATTGACATCGCTGAATAAACAGTCCATGCTTGTTTTATTATAATTGAAAGCACATCCATGTTGTAGTTCATTTTATTACCTGTAGTCACGAACGTAACTTATATAAACTTTCAATGACACAATCCATATATAAGTCGATTCGGAGTATAAGACGAATCCCCAACTTTCAAGTAAAAAAGTATCGATTTAAAGGCCAGAAAAAACAGGTATGATATTCTCTGCAAAACAGTACATTAACATTGATGATATGCATGAAAATAGGCTAACTTTGCTTATACATTAACATTGATGATATGCATGAAAATAGGCTAACTTTGCTTATAAATTAACATTGATGATATGCATGAAAATAGGCTAACTTTGCTTATACATTAACATTGATGATATGCATGAAAATAGGCTAACTTTGCTTATACATTAACATGGATGATATGCATGAAAATAGGCTAACTTTGCTTATACATTAACATTGATGATATGCATGAAAATAGGCTAACTTTGCTTATACATTAACATTGATGATATGCATGAAAATAGGCTAACTTTGCTTATACATTTACATTGATGATATGCATGAAAATAGGCTAACTTTGCTTATAAATTAACATTGATGATATGCATGAAAATAGGCTAACTTTGCTTATACATTAACACTGATGATATGCATGAAAATAGGCTAACTTTGCTTATACATTAACATTGATGATATGCATGAAAATAGGCTAACTTTGCTTATACATTAACATTGATGATATGCATGAAAATAGGCTAACTTTGCTTATTTTGCTCTTGCTCAAACAACACTGTGAGCTGTAAAATGTATTACTGACATCTCAGGAATGATTGTTGCAAGTTTCATGTTCCTGTCTTTCAACATAACACTGACTGCTATGTTGAGAAAATGCCATGTGCATTCTTAAAATAGCTCACTTTACATCTGTGATGAAGGGAAGCATGTTTGGAAGTTTGCTACCATTAAATACTGATCACAATGAGAGAAAAAAAACATGAGAATTTACAAATAGACTGTCTTGATTACAGGTCTACATATATGTTTCAGCTATACAACTGAAATGTAATCATATAATGTGGTCTTTATGTGAGTGCTCAACAGATTTTCCATACTTCTGTGAGAGTACAGGTGTAGGAAGTTTGCATTAACCACATGTACAACGGGAAAATATTGTCATATCTCAGTTAATTTCATGTGCTGCAGATGAAATTGCTTGGAATACTGTACTTGTGGAAATTGTACCAAAATATTTTGGTTCAGTATTTGGTAGAAAAGA
The DNA here is from genome assembly GCA_029339505.1 of Unio delphinus. NCBI lineage: Eukaryota > Metazoa > Mollusca > Bivalvia > Unionida > Unionidae > Unio > Unio delphinus. The sequence continues at coordinate 22,657,967 of JAQISU010000008.1, forward strand.
ATTTTTTGGATAAAAGTGCTTTGGTTTCTATTAGTAAGTCTGTATCAGACTGATCTAAAAGTAAAAGAATTAGAATTAACATACAAAATGGAATTGGGGTTAAGAAAGCAAGAAGACAAATGCAGTTATAAAACTAAAACTAAAAACTGGTAAAACTAAAATATTTCTTATCTCAACAGGGAAAAAAAGGAAAAATCCTGATAGCAATGAACTATGTCTGATATGGAAGGATAAAAATTTGCAAATGGTCTGTCATGACAGACTACATGGTGTTTTGGTAGATAATAATCTATCATGGACTGATCATATCAAACATCAGTAAAAAGGTCAATTCAAGTTTATGGCTTCTCTGTAGGATAAGACATTTTCTCCCTGAAAGGCACAGAATTTTTTTTTATAACAGTTACATACAACCGTATTTAGACTACTGTAATACTGTATGGGGTAATTCAAATGATAAAAACATATCAAAGTTGGAAAATCTTCAGAAAAGAGCATTTAGGCTAATATCAAACCAGAAAGAAATCAAGGAAAATTTAGCTGGTAAGTTAAAAATATTACCTATTAAAGACCAAATATGTTTAAGAAAAGCCAAATTAATGTACAGGATATCCAATAATAGTGCTCCTGAATATTTACAATCCCTATTCCAGTATAGGCTACCTGGTAATACCCCACCTGCGATCAATATCTACAAAACAGTATAAAATTCCCAAACCAAATAAGGAATTATTCAAGAAAAGTTTCCAATACTCTGGAACTTTGCTCTGGAATAGTATTCCAGTTGAGATTAGAAATGCCCACTGTATTTCCATCTTACAAACCCAATATATCCAGTGGCTTCCAAGATGCTGCTGAATTAAATAAATTCCTTGTATAAGGGCCTAAAGGTAGATTAGTTCTTAGATAATTGTGTTACCCTCTTTAAATAAAGTCATTATTATTATTATTATTATTATTATTATTATTATTATTATTATTACAAGAACAACAAATGCAAATGCAGTTAGATAATGAAGAAAAAGAAAAACAAATGCAGTTACAAGAAAAACAAGTGCAAATGCAGTTAGATACGGAAGAAAAAGAAAAACAAATGCGGTTACAAGAAAAACAAATGCAATTTGAGAAGGAGGACAGTAAAATTTAAGTTTTAAATATTACATTAGTGCCCTCTTTCAGAGAAAGAGAAGACAAATAATTTATACATTTTGAAAAGTTGTGGAAAATCTGAAGCATTGAACTAAATTATTACAATGTGTACTCACTGGTAATGCTAGTGATATTTACAATTCACTGTCAGTTCACCAAAGTGGTGACTATGATGCGGTCAAAGAATAAATACATCATGAAGAATTATGAGTTAGTCCCTGAAGATTATTGGGAAAAATTCAGAAACAATAAAATAACAAAGTTGGACAACCTCATGTCAAATCTGCTCAAGACTTTAGTTGGTGCTTAGCAAAAAAAGTTGAAAATGATTATGAAATTCTCAAACAACCTGTATTACTTGATGAGTTTAAGAACCGTATCCATAGTAACATTAAGACTTATCCTGACAAGAACGAATCCTTGGAAAATGCTGCTCGTGCCACTGATGAGTACATGTATTTCACTAAAAAAGTTCCTTTATGACTTCTACTCAACAGTCTCTAGACAGAAAAGTATTTCAGCCTAATTACAAGCCCTTATCAAACTCAAACTGGAACAACTTCCTTGTCTCTTTGTACATGTACCTATTGCAAGAAATAAGGAGATATTATTTCTGCAAATTGAAATATAAGCATCAGAAGCAAGACAGACCTGTTCCAAATTCTCTTACTTCTATGAGTTCAAGGTCACATATTGAAAGCAATACATTTGTTGAGTTTAATAAACCCCAGTCTGATTTTATTACGTTGAATTATGAACCATTCATATTGAAGGGTTCTATATCACTCTTGGGTGATTTGGCCAATTATTGTCAGGTACTTTGCCTTTTTCTGAGAAGTCTTCTGCTATTGAGTGTGTTCTTATTCAGAGAGTAGAGTGTGGCTTTGTTAATGTTCCTCTCCATTGTGTAAATTTGTCATCAGACTTAGTCTCAGGACCTGTGACTGTTAGAACAGTCTTTGTTTTACCCTCAGAGGGCATTCATTTATTACTAGGTCATGACCAAGCTGGAGACAAGGTTGTGGTTAATCCACTTGTAACTAACAAGAGCCCCCTGATTTATTTTCAGCATGTGCAGTTACCAGAGCTATGGCAAAGAAACCTCTTGAGAATGATTTTGCTAAGGAAAGTGTTCCTTTAGCTGACATAATGTATTAGTCAATGTTTTGATGAGGTCACTTTCACTCCTTGTTTGGATCACTCAGAAGGTATTGATCACAGTGATCTTCTTTTAACAACTCATTCTCCTTATTCTAATCAGGGTCATAAACAACAATCACTTGTCGTTGAACAGGAAAAAGATCTCAAGATCTCCTGTTTGCTTCAAAAGGCCATTACTGAAACTGAAGTAACTGAAGTATCTATCTGTTATTTCATTAAAAATGGAATTCTTATGAGAAAATTGAGACTTCTTAAGGTACCTGCTGATGAGTAGTCAGTGAACTATAAAATTATAGTTCTAAATCTTACAGACAGGAAATACTTAGTCTGGCCCATGAAACTCCTTTGGCTGTTAATATAGGGATTAATATGACCTATCACATGATCTTGACTCACTTTTATTGACCAAAAATCAAAAGTGATGTCAAATACTGTAGATCTTGTCATACTTGTCAAATGGTAGGAAAACACAATCAGATTATACCTAAGGCTCATATGCAACCTATACACGCATTTGATGAACCATTTAGTAGAATTATGGCAGATTGTGTTGGTCCCTAACCTAAGACCAGGTCAGGTAACCAATACTTGTTGACCATTATGCGTGCATCAACAAGGTTTCCAGAAGCTATTTCTCAATAGTAAAAAATCTGAATCAAGTTTTTTAAAATTTAATTTGGCCTTCCTAAATCTGTCCAATCAGGTGTAAGGTCTGTAACTTTCCAGCCATTTAATATGCTTGAATTTGTCATTTAGCAGTTCAAGTCAAAAGTGAAATTATGGTTTGACAGAACTACAATGGAGAAAACTTTAGAGTCTGGTAATGAAGTTCCGTCTCTCTTGCTCATTCTTCCAGATTTTTTTCAGGTTAGATTTTATGGCCCTTACAAAGTTAAAAAGAAAATGAATGTGTTAATTTGTGTTAAATTATAATATTAGTGCTCCTTGGATCTAAATATATTATAGGAGTACAAGTATATTGAAAGAGATAGCCAGGTTAAACATGCAATTAACTTCGTTGTACCTGTCTCACTCAGTGAAGCTTCAAGTGATAGAATATCATCAGATTCTATTGGAATGACAAATCTTTGGAAGTCAGAAATTATGAAAGATCTAGACCAGAAACTTTCACATTTGCAAGAGCAAGATAAAAATGAAATCAAATAGTTATTAATTGAATATGAGCACTTATTTCCAGATGTTTCTATAAGGACAAATAAAATTTACGACACTGAAATTGTAGATTCCAAACCTGTTTAACAACACCCATACAGAATGAATGTGACAAAGTCAGATACATATCCATTACCAAGAATCAATGACTGTATTGAAAAGATTCAAAATGCCAAGTATGTCCTCAAATTCAACCTTATGAAAAGATTTTGGCAAATTTCACTAACGGAAAGAGCAAAGAATATTTTGGCATTCATGGCTCCAGATGAACTTTACCAATTTAAAGTAATGCCATTTGGGATGAATGGGTCGCCAAGAACATTTCACTGTCTTATGAATACGATCACTTGTAGTCTAGATAATTGTGATGCTTACATCGATGATGTCATCATCTACAACACCTTGAAAGAACATTTAGCAACAATTTGGAAATTCTTTGACAGACTTACCAATGCAAATTTGAAAATTTATCTAAAAGGAGTTCTGCTATGCTAGTGTAACTTTTCAAGGACATATTGTGGGACATGAACAAGTTAAACCTATAGATGCTAAAGTCAAAGCTATCTCTGAATTTCCTGTGCCTGTTAATAAAAAGCAACTGATGCGATTTTGAGGTATGGCAGGGTACTATTGGAAGTTTTGTTCCAATTTTTCAATAGTTGCTGAACCCCTGACAACTTTATTGAATAAGAAAAATAAGTTGCTTTGAACCAAAAAATGTAAGGAGGCTTTTGATAAGTTGAAAGCCATACTTAAAAGTGTGCCAGTTCTTACAGTTCCAAATTTCATCCAATCATTTAAATTATCTGTTGATGATGCATGTGATGTTGGGATTGGAGCAGTTTTGACTCAAGAAGATGAAAATGGTATTGATCATCTAGTGTGTTATTTTTATAAAACATTAAACAAGCATCAAAGAGATTATTCAACAATCGAGAAGGAATGTTTTGGATTGATATTGGTGTTACAACATTTCGAAGCTTACTTTAGTTCAGTCCTTCCTCGATCACTGTGTTTATGACCACAAACCCCTTACTTTCATTATAAAAAAAAATCAAAGGCTACTAAGTTTATTGTTACAGAAATATTATCTTGACATCAGGCACATCAAGGGAAAATATAGTTTCATAGCAGATGCACTTTCCTATGTGTAGGAATGTATTATTTCATGTACAATGTTTGTAATTCATAAGAATATTTCTGATGTTTTTCTTAAACCTCATGTGTAATTCATCTATGAGAAAAGGAAAGCTTTATCACATAATTCTTTTTCGGGGTGGGGGTGGGTGGGGGAGTTACATATCTGATATATATTTAATTGTTTGTTTGTCAGTTTTAATTTTTTTTTTATTTTTCATTGCATGCTGTTGTAATGTAAATTTATTCACTAGAGATGAAGTTTTTTTTAATACAGAAAATTGCTTGGTCTGAATTATTCTTTGGTAAAAAGGTAATGTTGACCCAGATCCTGACCTTGATTCAAAGTTAGTGGCAGCCATGTAAACAGGTTTTATTTTTATTTTCAGACAATGTATCAAGATCAACCAGTTCTGCATCACTGAGAAAATTATATTTCAATAAAATGTCTTTTTCTTAGAAAAAAAAAATCAATTTTCACAACAAAATAAGAAAAAAGGAAAATTGTTCAGATGGTCAACAATATTAATAAACTGATTCAATAAATTCAATTTGTGTTATGTCTGATTTTATTTTCAAGATCTGACATAAAATTGTTTGTTACTTATCAAGAATATTATTTTAATGAATTTTATGTTCATATTACTACTAAAGTGGGTTATTTTAATATATGAATGCTTGGAAGGAAATATGATAAAACTTTTATAACACATTAAATAATAGTATCTGATAATGAAAGAAGCATTTGTTAAAATTTTTCCTTAAGTGATTTCATATTATTCATCTGGTGATTTTTGTACCTTTATATCACTGAAATGGATATTTAAAAATTTGTTTGCCTCAATTCACGGAAATGATACATGTGAAAGCTTACAATTTTTTTTCTCTTTTCTAGCAAATAAGTAAGTCTTCTAGTCTGATCACAAATATACTGGTAACAAATTAATTTTCTCTAACAGCTTACATCATTATATCTATCTTTATTTGTTTTCATGTTTATTATATTAAAAAAAATAAAACTTTCTTTTCACATAAAACATTTGTTCATTTTTTCATGCTATTTACTTGTTGACTCAAGCAAATGGAGGTAACAATGCTATGTCCTCCATTCACCCAAGACCAAGAACTTGTTCTCTGCCTTTTCCTTCTTTTATTTCTGACATGACTGGTGGCATACCAGAGGTAATGACTATTTAATGATACTGCTGAAATATGCTTCAAGTTGATATCATTGTGATAATAAATATATCAAACTTAAAACATTTATGAGTTTGGATTTTTTAAAATAACTACCTTCACATATCCAATATCTTTCAACATCCATTAAGTTATAACTGTGATGTCATCCCAAGCCAACCATTCATACTGATCTGGGTCAACCTCTTTCATTATAGGAGTATGTGTAGCTGTTTGAACGCAGGCACTATACTCCAATGCTGTATTATCTTAGACTCTAAATTATCATGGCAAATGGGATTTTCCAATTAATTTTGGACACATGCCATCTAGCGGTTGTTTACAAATATAAAGCTGTAGGCAGTAAGAACACAAATATCGTACACCACAATTTCCTCAAAAATGTCATCATATTTTATAAGTTTACAATGAAAAAGAATGACAATACTGTTTTGGAATGTGCATGCAATAACGTTGATCATCATATATAAAACTCCAGCTATACAATGTACCTGCATTGGCTATAAATACAAAATATATTCATTGTATCATCTGATTTATTTAAAGGTCATTTACTCATGGTAACATATATGTCCTTACAAGGTTATGCATGCAATTTCATTTCATGGTAGCCTATATGGACAAAATTTACAAAATGTTTGTTATTATCATACTTCTCATATGTTAATAGGAATATAATAACAGTTCAACTTTCTTGAGATCAGTAATATTTCAATAATAATAATAGTTGTTATATATTTACATTTCTAAGCCTACACTGAATTTAAAATTCATATAAAGTTAAATAATAATTTCTTCTGATTCTGAAATGCTGTTATTCATGGATTTTCACTTGAATTACATTTGTGTATTCAAATTTATTTAAAATTACGTAAAAATTACGTCAAATTTATTTACAATTACGTACACCCAGTATGGCCTTGATTATGACCAATGATTTTTCACTCTAAAGAAAAAAATATTTAAAAAATTGTTTACCAGTTTGAATCAGGTCAGGAATTTAGGTCCACTTTAAATAGAAAGTTTCAGCTATTATTAGCTATTCACTTAGTTTACATCTTGATTTTAAAAATCTAACTCATATTAGTTACATGAAAAATTTAGAGTAGCATGAAAAAGAATTTTAAAAAATTTAAAACTAACAAAATATCTTGGTTCCATAATCACCAAAGAGGGATCATGCGCTGATGTTTTGTCACGAGCAGAACAAACAATGGCAACTATGTCAAAGCAAAGATCCAACTGGAGAGACAAGAATATCTGTCTGAAAACTAAAATCAGACTATTGAGAGCACTAGTCATCTCAATCTTCTTGTATTCATGTTAGGCCTGGACCCTGACAGCAGAACTACAAGGAAGAATCAAGGCACTTGAAAAGAGATGCTACAGAACCATCCTTGGCATCTCTTACATGGACCACATCACAAATGAAGAAGTGCGTAACACGTTCAGGCACAAAGTAGGCCATTATGAAGACCTTATCACCACTGTCAAAAAGAGAAAGATGAAATGGTATAGCCATGTCGCTAGAGCCAACAGTCTATCCACAACAGTACTGCAGGGTAGCGTCCAGGGTGGCAGAACGAGATGTAGATGGAAAAAAGTGGACTGACAACATCACAGAATGAAACAGGAAAAGTTTTGCGGAGACAGAGGCATTGGCACAGGATCCAGACAAGTGTGTGTGGGGGGGGAACTTGGTCAGATGTTCAGCATCACAATGCCTCAAGAGACTGATGACCAGATCAAGAGACTGATGATGATGATGATAATATATATATATATATATATATATATATATATATATATATATATATATATATATATATATATATAGTCAATCATTATCATTAATTTTCCATTTTTTAAACTGAAAGAAACTAGTGCCATCGATTACAAATTTAATGTTGATTAATCTGTATATAGACATATCATATAATATGATGTATGTGAATTAAGAACGAGTTTACGAAATAACGTTTTTTTCAACAAAATTTTTAACCTTACCGGACATGTCTGTTTGTGTTACGTCTTCATTATCTTGTTGCAAAATGCATTTTCTGAATATTTTGTTTTCCCAACTCGACGAACATCACATTTCCTGAAGGAAGTTTACAAGTTAATATTAATAAAGTAATACAATAAAGAAAATGTCCCGGAAAATAGCCATCAGAAAAACATGATCCCGGATATCACGATGACCATTGGAAGGCAAGAAAAAAAACAAAAAAAACCAGCAAAAACAACATTTATTGTTATTATTGTCATAGTCGTCGTAGTAAGTATCAGCATTATTAAATTGTATTAAAAGTCCTGTCATCATCACATTCACGCAGGGGAGCACAGATGATATCCTAGACCCAGATTATATATATATATATATATATATATATATATATATATATATATATATATATATATATATATATATATATATATATATATATATATATATATATATATATAATACGTGTTTAGGCTCTAATAAACAGTGACACAGAAGAAGTGAAAACAATAAACTTTATACACTTTAACAAATATTTTTTTCCCCCTGGAAAAAGTGTAAAATGAAAAATGAAGAGGGAAACAAAAGGAAATTTTTCTATTCCAGAATCAAATGCAAAAAGAATCCAAGAATAATCCAGGAATTAAATTTTAAAATTCCAAGAAATGAAATATTCGAAGGAATTCAAATTTGAGTCCTGGTGAGAGAAAAAAAATCCAAGATGGAAGGGGACAACGTATGTTGTATCCTATAACGATGTGCTTTATCTTGAGTTCCTTGTAGAACCACAGGAAATAACATTCCAGTGTTGGAAATCCGAATAAAATTTTAATAAACTTTCTTTGTCCAATAATTTTTTTCGAGCACTCAAATATTTCCAGAGAAACGAATTAATCTTTTAAGATGCAAATAATCTGAAGAAAATTACTACAATAAAACTCAACTAGACAAAACAAAAGAAAATGGCTTAACATCAACTATTTTTTTTTTTTAGGCTCGACTCAGAAATTCTTATGACAGCATCTGTATTAAACCAAAACTACTGCGTAAAACAGATGCCCGTATACATGGGTCACGTGGTCATGTTCCACGTTTGATAGCTTCGGTGATTAACGTTTCTCAGGAGTATAGTTCTGAGTAGCGCTCCACCCATCTGACCATCTTATCTCCCGTCAGAGATTTCGGAGGGGGAGACCAATAACACAATAGGGCCTAGATCATACTTGATGTCACTATACATTCCTTGGATGTTTCCAGACTCGAGACTGCACTGGATATCGTCACAATGTTGCTGCCAGTACACGTTCGCGCACTTTCTAGTTATGCGTTGTGTGATGCTTCGGGCACATCAGAGGGCAGCATGCGTCCGTTCAAAATGGGGATTTTTTGTAAGTCATGAAGTCTTTTCGTTTGTCCTCTCCTTGATTATTGATTCCATCCGTGAAAGGTGTGCGTTGAACTGGTCCTGGCTGGAACGTTCATTCTTGCCAAACGTGGGCATGGCCGAGCTGTAGATCGCAACCTTCATGACATTACATTTGGCTGTGACATCGTACTCTGACAGGTCCTGGGGATCCTGGTCCCTGGCGAACATATACTCATCCACCTTCCGCTGTGTGGGTAATAATGTATATTTTCTTCATCAATGTAGTCTTCTTATTAGAACATGTATTGGCCTAAAAGAAGACTTCATGCAAGTGAATAAATTCTACAAAGAAAAACAATAAAAACAAGAAGCAAAATGGAATTCAATAATATGTTTTCAAAATTTAATTGTGATTACAATTCAGGAGAATCACGTTTCCTGTTAGATCCCAGAAAGCGATTAAACTCGTTTTACATCACAATTACATAATATTAATCCTAAGGATATTTTTAACATTACATTTCATCTTTTGATCAAGACAACCAACTCCATCTTAAATTCCTGTTAGACTCAATGAAGACTCGTACATGTTAAATCTATAAACATTTGTCACCCATCTAAAATATACAGTCATGCTTCAGAAAATGTTACAACAACATTACAAGATATTTTAAATAACAGGCATCAATTTCTGCCTTACGTTTGACAATGTGGCAAAATAATTTTGTTCCAGCAGCAACATTTTCACACAACGCATTGTGTCTTCCAAGAACAGCATGTTTGTCAAACTGGTAAAATTTATACAAGAAAGCTGGTCAGTGATAATGTGCCTGCTTTGACACCGACTATTTTGATATACAAATTGCTATCAGAAACATGTATCATTTTTAGTAAAAATCCTAAATTGTGGATAGCCAAAATAAATTCTAAGCCTTCCTATATCTAGCTCTCACCACACCAGTTACAATTCAGGATTTATAATATAAATGTTTGTGACTCTAAAAACTAAGTTAGTTGCCTATTCTTAAGTGTTTTGAAGTATCCTTTTCTTGATCATATTTTCTCTCTCTTATTTTGCTCCATGTTTTATAATATTGTTTACAGGGTTTTAGTGATTATGAGGATGATAAGGGGGTAATAGGGAAGTATAAGAAAGGATACGGGTTTTACTTTGTTTATCAAGGATTTAAATTCTATTTCATAACCTTTTATTCGTAAGCTATGTGGTCAGCAGACGAGTGTCTGATGGCCACTCCCAATGATGTGTTGGATATTATTCACACACATGCTTAACCTACAAGGTAATGTCAATTCCCGATTGAGGCCATAGGGTCCAATTTGGCGTCAACCACATCTAACAATGCGTACACTGTGCTCTTCACGGTATAAATGTTAGCTGAAGATCTATAATGTTAAATCTGTGAATATTTTTAACAAGTGCTTTCATTCTTGAGACTAGTGCCACATCATGTTAATTTGCTAAGAAATTTTGTGAGATTTGGTTTTTGGCGGATGTGTGTTTCTGAGCAATATTTATTCTAAACGTTGAAAAGTACTTCATTTGCTGGACTGTCCTTCTCCTATTTTGCACAAAGAATAAAATATTTTAATTCAATATTATATATTCTGCATCATATTATTCGCGGAATGCTAACTGCTGAGCATACACAGTACTAGGCCGATAAATAAGCTCCTCACTCGTGATGATATTGATTGGCGGTTTAGGGGCTGATGTAGCTTATTCATAAAAACCTGCAAAAGTTTCATTCACTTACTGGTATTTCTCGCTTTTGTGTTACTACGTCGCCTGAAGGGTTCTTTTGATGACATGAACATTATAATTCCGGTGCAAACCCTGTTTTCGGGTGACATGCAAATCCATTTTGAAAGCACAACTCTCTAATTATAAACGTTCTGTTTCGTTGTTATTGGTATATAAATTTTTCATTATATTGTAGGGGAAAATAAGTATCAGTCTGCAAACATGCACGTAACAAACACAAACACTTACACATCTTATTTATAGTTTCTTTCATTTCAGGCTTTTAGACCATTGTTCCCAACAACTTTCTATTTTAGAAAGAACTTCAAAGAACCTGATTAAGTTAAGCTAGTAGCAGCAGAAGGGGCGAATCAGACAACATTTTTAGACAAGTTTTCACTGAAATCACGCTTAAAAACAATGAAACCAATGACATCAGGCCCCAATGTGTGTGTGAATCTGATATCGTTTCATGGATTAGGATCAAAAAAAAAAATATGAAAAAATCAATGAAATTAATGAAATCCTCCATCGATTTTTGGGAAAAAGGGACTACAACGTCGTTGTCACTCACTAGAACTTTCAGTTGGGGTTAACCGAATATTTGATCCAGTCCGATACGATATCGTGTTCGAGGGTCATGTAAATTTATTGTTACAAATCCGTGGGGGGCAGACTGAGCATGACTAAAGAAATTTCTAAATTGATTGAAATCCATATCGGAGCACCATGTCTGCCAAATATTTCGTAGCGTATGTGTATCAACGCCGTTGAATACAGCAAGCATATTACAGTTATCTCTAATCACTTTTGGAATCTGAGTGTAGCGTTGAGTGACATAGATCACATCAGTGTTTTTATGCCTGCCTCGGGAAAATATTCTAGCAGGATTTTTTTGATTATCTAACATGACATCGTCGTATGCAACTAAATTGTTGATACTTCCATCGAGGTCATTCACGGATGGCGCCTCGTCAATATCGGTTATAAATTCAATAACATCCTCGCCGGCAATCTCTGAAGCGTTTTCATTAAAATCTTTTAGCACTTCATAGCATCGTTGATCATCTACGCTAGGGGCAATTAAATACAACTTATCCCACTTCATCCATCTCATTATTAAATTGAGCAACAATTGCGTTTTACCGGATCCAGATGGCCCGATTATAATTGCGCGGATAGAGTTTGGTAGCGCTGCATGATGCTTCACTGGTTCTCTTGTTTTAGTCGCTGAAAAATCAATTATATTCATATCTCTATACATAAATTATGGATCTATATTGCGTGAAGTGTAAGGCGCGTACTGGCACAGATGACTTGACGACGATTACAACTAAAAATAACCGATCAGCGCTTTCTGGTAAATGCGTACAGTGTAGTACAAAGAAATTTAGATTTGTTTCTAAACCCAAGGAACCCAAGGAACCTTTAAAAAAAAACGAGGAGGTGATATCGCTGCCAAATTAGCAAAACTCCCTGGAACCCCATGGGGGAAATACCCCGGAGAAAAACACCTTCCAGGGTATAGTTATTGTGGACCGGGAACAAGACTTGATATCAGACTCAATGATCAAAATCAGCCCCGACCCGGTGAGGAACCAATAACGCTATTGATAAGGCCTGTCACCTTCATGATGTTGCTTATAAAAGTAGCAATTTGCAACACAGGCATCTAGCAGATGTGAAATTAATTCATGCGTTGAATTCTATCACTGATAAATCCTTCAAAGAAAAATTGGCTTCATTTTTGATAAAATCGGCAATGAAAAGCAAATTGATGTTAGGTGCTGGTAATTAATAACAACATGGAATCTATTTATTATTCCCCAAAAGGATACTGGAAGGGTAACGCTGCAATCAGTAAACTCGCTAGCGCCGCAAAAGTGAAAAAAACCACTGCGGCTCATTGGTTATCCAAACAGGCACTATGGCAAATTTATCTACCACCGCCTAAACAAATTCAATTCTCGCATTTTGATGTGACCTTTCCTAATGAAGTTCATCAGGCTGATCTATTATTTCTGCCACATGATCGTGGTTACAAATATGCGTTAACTGTAGTTGATATTGCAAGTCGATACAAAGAAGCAGAACCGTTAAAAACAAAATCAGCCACTGAAGTGGCTTCTGCATTTGAAAGGATTTATCGAAGGAGCCCTCTGCACTGGCCAAATCTGTTACAAGTTGACCCGGGCAAGGAATTTCAGGGTGCAGTGTTATCTATAATGAAATATCACAATGTCGCTATCAGACGAGGGCATACTGCACTGCATCGTGATCAGGCCATTGTAGAACGATTTAATCGGATTCTTGCTGAGCGGTTATTTGGATATCAATATGCAAAAGAATTCATCCAAGAAAAAAGATCCCGTGAATGGGTTAAGAGATTACCAGGTGTAGTTACCGCACTGAATAACGAGATTACTAGAACCATCAACATGAAACCTATCAACGCGATTAAAAAGAAGTCGATACCTGAAAAACCACAAAAAGATTTCAAAGAACCAATTCTTGGTAGTAATGTCATTGTGAGGTATTTATATGAACCAGGAGAGCTTGAGGGTGGTACAAAAAGGGCTACTGATCCTATTTGGAGCGTCACTACGCATAAGATATCTAGTATAACACGATCTACGGGTAGACTTCCAATCTATAAACTGGATTCAACTGCCCCTCAGCGTGGGTTTACTACACAACAACTACAAGTAATTCCTGACGATACTCAATTACCACCGCATGGTCTTAACTAGCACCCTTGCGTCTATTACACTCAAGACAAGTCAACATCACATTATTTCTGACATGACCGAGATTGTTATTTTTTCTGTCTACGGTGAATTGGCGAGGATCCTTATCCGAATACTGCCAACGCATTATACAATTGCAACTTGCGCAGTGATTATTCTGTTGTTTCTTCAAAGTGATTATTAATTCAGCATCAATATCAAATTCTCGTTGTTTTTTTTTTGTCCTGTTGTTTGTAACCGGAGAGTTTTTTATCAATAATATCATTATCGTCACCAATGATTTCATCATCGCCAATGATTTCATCATCGCCTGACTCTGTCAGGACAATTCTTCGAAGTTGATTTATTTTTCGTACTCTAGACACTGCGAGATAGACTAAATTTGACCATTCTATGCGATTATCTACCATCCAAACAATTGTATCCGATATAGTCAATCCCTGTGAAGAATGTATCGTCGCTGCGTATCCTAGCGTCCATGGGGATTTATTAGCACGCAATGCATCTTCAACGACATTGATATCAACCAGCACAATATCATTTAATACGAGAATCTGCTTTTCACGCCCTGACTCTGTCAGGCCTGGAATATCAACTTCGATGTTCTGTTTTCGTGTATCCGATGGCCTATAACATAACGGTACTGGAAGTGTTGCAAATTTTTGTTTATGCAATTCAAATAACTTCATCTGAAGTGTGTCCCTGACTATTTTTCTACTTGCAATGATTAAATCGTTTGGTCTCCACGCTTCCCAAAACTCATTCATGGGAGTTTCCGAAATTATTTCACGGGCTATTTCACACTGGATTCTATCCGGTTGTAATCTAATTAGTTTCTTCAATTCTTTTAATTCATTATCAAGTGATCTATGATCGGTATCAATTTCTTCATAATAGTCTACAAAACCCTTTAGCCATTCATGGGGAGATGCACCGACAAATGGTGGTGGTTGCCCGTGATCACCGCACATGACGACTTTTGTATTCTTCAATAACAACCACTCAAGAAATATTTTTAAGACATCTTCGGATACTGTGTCTATTTCATCCCAAATCATGATTTCAGGAATAAATTTCTCTCCCATGCGCTCAGGAGTCCATTTATCTCCCTTCCATCGGAAAAAGCTGTGATAAGTGCAGGCATTTACCCCTCTCTGTATCATTTCTCTTGCAAGTCTGTGAGTCGGTGTTAGCACAATCATGTTTGGATTGGAAACACGAAATAACTCAATTGCCCGGGTTGTTTTTCCTGACCCACCACAGCCGTTTAAATAAACTGTTTTATACAGGCATATTGGATCAGAAATCGGTGGTGCACTAGAAAATTCTGAACACTGATTGCTTTCTAAATAATTATTTTCAATGGTAACATCTGCTGATGGAATATAATCATGAATCATTTCTTTCTTAATTCTCCATGTCCCCCATTTCTCATTGCCAGTAGCCTTAAAATCAGCCATTTTGCTATTTATGTAAAATGAGTCAGTAGCAACTCTAACTGCGGTGGTAGGAAATCTATTGATCATTGAAAACAGATTGATAGAAGCATAACCGAGCATAGAAGCTCTCAAATGTGTGTACTGCGGATGGTATCCATCATTGTAGGTAACAATTGTACCCAATTTGGTTCCATCGGACAGAAATGCGTCCTTACGATTGACATATAGGCCCTTATTCGTTAAATCCGCCATTACAAAATCGTATTCAGCGTTGTCTATAATCAATCGTGAAGAATATTTCGCATTATCATCTTTGCCACCTTGGGTAAATTTACCGATTATTCTTCGTCCAAGATTTTTTGCTTCATTGTTTCTGATTTCAAATAACTGTTGGGACCAATCCATGATTTGTTGTTCATTAAAATCAGGAAACAGTTTTCGCTCTTCGCTAATTATTTTTTCTAGATCAGGTTGTGGTAACCAGACTGATTTCTGTGCTCGATAGGATATAATTGCTTCACTGACAATTAATGATTTTAACATTTTACAATCAAGCATATACCGTAATAACACTATTGGCATCCAGTGTTTTTCAGACATGTGTTTACCAATCCAAAGATAACTACACGGATGAAGTCCTTCAGCCATTTCAAATGATACTACACAAGCGAATCCGGTTAAATCAAAATCAGGAAGTGGTCCATTAATAGCAACACGGGTCATTTCGTGTGTAGGGTGTCCAAATCGTTTGAAATATTTCTCGCATTCTCCATACCCAAGAAAACTTCCTGGATAACACGCAATCATATCAACTGAAATAACGGAATCAGAGGTGTATTTTGTGTTCCATAATCCGCCGTGGCTGTATTCAAGACAGGACAATTTGACATCTGATAAAAACTCACTTCGTGTTGGTTTCCACGCGTTTTTCTTTCTAGCAAAATGTGCTGCAATGGATGGTACTGTGAAACAGTTTGCTAATAATTGATCTTCGATTTCCCCCTCAGAAAACTCACTAGCTAGTTGTTTCATTTGATTCTGCAGCTCTTCAGTACGGTATAATTCTCCGTTAGGCCTTACAAACTGATCAAATCTGCATTCCTCGTCTGAATTACTATGAAATAGCCACACTGACACAGGATCGTTTTTACTCAAATGGTAAATAGCATCAAATAATTTCTGCTCTGAAAAAAACTCTTCGGTTTGGGATAGATATTTTACGGTTCTATCCCGTGGGAATATTGTTACTGCAGATGACCACGCGTGCGCGTTATGATCAATAATTTCAATGGGAGCCCCCTGTGATTTATATTTCGATTCGTATAATACTTCTCCGGTGATTGTCCTTACCGATATTGGAAATCTTAATGATTTTTCTAATTTAGTTATATCCTGAATTGTTGCCCCATGCTCTTTTACCGTGAACTCCCACTCGGTTATTTTTTTTCGTCTTAGATCAGTGAGTTTATTTCCCCGGGACGCATTTGTGAAGTGTTCTATTATTCGTTCTGCTACACAATTGAGCCCTGTCGAATATTTCATGGGTGCTAGTTTTGAAATATCAGGTTTTTCATTGAGCGGATAGATCCCGTAAACAACTGCTGTGACAGGATAAGATCTTTCGTAGTAGGGTTTATCAATTCCAGTCAAAATTCCCGGTTTGGAATCCTGATTCACGGTGACAGTTTTTTTACCCTTGAGAATGGGTTCAAATTTATCCCTAATAATCCATTTGTCATCTTCACGGATAACGAATTTGATTCGAAAAATATTTCCTTCTTTCCCAAGACGTGAAATGATCACTGCTGCTTTTTCATCATTCATGGTAGCGTCAACAACACCATCAATTCGAAATGTTGACCAACAATAAGATGCCCCATCACGCTTGAATTCATTAAAACAGTCTCTGATGGGTTTATCAAGAATTTTATTCTTGGGTGTATTAGAAACTATATCAAGATTAAATTGAGCATCCTTCCATGGTGATCTCATGTTTCCGTCTCTTGGACGTTTGTTACGTTTTTTGGGTCTATCGATATTAAATCTAGGATTGATTTTCAATAGTCTCTTAAACTCTTTCATGTTTCCGTCTCTTGGACGTTTGTTACGTTTTTTGGGTCTATCGATATTAAATTTAGGGTTAATTTTCAATAATCTCTTAAACTCTTTCATGTTTCCGTCTCTTGGACGTTTGTTACGTTTGTTTCCGTCTATTGGACGTTTTTTGGGTCTATCGCGATTAAATCTAGGATTGATTTTCAATAATCTCTTAAACTCTTTCATATTTCCGTCTATTGGACGTTTTTTTGGTCTATCGAGATTAAATCTAGGATTGATTTTCAATAATCTCTTGAACTCTCTATCAGCATTGAATTTAGCATTTTTCGAAGTCAATCTCTTGAACTCCTTCATGCTATACATAAAACAAACATTTAAATGAAAGTTTTATATATAATGAATCACTGCAAATGGCTCATGATGGGAAATGTAACCCCGTGTAACAAATCATGCAGAAAAAATGAGTACTGTAGGTATCATATGCAAAGTTTTCGACGTGGAAGTCTTGGTCCGTTACCCTGTATTCTATGTGGAGTTGGGGTCAAGGGAAGATCACAATTGTGTATTGATTGTGGTGGTAAGCGATATAGGGAATTGAAGCGTTATTATGATAAAAGAATAAAAAATGGACAATCCATCAGAAATTATGACCCTGAAAAAGTCTTTGACCCTGATAACGTCACTGACAAAATCATAAGAACTCCGCAAGACTATATCGAAAGATTTTCCAGTGATGTAATTATTGAACCAAACACTGAATTAGACAAACAATAGAATAGTATATATGAACCAAGAATTCAGACCACATCCAGTGATTACAAAATATGAAGCATCCAGTGATGGTACTGTCAGAAACCGTAGACTGAAAAAATCAGTTGGTTTTGTGAATAATCACGGGTACTTGATGTTTACTGTTGGCGGAGGAAAAGAAAAGAAAACTTATCTCAATCATCGTTTCGCATTTGAATGTTTTAATGGATTGATCAAAGATGGTTTTGTTATCGATCACAAGGATTCTAATCCGAAAAACAATTCTTTATCCAATCTGCAAGCTATCACACAGAGTGAGAATTTGAAAAGAGGGGAGACTGGCACTTGCAAAACGGTTGGGAAGAGACCTGTGACATCTTTGAATACAACAACTAATGAAGAAATGATTTTTCAATCAATGAATGAAGCCGGTAAGTATTTCAATATTTGTCGATCTTCAGTACGAAGAGTTGCAGAGGGGATTTATCGATCGGCTATTTCAAAAAGACGGGGCAAAAAGTTCAATTTAGTTATGTCTAATGCGTCATAATTTCCAATTAGAGATATGTCATTCTTATAGAATAATGAATTCTGAAAACATGAATAGCATCATAGTTGAAATAGCAAAATTGAAAAATCAGGATATCAAACTATCAGATGGGTTAAATCCTGATCAAATTGTGTCTGATTTTCAGGATATAGAATACGGGGTTAGCACTAACAAATATATGCTACCCAAGAAGTATGCACTCATCAAAAGAATTCAGAATTCTATTAAAGACTCTCTTTCATTTTCCAGTGACATCAGTGTGTTCGTCCCGTTGTATGCTATCGTAGAGGGAATACGAAAAGAATTGGGGTACGAATACGAATTGAAAAAAGAAGTCAACTCTAAAATTAGAAACCTACGAGCATTAATTCAAGAAAATTGATTACCCGACCATTGATTGCCTGACCATTGATTGCCCGACCATTGATTGCCCGACCATTTTATCATTCCGACCCTCAAGAGATTTTCATTTTTTTAGCATTTTTTGATTGAAAATGTCAAAATCAGTGAATAAAAAATCTATGGACCTTTAATGGATGGTCAATGGAAAAGTGAGGAAAGTCACAGTATTATTAATTTTATATACAATTATGTGACTTTCCTCATCACTGATAGAAGCTGTTATAGGATGAAATAACACTTCCATGACCATATCAAAAATCATCCGACATGTCAGAAAAGTGGAGAAACTATCAGTATTATTTTATTTATATACAATTTTGATACTTTCTCCATCAATGATAGAAGGCGTCTCACGATGAAATAACACTTCCATGACTGTGTTAAAAATCATCCGACATGTCAAGTGTTTTGCAATTGAAAAATAGTTTGCGATTTCAAATAATGGTCAATGAAGCATTAACAACCCGATTGGCTCGTGAACGACTGGATGCAATCAGGAGATTTATACCAATTCGTGACTCTGTAAGAAATAAACTGCAACAACGACAGAGTTTACAAACTGATTTTGCTCTGGGGTCTGAAGAGTTGTTTAAACCAGTAACCACAGCAACGAAGGGGGTAGAGCGTGCTTTACTGGGAGATGTTCCCGAGACGGGGAAATCTGTTATTGGTGAACTTGGAAAAATAGCAGCAAAAACTGAACAAACAAAACAAATAGAATCAAAAAGAACAGTAGAGGACTTACGCATGAGATTTAACGAAGAAGGGTTAGCAGCAATTGATGAGACTGATCCAACAGAAATTCCTACGCTTGTTGTTACTTCTTATGAAAACAGAAAAAAAATGTTGAAACCAGAACATCATAAGTTTGTTAAGAATTTCACTCACTGGGCTGATATATTCTACAAAATCAAAACTGGAAAAAGTAAAAAAAAGACAGATAGTGCATCATACATTGAATATATCAGGATGGTGGATCACGTGTATAATCAATATGAAGAACTAAAACAACAACAAAAACCGCCAAAATTGCAAAGAAAGCGACAGCAACCTGCAAAGAAAATATCTTTCTCTCCTAAAAAACAACAACTACCACCTGATGATGATGATGATGATGATTATTTACAAGAAACGGGTTTAGAAAAACTAGATGAAGCAGCTGGTTATAGCGGAAGTGGACTGCAAGATTCCAGTGGACCCCTAAGTGGGGTATGTCCTGATAGTGTTATCAATGATATATCACGATTAGATGTTCTTGTAGGAGGGTTCCGAGCTGGAAATAACTCTCCAGAAATAATTAATGAAGCAGCTGATATCTGTAGACGGTTATTTGCCGGCGGTATCATGGATATCAAAACATATCGAGATTTTATTGACGAGTTAGCAAATGGGTATCATAGTGATTAAATAACAATTGAAAACACTATTGTTTTTATAATAATGATCATCCATTACAATCATGATAAACCAACCCCCGTCTATGTAGTTAATTCACGGTTTCCAGTTTATAGAGCATACTATGGAGATGGCCTCGGCAATACCATTTTAGGATTCTTTTCAAGAATGGCCCCAAAAGTGATGCCGTTAGCTAAACAGTTATCAATGAAAGCCATTGATGTTATTCGTGATAAGGGTATTAGTACTGTTGGAGATCTTGCCGGGAAAGCGTATTCAACTGCGAAGGATAAAATAACATCATTAGTGAGGCGAAAAAAGAAACCGTTACCGTCTACAGAAGAAATGCCTGCAAGTGTTAGTAAAATTATAAATAACGCAGTAGATAAAAAACTAGCGTCGATGGTAAATCAAGGGGACCAAAGCAATATTGCAAACATGATAGCAGGAAGTGGCTTTAAAAAACTACGACGATGAAAATGGAAAAATCGTTTACGATTTCACTATTTAGACTCTGATAAATAGAATAAAATGTTCAAAAAATCATCTGATCCAGCATTTGATATAGACGCCCCAGTTGGCAAGGATGATTCTGTACGCGATTATTAATATTACGCCTATCATGCCATAAACTCAAATAGTCGAGCAAGAATTGATCTTCAAGTCCATGATACCAGTAAATACTTTTTACCCTGTGAAGCATTTATTGAAGTAGAAGGAGAAATTGTAACAGCTGCTGATACTACTGCTGTACCAGCACCGTATCCAGCTGGTACTCAAGTCGGTTTTGTCAATAATGGTATTATGGCGCTATTTGAGAGTGCTAGATATCTCATTGATGGAAAAGAAATTGAGTCCATAGATCGTGATGTTGATGTGGCCACAACAATAATCGGGTTAGCGAGATATTCTGATGATTATACAAGATCAGAAGGACCTTCTATGATGTTTGCAAAAGATGGTAAGAATACCGCTGGTGGAAATCCATTTGTTGTAAGACGACCAAAAAAACGTGATAATAGTGATTCTGATGTCGAGAATATGATTATAAACAACGATGCTAATTTCAATCTAGGAGCTGCAACACGAAACGCAATGTTGCAAGGAGAGCGTAAATCATTTTCATGCGCGATTCCACTGCATCACATATTTGGATTCTGTAGAAACGTCAGAAAAGTTATCTACGGGGCGAAGCATACAGTATCGCTTGTACGAAAGGGTGATGATAACGACGCAATTTGGAGGATTGCAGTAGATGCTGCAGCCCCCAATGCTGATGCCGGTAGAGTCGATTTAACAAAAATATCATTGTGGATGCCAGTGTTGACTCCAGCAATCACCGCAGAAGGACGATTACTATCATTTATGGACCAAGGAGGAAAATCATTACTAAGTTGGCTAACCGTGAGTACAGATGTGAAACAATCAAATATCAACGGGTTATTCACTTGGAACCTAGCATCAAAACAAGGCGTTTCTGCGCCACGTCATATATTTATTGCGTTACAGGATAACACACGAGTTGGCAATCAACTCTCCAGTCATATGATATTTGATCAATTAGGTGTGAAAGACGTCTCACTGAGAATAAACGGCCAACAGGAACCATCTGAGGATATACAACTTAATTACACAGAAAATCATATTGCACGAGTTTATCATCGTCTGTTGTCATTTATGGCACGCGATCAAAATGTGGATACTGGTTTGCAAATATCACAATATGATTTTAAAAATCTGTATCCGATCTATTACTTCTCACTGGAACATCTCGATTTGATGAGACAATCTGTTGTTGATATACACTTTAGAGCTAATGTGACTCGTCCTGTTGGTGCTGGTGCTATTGCTGATTATAGAGCGGTTGCTGTCATTCTCAGTGATAAATCAATGCTACTCGAAGGTGTTGGTGGAAGAATGAGAGTGGTAGATGCCCCAGTAGAAAATCTTTGAACGATTTTTCTCGATTTTTCATTGAATTAGAATCAATCAATTATATATAATGTCATATAGTGTTATTAGTGTTACGTTAACTCCTGGTCAAATCAAAAAATTGCAATCAGAATCGGCTAAAAAATGTGGAACCACAATCACGTTGAAACCCAACCAAATGACTGGTGGTGCAAATAAATTATCGCTGACAACTCGTCAGGTGAAACATTTCAATGATGCTTTCAAGGATAAAAAAGGGGTTCAGATTACTCTTTCTGCGGCTGCTATTAAAAATATGATGAAAACGGGTGGTATATTTCCATTGTTAGCTGCAATACCAGCATTGATTGCAGCAGCAGCCCCAGCAGTGGCTAAAGCAGCGGCGTTAGGAGCCGTTGGTACTGCAGCAGGAATGGCGTTGAAAAAGGCAGCTGGACAAGGATATAAAAAAAGAGACGATCCGTTCAAGGATTGGGTCTAAGACTACCAGGAACCCCGTATTCGTGGTACAGCGGAAAGGGTCTAAGACTACCAGGGACCCCGTATTCATGGTACAGCGGGAGATCCGTTCACGGATCAGGCCTGAGACTACCAGGAACGATTTATTAATTGAGGAGTCTATGATTCCAATGTCCAATTTTGATTTAATGGATGCGGCTAAAAAACTAGTGATTAAAAATTTCAGAGGTGTTTTTATGAAAGATCAATTACCACATCAACCAAACAAAACTGAAACAGGTATTATTAATCTCGATAACAGCACCGGACTTGGAACTCACTGGGTTGCATACGCTATTGATCCACGTGGAATTGTCTATTTTGATTCATATGGATTAGCCCCACCAAAAGAGTTTATGCGGTATATAAAAGCCCTTCCAATGAAGACTTGGTATTCTACGCTACCAACACAACAAATCAATGACCCACCAATATGCGGCAGTGAAGTATTAAATGTCCTTGACGCTATTTCAGCATCTAGAAAACCACCTCATATTGTCGTAAATGACTACACCAGCAATCGCTTTTTAGAGAGAGAAAGAGTTTTACAATAACATGATTGATATTTGGGGGAGATCTTTGAAACCCAAACCCGATGGCACTGCAACCCCTGATTCTATCAAGGATATAACAAAAAAAATTAAAGATGAAATAGCTGAGACGTTGAATTTAGAAAGTGTTGAACCCAATGAAATAGTTGTATTTCAAGATCGCCAGGGTAAATTGAAATCTAGTAATATTTCTCTGGATGATATTTTAGTTAAACAACAAAACGCAATCGAGAACACCGTTGCGCTATTTTCCGATCAGGGTAAATTGAAAACCAGTAATATTTCTCTGGATGATATTTTAGTTAAACAACAAAACGCAATCGAGAACACCGTTGCGCTATTTTCCGATCAGGGTAAATTGAAAACCAGTAATATTTCTCTGGATGATATTTTAGTTAAACAACAAAACGCAATCGAGAACACCGTTGCGCTATTTTCCGATCAGGGTAAACTCAAACCGGGTGTACTCGTTTCGACGATTACAGATCGATTAAAAATTCTCAACGATTCTGCGTTGGAACTAGCAACACTTCAATCTAAAACCGAAGAACACATAAAACAGTTTACCGCATTTCGTAGAAATATCATTGATAAATTTATTGGAACTACATTCGATAAAATTGAACTAAAACTCCCTGATATTAAAAAATCTATCGATGAGACGAAAAACTTCATCGAAGCCGTCAAAGGTGATTTTTCGAGGATGATAACAGTTATTGAAAAAACAAAAATTCCTCATGAGAAAACTAACAACATAGTATATACAATCCAACACGGATCATTTGAGTGGTCACCTACAAACAACAAATTAGATATCACTGCAACCGTTAAGGGTATTTATCGATTAACACTAGTAACACCATTGTCTCAATTTAATATTTCATCGTCCAGTTCATCTGGGGTCAATAATACGATTTCAACGATCATCGACAAGGATACAATTGAAAAGTTCACTATAACAACTACTGATAAAAATTTGATTAGGGTTTCAGCAACCTGGTATGTGGAATTCGTAGCGGATTTAAGTAAATAAATTGAAAGAATTTCACAATTGAAAACGCTAGCGTTGTTAAAATAAAAAATGATTTCATCATCGCAATATCGCTATGATCAGGTCAGAGAATATCAAACTAGACTCAAAACCCTGTCTGAGGAGTATGCAATGAAAATTAAAAAATATCGCAGGAGAATTACCGCAATTGATGTTACTGTGTATTCAGTGAGTGATGTAATCACCGGAGCCGGTATTATACTGTCTTCAGTGACAATGATGGCCCCGATAGCTGTTCCAATTTGCATTTCTGCGGCAACAACAATCGCTGGAATTATTTCAATAATCACAAAAAAAATATCCTCATGCAGCCAACGGAAACTACAAGACTACATAATTCAATTTCATGTTGTGTCCACTGCATACTCGCAATTATCCTCATTGATATCGTCATCGCTCGATGATACAATTATATCAGAGAGTGAGTTTTCAGCGATGGTAGATATATATGATTCTGCGATGTCAAAATTAGAAGTACAAAAACATGAGTATAATAACAATGAAAACACCGATGGAATTACTTCAACAAATAGTGGAGAACACAAACCCAGTACAAACAAGCATGATCTCAATAACCTCAACGAATCCAGAATTCAGTGTGAATTTCCCCTCTCCGGTCCCAGTGAAGGAGATAGCGCTAGCAAAATTACCAGTATACCACAGTTGGCCAAATATTAGGTCAAAATCATTTGGTGGTCAACAACCCAATAATTCCCTGGTATTTGCAAATAAGAATAAACCCGACGGTACCCCAGACTGGAATGTTGTTTCCATACCAACCGGATCATACCAAATCGAACAAATCAATAATGAATTCGCGCGTAGAATAAAATCGATTACTGGAGTAGAGTCAAAAATAGCTATAACAGTTCATGAACCAACACTATCATCTGCCATTGAAATAAGCACAGAAGGATACGTCGTAGATATCTATCAAAGCTCAATAAGGACCGTACTAGGATGGCCTGAATTAATACCCCGGGAAGAAACCGTTGATTTACCAGAACCACAAAAATCTGATTATGTCACAGACAGGATAAAATCTGATAATCCAATAAAGAGTTATAAAGATCACACGTATAATAGAGATTTTTTTACTCCCATTGACGATATAGATAGAAAAAGGAAATTTCTTATTACTAACGAACTTAAAATCGCTGAAAATTTCACAGCAATGAATAATGATTTTTCACTGTTGTTAATACCTCTTAAATCCGGCTCTCTCACCCGAGATGAATTTATCAGCGTCGTAGAAACATGCAATAAAATTATCGACGATATGGAAAAATTTAATTTGAAAATTATTCAGGATATATTAGATGACAGTTATCCTGAAACAAGAACAAGATTTGCAACAGACTATAATATCCGCGTTGAAGATATCCCCACATTCAAACTACCAGAATATAACGTACCAGAACTAAAAAAACTTCTCAGTGATGCCATCGATGTTGGTTTTAAAATAATTCATGATGCATGGAAAAAAACAACATCACCGGAAATAAAAACACTCAAACATAATAATGACCCAGATGGTGGTGGCAGGCATATTGCTCCGTTCAACGTGAATATTTCATCGGTGATTGCGCTCAATTTAGTATGTGATGTGATCGAAGGAAGCTATCAAATAAATTTAGAACGATCAAATCAAGCTCAGCAGGGATATATTTTGTATTCATTTGCACCAACAGCTCCTCCAGGGTTTTTAATAATTGAGTCCCCGGTGAATCCAGTCTATATGCGATGTCATAATAATTCATTAACCAGAATTAATTTCAAACTCACTGACCAGTCTAATAATCTGATTGATTTACAAGAGGAGGTTTTACAAATTAGTCTATTTGTAAAGTCGTAGTGATTTTCGTCGTAGTCATTTACATGACCCTCGAACACGATATCGTATCGGACTGGATCAAATATTCGGTTAACCCCAACTGAAAGTTCTAGTGAGTGACAACGACGTTGTAGTCCCTTTTTCCCAAAAATCGATGGAGGATTTCATTAATTTCATTGATTTTTTCATATTTTTTTTTATCCTAATCCATGAAACGATATCAGATTCACACACACATTGGGGCCTGATGTCATTGGTTTCATTGTTTTTAAGCGTGATTTCAGTGAAAACTTGTCTAAAAATGTTATCTGATTCGCCCCTTCTGCTGCTCTAGTCCTCATCTTCTCTAGCCAATGTTTCGACATGTTAACCCTATACACACCTTGGCGGATCGAGCAGATATTTTTGTGCTTTGGGTCAGTGAATTTCATTCAATGTGGTGGGTTCAAATTTGAAAACTGTTCTTACAGACAGTTCCTATATGATCGAGACAAAGGGGACACGTAACATATATGAACTCATAAATAAGCAATTTTCCACTGCCATGTAGTGTTTGTACAAACACATTTCACTCAAATGCACCTAAAATATCTTCTGTATGGTACGTAGCAATATTTATGATTTGAAAATTTGCAAAGTATCATTCTGAAGTCAACTGCCTGCACAATTTTCAGTCGATATACAATGCACCGCTGTTACACACGGTCAGTTGTAATTTCGTACTAAGCGAGGCAACTCATGAAATCCAATAGATGTCGCTGGGTGTAAATAGGATTAAAATATCGGAAGATTGGCAAGTAAAGACAAACCGATCCTCCTACCCAAAATGGGGGAATCTGGAAACAACAAATCAAACATATATGTACCATACAAGAGGACAAAAGAAAATGACCTTGGGGAAACTACAAAAGCAAACAAATTCTAAATAATACACAAAGGAAAAAGGGCAACGAAACCAGTCGATCTGGATCCATATGCCTGGATGAGAGGAGTAGAAACAAACCAGGGTTTAACTTGCATTAAAATATGACCAAACAAAGAGAGCAACCTCGTCAAAATTATTTTTCCAAATTTGTTATCAGTATTTATATTATTTAATTTTACAACAGCCATACAAAAACAAAAAAACAAAGGGAGGACAGGGGGAAGAAAAAAAATGAAACATACGAATACCAATAATTTTTTCGGGGACTTAAACAGCAAGATATGATTGGGATAAGTGGATGCCCCCTTCACACTGTAGGTGTAAAAAGAGTTGCCGCTGTGAAATAGACATGTTGTTGTTGTTTTCGGAACATAATAGGATATACATGGCGGCCAGAATAACTGGTGGAGGAAGAACCTGAAAAAAAGAACCTGAAAAAAATCCCGGAAAGAACCACCGACCTACGGGAAGCTACTGGCAATCCTTCATGCACACCCACATAGACCGAGCCTGAGACCCAAAAACACGTCGACGGAAGTGAGTTGGCACTAGGAATACCCCAAAAATATTGTAGGCGAACTAATTCAAAGCGGGTTTAGCTCAAGCAGACTGTTATTTAAGATCATAAAGTGTTTCAGATCAGGAGTCCATTCTTGTTTTCAACCTTAAACAGTCAGTCAACCAACCCAACCATAAACATGGTTACATTTAAGACTGGATTCTTCATAGACCTGATGATTCTATTATGCGGTCCACCCTTGTATCCCACGAACTCAGATCACTTCTGCATTACATGCCATCGGGACCTATCAGTCCCTAACCCTCCACCTTTATTTGCTACTAAGAGAAACCTCCGTATGATAAATAGAACCAAACCATCCAAGCAAACAAAACAACTTTCTTACCTCCTACATCAGAACAATTCTATAACTGCCCGCGTTCGTTGCTTGAAAAACATACCACAGCCACCAAGTGCAGACTATCAATTCAAAAGTGTTCTACATGGTATAGCAGTGTTAAAGACCAGCTTCGCACTGCTAAAAGAGACCGCCGTAAAGAAGAGAGGCATTGGCTTTTCTCAAGACTCACTATTAATAAACAAATATATGAAGCCGCTAAGAAGAACGTCACAAACATAGCCCATTTAGCCAAAATATTCCACTACAGTACTAAGATCACAGAGAGTTCCAACTGCAAAGAGCTCTTCGGGTTTACTAACAACTATTGTGAAGGAACAATGTACACCGCTTCCAACTACCGTCTCTCCAGTAGACCTTCCGGACCTGTTTGAAAATTTCTTCCTTGACGTGGTACAAACCATTATGGATAAGCTTGACAACATAATTTCGTCACCATACATTTGCGATACAGAATATCAGCAACAACCATTAACAGCATTTGAAACTGTCTCTATGGATTTAGTACGGACAATCGTGAAGATTGCACCAAAGTCATGTGAATTCGATCCAATTCAAACATCGCTGCTGCTTGAGTGCTTATTGCCTTCGCTTACTGATGTTATTAATCTCTCTCTCCCTCTCTCTCTCTCTCTCTCTCTCTCTCTCTCTCTCTCTCTCTCTCTCTCTCTCTCATCCGGGGAATTCTCATCATTTCTCAAAACTGCCATTATAAAACCTCTACTGAAAAACCCAACACTCGTCCATAACGAAAATAAAGAACTACAGCCCAGATTCTAATCTCCCGTTCATATTTTTTTAAAAAAAACGTTAGATAAAGTTGCTCTAACCCAACTTGTATCTCATTTGAATTCAAACAGTCTTTTTAGCAATGTACAGTATGCATATCGCCCTTGCCACAGTAGTGAAACTACTATTCGGAAAGTAGTAAATAATATATTCTTTCGGCTTTGGATAACTGAAAGATTACAGTCATCATGCTCCTTGCTTTGTCTGAAGCGTATGACACAATAGACTATGATATATTACTATTACTTCTCCAGCATGTATTTCATATTTACAATACAGCCTTACTGTGGATCAAGACCTACTTATTCAACAGGACACGAATTGTATATGCAAATAGAATACACTCCAGCCCAGTTGTTCTATGTTGTGGTGTTTCACAAGATTCTGTTTTTGGACATGTTCTCTTCATTCTATCCCCTCTGACACTCTGAAGTGTCATAGATCATCATGCTGCTGATGACACCCAAATACACAAATCTAGCCAGCCAACTGAAGTTGATGCTACTATTCATGGAGTAGAGAGGTGCATTTCTGATGTGAAATCATGGATATGACATGTAACTAGCTGCAGATGAATGATGATGAAACTTGAGACCATTCTGATCACAACACAAAGACTTTCTCATTGACATCCTTTTACCTCAAACAATAAATATCAGCAACACCAACATTAAATTCACACATTCAGTACGTAACCTAGGTGTTACTCTAGACAGTAGTCTCACATTGCACCAACATGTCATGAACATATGCACGGCTGCATATCTTGAGCTGAGACGCATCAGCTCCACTTGCAAATGTAATTCAGTTGATGCCACTCACTAAAACGCTTGTGTTTTCATCAGTACTTTCAAGACTGGATTATTGTAGCTCAATTTTCTCTGGTTTGTCTGAATATCTACTCCAGAAAGTTGAAAACACAGATACATGTATCATCCTTTGAGTACCACGATCAGAGAAACCTCCTCGCTGCTCTATATCCTACACTGGCTAACCATTCGATCCAGAATCAGACACACAATTTGTTCTCGGTGTTACGCTACACTGGCGAACTCCAGTCCAACATACCTATCTGGCCTCACCCATGCGTATACACCAGCAAGATACTTACGCTCTTCTTTTGACAATCGTAAACTCATTGTTACCACTATGAACCCGAAGTCATATGGACAACGTTCTTTTGCGTACGAGGGCCCAGCAACGTGGAATTTATTGCTTATTGAAATCAGACACAAAAACACAGTAATCCCTTTCAAGAGTGTTCTTAAAATTCATCTTTTTTCGGCTGCAAGAACAAACTTAAAGACCTAATAATGTATCCTACCTTAAATATGTTTTTGTGCGTTTTTTAGTTTTCTTTTTGTAGTCACATCATTATATCTGGTGTAAAGCGCTTAGAGCTTCTAAAGATTAAGCAGTATACAAAATCAATATAAATATTCTCCATACTTAATAGACATACATTTATTTCGCCTTTGCCGTTAATTATTATGTATGTTTGCCGTTTATTATTATGTATGCTTATGTACTTATGTTAAGTACTTCCATTCAACTTTAATCCCACTGTAATATATATATATATATATATATATATATATATATATATATATATATATATATATATATATATATATATATATATATATATATATATATATATATATATATATATATATATTGTTAGGTGGTGCTGGCGGTTCTAGGTCTGGTGATGATGAGAATGATGATAATCTATTAGTTATTATATATTAAAGTCCCACTTGTCACGTGGTTGTATAAATATAATAATCATAAATACTATAACCCACCCCTTTGTTTGGTACTCGTTATCTAAGAGATGACCGCCCTCTATATAAGTATCCCGGTTCGAGTATGGGAATATATATAGTAAACTGAGCGGGTGTATTGAACAAACAAATACGAGTCCACGTATAGATATACAAACAATTTAATCAAGTACATACACAGTTGTGTAAACTTCCTTTCATTCGGAATACACTCTGTTTGGAAATACAACTTTCACCGAATTACAATAAAACTCAAAAATAGATTTAAATAAATTAGCCGATCTATTACTGATAGCTTTAAATCATCATATGATCGAGTGATGCAATCGAAGTCAACGCCTTGTACGATTTCATAACCTGATAGTCCACAGACTCCTTTTCTCTGTTGCTGTTCAGACTTTTGGCTCTAGGACACTTTCTACCCTCCGTCTCAAAATACCCTCTGAACACGTAGAATTTCAGCACGATGCCGGATTTCACCACTGGATTATACGTCTCACTGCAATCCACTCCAGTTTCTTTTCCACCGTATACGTCTCAGTTTACGTAACATCAATACGTCCTTAAAAGAAGATTTTCTCCCTTTTAAAAGAAATTAAACAACACCTAAGTCTCTCGTTATAATTGATACAGTTGAGAACTCTCATTATCCCTGGATCGAAAATCAGATATTTCTATCAGTGGTAAACAGATTATAAGGCTAGTAATCGACTACACATGTCCTCAAATGACCAGAGTTAGTCGAATTGCTAATTCGTTACGCCTTTACCTTACACATTAACGCACCATATATCGAGGCTCTGAATTCTGGCCACACCTTAAATTACACAGCAAATAAATTGAATACACTCCAGCTCTCTAGTCAATACACTGACCTGAATCATATGTAAAATCTATATTCGGTGAATTCACATGTATTCTCGTACATCATATTAACTAACGTAAGGCATTAAATTTTTAGAACCTAATTATTATGCAAACAAGATGATAATAAAAAATACGTCAAGACTTTCTATTCATAACTCAACATAGTGTTTTACGCTAACACGACACAAAATAACAATACGTCACTCTTATCTAAGAATTAATGTAAGACTTCCTATTCATAATTCAAAAGAACATTATTATACAAATGTATCAAATGAAATCATGCACGACCTGTAAACTAAAGCAAACATTACATAAATCGCATCAAGAAATTACATGGAATTGTAACACCATATCTTTGTGGGTTTTTTCGTCACTCAAACAGTTTTTGGCGGTTCGCCTGGACTACACTTCCTTACGAATGAATTTCTCTCAAATATTATTCGGAGTCTAGCTGATGACTTTTATTTCTTTTCCTCTCACAGGAAATTTTTTAGACTAATTTCTGATTTCGGTGAAGCGATCTTAAATCCTATGAAATTTTGTGTGAAAACACCCCCACCCCCCTTATTTAACGTGACCAATCAGAGTCAAATGTCTTTTTGCCGCCCTTTCCTCTCGAGCCGCTTACATCGGGTCAGCCTGACCTGGTCATTTTAAGTAACAGAATTTATGCAGTTTCTCAGGCTTGACAAATCTCCCATGAAAACTGAACTTTACAGTCTGGCTGCTGAATAAACAAAGGTTCTAATTATTAACAACAGTCCCACTATTAAGAACATCCCTATACTAGGCAGAAACCCTTTGACACGTGCTTGTCTCCATAAACCTAACTAGTGGTTCTCTGGTCACAACTAATGTATTCTTGATAGATCGCCAGAAATTTGTTTCCACCAACCCCTCACCTCCACCCCACCCCATACACAGTGGTCTAAAGCGCTTTCCGTTACGGATCACTGCCATCTCACTTCTATCTGCATGGGTTCGAGTCTCAGATTCGGTCAATGTGGATATGTGAGAGAGCTTGCCAGTAACTTTTCGTGGGTCGGTGTTTCTTTTCGAGATTTTCCCGGCTTTGTCCTCCACCATTAATACTGGCCACCATATATAGCCTATCGTGTGCTGAAAAATAGCATTAAACGCTAATAACAGCAACGTAAGTAATAACTATCTATTCTTTTGTAATTACATTTCCTTTACTACTATTTCTATCATAATCTTCTGTACTGTATTGAGAAACTTTCATGTATGCACTACCAATCACAAGCCATTTGCGTCCTCTACGAATCTGCGCCGTTAATTGATATACAAAATGTGCTAAAAAATGGCCTTAAAAAAAACCCAATTCAACAAAACAATTATATGCACTAAACAAACTAAATTTCCAGCTTTTCACACATTTCAAGCATATTAACCTCCGTTACAACTTTATTTTATCATATCTCTTCCGTTTTCAATCTGCGCTCTTCTAAAGTATCAACCTTATTTTTGTACCTTATACATTTCGAGTGACCATAAATAAAACTGTCTAAAGCTCCAATGATATCCTTACGTGGGAGTGCATTATCCATCCGAGAAAATGAATTCGTATTTTCCCATACATGTGCAGTAACCATTTTAATACAACCGCTCCGGTCGCCAAGTGGTTAGAACGCCCGCCGCGGAAGCGAGAAGTCGTAGGTTCAATACCCGGCCGAGTCATGCCAAACACTTATAAAAATGGTACTAACAGCTTTCTCGCTTGGCGCTCAGCATTAAGATCTTAGTGTAAGAACTGGTCAGCCTGGTGTCAGGATAATGTGACTGGGTGGGACATCATGCTACATGTCTGCCGCATGATGCCCCAGTGCTGGACATCACTATAAACTGCCTCACTGCAGGCATCGTAGCAATATGACTGAAATTTTGTACAGTTACGTTAAAAATCCAAATACAGGGTTCCTGCAGATTTAACAAAAACGAATTCCATGACTTTTCCAAAACTTTTCCAGGGCCATTTCACAAAACTCAAGGACCATACTATCTTGCATTGTGAAGTAAATTAATGTAAATAATGACATCTATCAACGAAAAATAACAAATAAGTTAACGACACATATTTATAATATGTCCATTTTAAATTTACCTGGGCTTGCACACCTTAATTTTATGTAGTAATTCATGTCATAATCCAATGTTCAATGTATTTTGTATTCAAAAGAAAAACTTAAACAAATCATATGTAGTCTTTGTATGTGTTCCTATTTGCAATACTAACAAAACACATCGCTTTCCAGCAGCTTTCTTGTATTTAGTGAGAAGCAAACTTTTTCTGCTCTATCTCCTTTTCAAGGTCCTTCAGAGTCTCTTAAGATTTTAAGACTTCACTATCATCATGAGATATTGTGTATTTTATTATGTGTTCAGAATTTTCTAACAGCCCAGTGTTCATTAAGTAATTCATTTTCATCACCTATTGCCTGACCAGACTTACAATCTAAGATTTATTCGTTATCATATTACATAGTGTCTTGGAGATTTAAAATTAAAATCCAATTTCAGACACTGACAATTCTTTTCTTTAACTTTAAAAAAAATTCACTAAATATACTTATAACAGCAACACTAAAAAAAGTCAAAGTTTACCAGATAAAGAAAAATGATTGATTAAAACAGTTAAACTATATTGGCAGTAAATATGTTTCATCCTAACAACCCTCTTGAAAAATGGAAGTAAAAATTCACCCACTGTTATATTACAGGAATTTACTGAAGCCTTTTGAATTCTGAATTTGAACAGTTTTCTTGCTCTAATACACGATCTATTATATTATTTATTATTTATTTTTATTGAGGATTTTGCAAAATCGGGAGAATGAATTGGGAGACCTAGACGGGTTTAATATTAAAATAATTCTCTGATTTTTTTTTCCAGATGGGTTGTCAGGTTACCTAAATACGGCTTCTGAAAAAAACTACAATTTTTCATATTCTGAAACTAGAACTAAAGTAACAGCCCAAAACAAGAATATGAAATCGACAATAATGATTATAATCATGTTGTACCCTCCGACATAATAAATGACGGACTATTCTGCATGAGATGTTACGACAGACCCGAAAAGCAAGTGAGGAATATAAACAAAATCAAATTAGTACTTACCTTGTACGTTACATCGAAGAAATAACAGAGTTTTTGGAAGAAATTAACTTTGATTTGACAGATCGTCAAGTGGTGAGTACTCTAAGCGCCACGGCTGACCATGTGAATTTTCCAATTGCACAACACCGCAAACCACGTGATATCTACTGTTAACTATTTATCTATCGTATCTTTTTTATCGTGTTTTATTTTAACTGGTGCTCTGTGCTCTAAGAAATTTGAAGTAATCAATTTCTTTAACTCCCTTGTCAGAAATTCCATGACTTTTCCAAAACTTTGCAAGGTTTTGACAAATTCCATTACTTTTCAAGGCCCTTGAAATTTATTTTTTAAATTCCAAAACTTGTCCAGGATTCCATGACCCGCGAGAACCCTGCAAATAAAACTAACAAAGAAACAAAACCTGTTTAATATATACTAATTTTCTTATTATACCCAAGGATTAATTATTTAAAAAAAAAAAATACAAGAAAGAAGGTAATTGAATGTTTGCTGTATTTCAAAATACACAACTGTATATTCTCCAATACACAATAATAACATTAATGTGCACATAGCACTGCCCAGCGACCTTTGAAATTTGTCGCACGCTCGACATCAGTTTAAAACAATTGTCCTTGGGTCTACTTCATATTGAAATTAGGAGTCATATTATGAATCAACGCGCGTGGATTTTCTTGTTAGGTTGATCCAACTCAATTTTGCTTTTCTGATTATGATGTCTTGGATTACTTCAGTGTAGTAAGGAGAATGGATTTCAGCTGGATATGTATTCGAAATTCACTAGTGTCGTTGTGTTCAGGACATGTCAGTCGGATTCGAAGAACTAAGAAAGTACATTTTGAAGAAATTCAAGATGCATAAATTAAGTATTTGTATTTCCATTCTTATTATCAATTAAAGAAGACATATATATGCCCTGTCACTTTCATTTCACTGTTGGAGGGTCCCAGCTATGAAATGTATCCTACAGTCTACTGTCGCTAACCTAATATTGTATCAAAATAGTTACAAGGGAAAACTGAAAAGCAATTGTTGTGTCATAGTCCATTTATAGTGAGCGGAAATAATACTTTCTCGTCGTCTTAGTTTATTGGCCCCGAGGCTCTTAGTTTTCTACCAAAACCTTGCATTCTTCTCTCGAGTCTAGTATTTTCACCGACTTGTAAAATGGTATATCTCTGATAGATACGCGATAGCTATTAAACTGATGTTTATCGGCAACATCCGTGATTCAACCGATTTCAGTCGAAAGCTGGAACAGAAGATTTGATGATGTCACCGTTGTAAACTTAAGAATCTAACATCACGATATGCCAGATACAACAGGTGATACTTATATATATATATATATATATATATATATATATATATATATATATATATATGTGTGTGTGTGTGTGTGTGTGATGCAGCACTCTGCCAAGCATTTACGAGTATTTTTTTTCTTTAAAGAAATAGCTGACGTACAAAAAAAAAAATACAAGTCCGTATTGTAGGCTTTCCGATTATTATGTAAATCCGTAACAGCGGAGTGTATTTCAGCCTTAGTTCACCCTTAGAAGTTTCCACCGCCCCAGTTGATCAACAATATTCATCAAAGTCTTTTCTTAAAATATTTTTTTAATATCTTGTGCACTCTTTTTATTCTTTCCGATCCGCTAAAACAGCGGGCTGCCTCTCTTCATCCCCTCGAGAATCAGTTTGTCTGCCACGTACTAATATTGTTGCTAATAGATTAGTTACTAACGGAATTTGTCGAATGTACTACATCATTACTTTTGGAGAATTCTCAAGAAAAAGAATAGATTTATGAGCGACTTCAGGGTCTGGATTATGAAGTGGCGTTTCTTCCTTCTAAACTGGATATTGGAACGTTGTTTAAACCTAATACCTTGATTATATTAAAGAACGGTTAATGTTAAATACATATTTTAACAAAATCCTTCGTTTCGAACTTTAGTCAGGTTGGAAGAATGGTGATGGTTGTGAACAACGGTGCATTGGGGCTGCAAGCAGTAATATTTATCACCTCTTTACGCTTTTCATTTGACTAGTTCTTGATTTTAATAACGAGAGATACCAAATCAATTCAACTTTAATAAAAAAAAAATTTTTATTACCCTTTGTCAGACATCAGCCTTGGTAGAAAATGCAAAACATGCTGCTCGAATTCATTTATTCGTCCCATATTTTATACATAACTTATGAAGCTAAGTTACTACATTTGAGATAATTAATTCTTAATTTTCTGAATCAATTGCAAAAAATACAAATGCCACGTGTAATCGTCTGTTAGTTCCGGATGAAATGCTGTAGAAAAGACATTTCCTTGTTTGGCCGCCACAATGATATCATTTTCCACATCATCCCTATGGAGTGTTGCTAAAACCTTCACCTCGGGGCTATATGTTTTTATAATAGCTGGCGCCCGTATGAAGACTCCGTGAAAGTTTTTTTTACCAGCAGTTGCTAGAAGTTCTTCGTCAAGAAGAGATATGTCTGCCTCAAAACTCTGCATCTGTCGGCCAAAGAAGTTTCTGGAGACGTCAGTATCCATGATAGAGAGCTGAAGAAGAGAAGAAAAAAAATGAATATCTCAAGATATATACGTTTAAAAGCTTAGACGCACAAGAACATGAACCAAACTAATTTGGAATATTTCCGATTAATGTGCTCAAGTGGTGTGGGACACTTTCGTAAATTGCTTTTGTCCCAATGTCGTCACTTTACTAAAAGATTGAAATAATTAATTTTGCAATTTAAAAAAAAAAATAATTTCCTTTAAACCATTTTGCTAAATAATGTCTGGGTGATATGTACAAAATGTTTGAAAGAAATTATTTTGCACAAACTGTTGAAGGTGGCAAGGTTTGTTTCGTAAATCGGCCTCTGTCAAATTTCTTAACTTAAGGCTATGATGCGACTTTTTCAGCTATTATTGTGTAATAATTTAAGATATGGATATATTTGTGAATTTGGCCTTACCGGCGTGTGTTGTTCTTGAAATTGATGTGAGCCATGTACACCTCATTAAGTCACTCCACAGCATGTAGCCAGTGAAATACCAAACATCGGTTGGGAAGCAGAGCTAGCCCCTTATAGCAGGAGACACATTAATTAAAGACAGGTAGAATATCTCAAAAACTGCCTGGATTACAACTATTCAGAATTGCATCAAGCTATTAATTACACAATGTTTTTCAAAATTATCACCCAAGGAAAAAGCTTGTGTTTGCACTGTGAGCATCGCTAGATCTCAAGAACTTTTTATTATATGACTTTCCACTGACTTGTCAGGTCAAATGTATGAAATTCTTATAGTTTGTATTATCATACCTGTCCAAAAATATGGACCTTTTCGACCTCACTCATGTATTATTTTTTGTTGTTGTGAATTTTTATATCAGGCAGGAGGTGTACGCAACATCAAATGTGTGAATAAGAAAACTGTCCCCTGCACCCTCAACTGCCGTCTCGGTCACCATTATAGACGCGTACCTTACTCCATTATTTGAGTTGGGGTTGGGATGAGCGCATGAACCGTGTGGATTCGGTCCAACTTCCTAAAAATACAAACTCAAGTAAAACAGATCTCATTTCCCAACACGATGAGAATCGCTCAGCATGAAAACCTGCGTGGTCGGCTAATCGCTACTTAAGTCATAAAAAGCTGTAAATAATTCAAAAGGGCATTTAAGGTGAACTTTTGTCCAAACAATTACCTCTTGACTCAAGCTTGCAAAATGACAGAAGCATCTCAAAGTAAGTCTAAATCGACTATCGAAATCAACTAAATTATGAACTTTTATCGTCAACTGTTTTGGGGATTGGTATACACTATTGAAATTACGCGGGAAAATCATTAATACATTTTAAATATGTCCGTACAAAATGTAAAACTCTAATCGCAAAGAATTTCAGTCTTTATTCAGGTACCTGTCGACAATTACCTTAATTTATATCACAATAGATTGCAGATAATAGCATGTATTTCAAATTTGAACTGTTTGCTCGTTTTGTCTTGCTTCAATCATTATTATAAACCTAGACAGTTTCATTAAAATTTTGATACTGCAAAGAAATTCTGGGAACTACCTGCAGTTATCAACCTAACAAAAGGAAAAGTTTGATTTGCTATATTTTGTTTTTCCTCCAAACGTTTAGAGTATTGTTCTATTTGGAGTCATTGAACGTACAAGATATTCATATTTTACTTTTGTTCCCGCCTGAAACACAGGGTCGTTTAAATTTTTCCGGGGGGAGGGGGGCTTGACGGGCTTGTTAATTTTCGTATATAGGCTACAGCAGTTTTACAGCACATGCAAATAAAGGGGGTGGGTGAGAAAATCCAATTCCACCGCCCCAATGACGTCATTGCTGGACTATGCAACTCGTTTTCCAGATCAACTTGCCCTACGATGTAGATCGGTGAAAGCTTCAACGTTGTAGCCAGACATCCGTCCATAACTATTTGCGACGCAAACATTCTAAGAAAATTCGTTAAAACCATACAAACGTTAAAAAACTAAAAAAAAAACAAGAAAGAACTCGGATAATTTCCTGGGCAAATAATTCGGAAAAAGAAATGTACCGAGTCAGAACATTTTGTAGAAATTCCAAGTAAATGGTTTCAAAATTTCGACTAACCTAGATCTAGAATTCTTTACATTTCTTTTGCACCAACACCAACTTTTGTATTCCTCTGAACAAGTGTAACTAAATCAATTTTTTTGTTACATGATGCATTAATACTAGAAGTGGGGTTGTATTAAATCTTGTAATCAGTCTTGTCATGCCTTTGTAATAAATGTTTAGACTAAATAATAATAATAATAATAATAATAATAATGAGGACTTATGTAAAGCGCCTAATCTTTCGAAGCTCAAAGCGCTTTACCCCATCTATATGACTACACTACAGAAAAACAAATGACAAAAACAATGAAATTAGAAAACATAAAACCATGATGAAAACATATAAGATACAAAACATTATTAGTTCTCTAAGTTTGTCCCTGCAGTCGAAACAGGTGAGTCTTAAGAGCACTCTTAAAAGGGACCACTGTGTCTTTGTGTCTAATTTCAAAGGGTGATTCGTTCCATGTCGCCGGGCCCTGGTATGCAAAAGAACGTTGTCCATATGACTTCGTTTCACAGTGGGAATAATGAGTATACAATTGTCAGAAGGAGAAAGTAAGCAGTGTTTCCCTTTACTCTCATTTGCGCTTCAGAGACCCCCAAATCTTTAATTTGACCCCCAGTTTTGATACCAACGTTGGTTTTTACTCAGTCTGACCCCCAGTTTTGATTCCAAGAAGAATTTTGACTCTCAGTCTTGGACCTCTAGGGGATACACTGGTAAGTATCTAGCTGGTGTATACACATGGGTGATGCTGGATAGGTATGTTGCACTGGAGTCTGTCAGTGAAACATAGCAAAGAGAACAAATTTTGTGTTTGATTCTGTATCGAATTGATAGCCAGTGTAGGGTGCAGAGCGGTGGTGAAGTGTGTTCTGATTGAGGTACTCTAAAGATGATCCGTGCAGCTGTGTTTTTAACTTTTTTGAACTTTCTGGAGTAAATATTGTGACGAACCAGACAGAATTTAGTTACAATAGTCCAGTCTTGAAAGTACTAATGAACACACAAGTGTTTTAGTGGCATCAACTGAAAAATATTTACGAATGGATATGATGCGACTCAGCTCAAAATATGCAGCCTTGCATATGTTCATGACATGTTGGTGCAATCTGAGAGTACTCTCTAGAGTAACACCTAGGTTTCGTACTGACTGTGAGAATTTAATGTTGGTGTTGCTGATACTTATTGTCTGCGGTAAAGGATATGAATGAGAAAGTCTTTGTGTTGTGATCAGAATAACATCAGTTTTATTATCATTCATCTGCAGCTTGTTACATGCCATTCATGACTTCACATCAGAAATGCACCTCTCTACTCCATGTATGGTAGCATCAACTTCAGTTGGGTGGCTAGATTTGTATATTTGGGTGTCATCAGCGTACAATTGGTGCGACACTGGGTGATGATTTAATGACACTTGAGAGCGGCTGAGTGTATAGAATGAAGAGAAAAGGTCCAATAACAGATCCCTGTGTAACACCACAACAAACGTCAACTGGGCTGGAATGTATTCCATCTGCATATATAATTTGTGTCCTGTTCACTAAGTATGACCTCAGCCACTGTAAGGCTATATTCTGAATGCCGAATACATGCTGGAGACGGTGAAGTAACGTATCATGGTATATTGTGTCAAATGCTGCAGATAAATCCAGGAGAGTGAGGAATGTAATCTTTCCACTATCCAAAGCAGAGAGAATGTCATTAAATACATTCAGAAGAGTAGTTTCCGTACTGTGGCAAGGGCGATATGCAGACTGTACATTGCTAAAAAATACTGTTTGAATTCAAATGAGATACAAGTTGGGTTAGAACAACCTTTTCTAAGATTTTTGATATGAATGGGAGATTAGAAACTGGGCGGTAGTTCTTTAAATCGTTATGGTCAAGTGTTGGTTTCTTCAGCAGAGGCTTTACGATGGCAGTTTTGAAAAATGATGGGAATTTCCACGATGAGAGAGAGAGATATTAATAACATCAGTTAGTGAAGGCAATATTGGGTCTAAGCACTC
This sequence comes from Unio delphinus, assembly GCA_029339505.1. NCBI lineage: Eukaryota > Metazoa > Mollusca > Bivalvia > Unionida > Unionidae > Unio > Unio delphinus. The sequence continues at coordinate 22,699,208 of JAQISU010000008.1, forward strand.
AAGCAGCAGTTATGTCGGAATTGGATCAAGTTCACAAGACTTTGGTGCATACTTCAACACGATTATTCGTACTAAATCAATAGAAACAGGTTCAAATGCTCCTAATGGTTGTCGCTGAAATTCTGCATCATAACTAAATGGTGACGAGTCAGTTGAAATTGTTCTGTCAAGCGAATCTCTAATGGTTTGCACTTTGTCACGGAAGAAATTGGCAAATGGTCTGGAAGGTCTACTGGAGAGAAAGTAGTTGGAAGTGGTCTCAATTTGTTCCTTGACATTAGTTTGTTAGTTATCTCGAAGAGCTCTTTGCAGCTGGAACTCTCTGTGATCTTAGTACTGTAGTGAGCTAATTTGGCTAAATGGACTATGTGACGTTCTTCTTAGCGGCTTCATATATTTGTTTATGAATAGTGAGTCTGATAGAAAGCCAAAGCCTCTCTGCTTTCCGGCGATGTCTTTTAGCAGTGCGAAGCTGGTCCCTAACACTGCTATACTATGGAGCACACTTTTTATTGGTACTCTGCATTTGGTGGCTGGGGCAGTTTTTTCAAGCAATGAACGCAGGCAGTTATCAAGTTGTTCCGGTGTTAGATGTAAGAAAGTTATTAGGTTTTCTTGGATGTCATGCATGAATTTCGTTCTATTTATCATACGGAGGTTTCTATTAGTAGCAAATAGAGGTGGAGGGTTAGGGACTGATAAGTCGAGATGGCATACAATGCAGAGGTGATCCGATGCAAGTTAGTGGGATATAAGGGTGGATTGCATAATATTATCATCAGGTCTATAAAGAAACCGGTCTAAAATGTGACCAAGTTTATGGGTAGGTTGGTTAACTAACTGTTTAAGATTGAAAATATGAATGGAATCTGGGAGTTTTGACGTGTATGGGTTTCCAGGACAGTCAAAGTGAATGTTGAAATCTCCAAGAATAATTAAGTTGCCACCTATCAAATTTCCATACTCCAGAAGATTTGGAAACTGCTCCAAAAAGAGAGATTCAGTTATCTTGTGTTTTCGACTAGGAGGAGGACGGTAGAGACAGAAAAAACGGACTGACCTTTGTTCCAGTGTGAGTGTTGCTTGGACTAGTTCAAATGATGTGTGGCAGAAATTGAAGGTTGTGTTGTACTTAAGGTATTTGATCATGGAATTCTTTGCAATGACAGCAATTTCACCTCTGCGAGAGTTGCGGGGTAACGACTTGATGGAGTAATCGCTGGGTGTTAAATCCGCACACTTAGGTGCATCGCCTGATGGTTTTAACCATGTTTCTGTCAGGAAGAAGACGTCGATATTCTGGTCGTTGATAAAATTAACTATTTCTGTGCACTTTTCCGGTGATCCTACTGACTGAGCGTTGAATAATGCAATACGTAGTGGTATCCCTGGGACAGTTGACACAACGGTTGACGATTTAAGAGGAATTTGAACCAGGTTATCAAAAATTAACGGCAGAATTTTTAAATTGTTTATCTGTTACGGACGAAAGGGAGATAACTGGAATTCTTCTTCCTGTTCTGCGTCGGCCAGCATTGAAACAACATTTCTTTTTTTCGCTTCCGTTTACGTTTAAGTAATGATGAATGTAGTCCCAGTTCGTTCAGTGAGCACAATGTAGTATCAAATGCCAAGGTGTGGCCATTTAATGGAATTAATGAGGGTACATCATATTGTAAGCGGGTTGACTGTCGATCACGTGACGGCGGTTTATTAAAAAACAAATGACAGTGGAACAAAACAGCTGAGAAAAATTCTAATTGTTCTCTTTTCCAAAACAAGAAGATGAATTAACACATACGAACTGAACAGCCAATGCATGATGAAACACAATAATGTAGACGAAGATAGATAACAAGCATAAATATCATGATAAATAGCACAAAATCGGAAGAGCCTTCCTCAAGCAGTTAAGCGATGGCGGCCATCTTTCCGGATCAATCAGACTAGTCAGTATTGCATCACGTGACGCCAAAACAAGCCTAAAAGTTATTATTTCATACCACCAGAAAATCCACGCCCCCTAGTTTGTCTTGATAATGTTTGAAAACAATGGTTAAACTAGTTTAGTTTTTTATATTTGTGTTGTTATTGCAATTTTAGTGTTATTTCTTTTATAACTATTTGTAATTATAAGAATTTAACAACTTATTTTACAGGGATCAATGATTCATGAAGCTTGACAATTAAATTGATTCTACTTAAGTGACGATAGCTTGCAACCAGGCTTTTTGCCGTATTAATAGATATGTCTTTCTAGTAATTGCTTTTTATGTTTTTGTTCTTTTTCGAACGCTTAGATCTCTTCATTCTAGATAGTTGTCTTCTATGTAAAAAAATGGTAATATATAGTTCTACATGTGATGTGTCACTTTGTGAATGTGTTATTGTCACTTACTGAAAACCTTGCTCTACGTCTAAAAAGTGGAAAACGTTTCTCCTCGTGTGTGTGTGTGTGTGTGTGTGGATGGATGCATGTATGTATGTTGGGTTCCAAGGTTTGTAATCGCCGGGGTGGATGTGCCCACTATCCTTGGACCCCCCTCCCAGTGGTTTGCCTCTGATAGAGCCTCTGACAACCAAATCTAGCTCCAGGCCTTCACGAGTGGCTTAACTACGCCCGGTGGAACCTGTTTAAACGGACTGAAAAAGGGATGACAGGCGAGTTTCTGGCGCCTCAAAACCAGATGCTTCGGGTAGATGGGGCTCGTTAACCTTGGGTGGTCGCCCATCTAGGAGAAGGTAAACTTTGACTTCAAACCTTTGCTGCCTTGCGACCATACTTGTCATATATAAGTTTAAGGGAGTAAACCCTAACGGAAAATCTGTAGACGGATTCCCTAAGGTGACTTGGCTTTGTTATCAGGGTCATCTCGGCATCTACTGCGACTCTGCTGGTGCCATGACGCATCGGCTTGTCCTTTCCTTGGATACATCAGCTGAGTGGAGTGGAGGACTCAGCTGCGTGGGCAACAACTGATTCTCCATATCACCCTGCCAAGGCTTGAGCCCTGGAGAGGCAACTCCAGCTTCGCTTCACAACGTCTACACAACACTGGAAGCAGCAGTTTACCTGGCATAAGTCCTCGCTCAATTGCTGTAGCGTCGAACGCCAGGGGATGCTTCCGCCGGTTGGAGAGGCCAACAAGTCTGAATGGACAGCTACCGCCCGCCTCAAGCTGGGCAGCCCCCATACAATAAGGTACCGTCCTGCCACAGTTCGTCTGCGTTACTGGGTGCGTAGGGCTAAAGGTACGCGAGTACATGACAAAGCTGACTACAACTATGGGACCAATAAACAATAAAAATTCAACAATGACACCTCCAATACTCACGTTAGGCACCTGGAATATCCGGAATATGCTGACTGGGCTCTCAGATGATCTCAAGGCAATCAGCGATGATCGAAAGACTAAAGTCATCAATGACGAACATACAAGACTTCAGAGTGACATCACCGCACTTCAGGAGACACGGCTACCAGATTCTGTGTCCCTCAATGAAGAAAACTACACGTTCTCCTGGCAAGGAAAGAGCGCTACCGAAGCAGAGAGTTTGGTGTTGGATTTGTCATCAGGAACTCTCTACTGGGAATCACTGTTATCCCTCTGCCTTCACACCAAAACCGGGCATGTCAACCTGCTCAGCGTTTATGCTCCCACGCTAAGCACCACCGCATATACCAAGCACGAGTTCTACGACGAATTAAACTCTCTCATTGACGAAATTCCCAAGGAAGAAAACGATGGTACTGGGGGACTTCATTGCTAGGGTGGATGCTGACCATGACTCTTGGTCTTTCTGTGCTGGCAAGTTTGGCATTGGGAAGATGAATAAGAACGGTCAGTGACTCCTAGAGATGTGCTCGTACCACAACGTCATCATCACCAATTCATTCTTTCAGACAAAGCCACAGCATAAAGTGTCTTGGAGGCATCCACAGTCCAAACACTGGCACCAACGGGACTTGATCATTACGAGGCGGTCTGCCATGAAGGGTGTGTCTCTTACCCGTACCATTCACAGCGCTGACTGAGACACTGACCACTCTCTAGTTTGCTGAAAAATGAAGTTTCAGCCAAAGAAGATACACCGCTCCAGGCAGGAGGGTAAACCACAAAGCTGAGGAAATTCATTTATGCCCTCTTTAAGACGTTTGATTCATAACCTCCCAACAGCAGTGCAAAATAAAGATGGGATCACATCAGAGAGACTCTACAACACAACCACACATATCTTTGGTAAGAAGCAGTCAAAAAGTAACGACTGGTTTGAGATTAACTCCGCCACACTCACGCCAGCCATAGAAGAAAGTCGCAGTACTCACCAGGAATACAAACGACCCCCCTCCCAGAGGACTCTACAGGCATACAGGTCTACCAAATGAAAAGTGCAGAGGTTAGCACGGCAGTGCGCCAGAGAATACTGGTTTCAGCTCTGTCATAGCATCCAGTCAGCAGCAGATATCGCAATTATCAGAGGCATGTACTATGGCATAAAGAAAGCAATGGGTCCCACGAAGAAAGTGATAGAACCACTGAAGTCTGCAGCAGGCGATACCATCCATGACAAGGGCAAGCAGATGGAGCGTTGGGTGAAGTACTACCCTGAAATGTACTCCAAAGAGAACCACGTGACCAACGATGCCATCAATGCCATTGAAAACCTCCCGTTCATGATCGAACTGGATGAGAAACCTAATGTGGCTGAACTAAAGAATGCTTTAGAGAAACTGTCTTCAGGTAAAGCCCCAGGAAACCTAATGTGGCTGAACTAAAGAATGCCTTAGAGAAACTGTCCTCAAATGGCATCCCAGCAGAAGTCATCACGTGCGGCTTCAGCGTTCTGCTCAAACACCAGCTCCACCTCCTCTGCCAGTGCCATTCTCAGCATTGTTGGTAAAGTCTTCTCACCCGTCATACTAAACAGACTGCAGACGCTTGCTGACAGAATCTATCCAGAGTCTCAGTGCGATTTACGCGCAGAGAGGTCCACAATCAACATGATCTTCTCCGCCAGACAACTATGGGAGAAATGCAGAAAGCATCACAAACCCCTCTTCCTCGCTAAGGCGTTTAATTGCATCAGCAGAGAAGGACTTTTCATAATCCTCATCAAGATTGGATGCCCTCAAAGGTTGCTAAGCCATGAAAGTCACAGTGCAGTACGATGGCTCAAAATCCGTCCTCGTCAACATTCTCAGCAGAGTGAAACAGGGTTGCATCCTAGCCCCCATGCTTTTCTGCATCTTCTTCGCTGTCATGCTCAAGCATACCTTTGGGATATCCACAGAAGGGATCTACCTGCACATGCAATCAGACGGTAAACTGTTCAACCTGCAACGCCTAAAGACAAAGAGCAAAGTGCGTGGAGCAACCAACAGGGGTATGCTCTTCTCAGCCGATGCTGTCCTAGAACCTAGTTACAGCAGCACCTGATGGAACGCTTTGCTAAAGCATGCGGTGAGCTTGGGCTGACCATCAGCCTAAAGATAACCAGCGTGATGGCTCAGAATGCAGACCCCAAACATTATCAGCAACAACTATGAACTTGAGGTAGTCTGTCAGTTCACGTACCTCGGCTCTACCATCACCAACAACTTATCGCTCGAAGATGAGCTCAACAAGCGGATTATAAAGGTGTCAATAACATAACTCTCTCCAGGTTGTCGCAAAGAATGTGGAACAACATTATGCTGACCTTAAACACAAAGATCTCGGTGTTCCTTGTCTGCGTGCTAAGCAGTCTGCTGTATGCCAATGAAACCTGGATTCTGTACACTTCACGAGAGAAACGATTGAGCGCCTTTCACATGCAATGTCTATGACGCATACTTGGGATCAACTGATGTGATCGAGCAGCAAACAATGAGGTGCTTGAACGTGCAAAGATTCCCAGCATGGTCACACTCCTCCACCGATGTCACATGACGGACGGATTCCCAAAGACCGGAACTTGCCTCTAGCAAAAGGTTGATCGGACGGCCACATTTCCGATTCAAGGATGTTTGAAAAGCGCGACATGAAAACCCTCGACAACGATGTCAACACCTGAGCCTGCTCTAGACTTGCTCAGCTGGCAACACGCTTTAATCACTGGTTTGAAAGCCAGCGAGGACAAGCTTCGCTTTCTAGCTAATGAAAAGCAATCCTGGAGGAAGAAGCAGCTCCAAAACAAACCAGGCTCAACTTTCAAGTGCAACAAAGGACTGCCACTACTGTGTTGGGCTACATAGCCACTACAATCGCAGCACAACCACCATCCTGGACATCTCACACGGGCGCACTTCCATCATCTCTTGAGACTAATGTGTGTGTGTGTGTGTGTGTGTGTGTGTGTGTGTGTGTGTGTGTGTGTGTGTGTGTGTAATGGCGACAACATGAGTTTCAAAATCCATCAGGGCTGCCATTAACGTCTCAAAATATTGCATGTGTGTTTTCTCAGCAATACATTCAGTGGATCTAGTTTGCAGCAAGAGGAGCAGGAGATTACTAAAAAAAACTGATGAGATTGATAAAGCGTTTATCTCGGTTACGTGCAAAGCAAAACTTACCGTTGACTGGCCCTCCATCTTTTGATTTTCAGTTATCTTGGAGAGAAGAATCATCCCTGCACATGTGCCCCACGTCACGTGAGTTTTACTCTGTATCCAGTCTCTGAGAGGTTCAATCATTCCATTTCGCTGCAGAAACAAACTAATAGTGGTGCTCTCGCCTCCTGGGATAATGACACCATCTAAATCTGGTTTAATATCACTAAGGTGGCGGATTTCGATTACTTCAATATAGCTGTCTGGGCTGAAGCAGGCATGAGCTTTTTTAAGGGCAACCTGGTGCTCTAGAAATGCCCCCTGAACTGCAAGAATACCAATCTTGAATCTTTGTTTACCATCGCTAAGTTGTTCTGATGATGGCATCGCTTCTGGAGAATTAGAATATAAAATTTCAATACAGTACTGAATGTCTAAAATAAATCCACAAAACAAAAGCCAAAACAAAAAAGACAGAAACAACACAAGCACACCTCTATCCACACAAAAATGTTTATACAAATAAATTAGTACATATAATAGCAACAAAGGTGACCTAGCATTGAAATCCAACTTAAAGTGAAAATTTAAGATATATAAATTAAATGTGTCTCATTTCATTAATTAGATATCGAAGCCCTTTCATGTATTCCCATACCATTTCATGTTAATTATATATTGCTCTAAAATTGTTATTGTTGCTGTTATTATAGGATTTAATGCCCTTTAGAGCACTCGCCCACTCGGAGCCCCTTCTAATATTGCATAAATTATCAAAACAAGAAATGTTCAATCAGCAATAACAGACTGAAGCGAGTTCTTGAAAGCATGATCTTGTGGAATCAAGTTACATATAACAAATTACTAGATCTGTAAAATCAAGTAACATGTAACTAGCAGTTGACCTACATTATACGATCCTTGACCAACGTACGTGTGGAATGGAACTCTGCTGAACCCACAAAATATGACTTGTTCCATTTTGTTATGCAAATGAGCTTCCTAGTGCACAGTAATTGATCTAGTTCGATAAATCACCCCCACCCCCAATCTGTGTTGATAGTGATGGACAATAAATGGGTCTAACCTAACATGTTCATTAAAATATGCAATTTAGCTGCACGTAAATCTTTCCAGAACAACATTGCATACTCTTTAGACACATACCGGTAATTGCTAACAGCCATAGTTAGCGCAAAATTCAAAATGGCCACAGTGCAGAGGGTTGTATTATCCATGTGGATTAACAAGTCACCAAACATAATGTACATGTCGCCTTCAGCCGACTGTATCTCTACAGCAGCAATAATTACCGGTAAGTATATAAAATGTACACCGATATCTGCAGCCAAAATATGCTGATAATTTTCAGCTTTTAATGAATAGGTGATATCAGCCCCTAAGTCGAATATCAATATCATCATGAGTGAGAGGACGAGTTATGTAAGATCATAAGCTGCAATTACTGAGTGGGTGAGAAAATCGCATGATTTATAAATATTTCGTAAACCATGATGTTCCTATAATTGATAGTCAAGATAAGAAATATAAATATCCATTTATTGCGAAATGACATCGGAGTACATACGTGTTATTCATTTAAAATTTAAGCAAACTCTTGACGCGGAAAAGGGGTTGGGATGAACTAAAAGAAATGTTAATTTTAAGAGGTGGTAATAAACTGTTTCTACAAAATGTGTGTGCGCAAGGTTCATGAATAAAATTGTCATGGATGTACTGTAAATACATTGAAAAACACATTGCAACTAATTTTAACACAATAATATTTCAATTAGCCATTTTAAAAATTTAAAATTGAACATGAAGATTCCGTTAGAGTATCAAAATTTTTTCATCATATTAAAGATATTCTAGAATGGCGGGAAATAACTGATGTTTTTCTTAGTACTAATATTAGTCAACCAACCACTAGGAACTGTACTTTTATATCCAACTGAAATGGATGACATCTGGCAGAACTCTAAAGTTTCCAGTCCTTGTGTTACATACTGTCAATGATTCGAGTTTCCAATCCATGTATTACATACTGTCAATGATTACAGTTCCAATCCATGTTTTACATACTGTCAATCATTAGTTTCCAATCCATGTTTTACATACTGTCAATGATTAGTTTCCTATCTATATTTTATATACTGTCAATGATTGCAGTTTCCAATCCATGTTTTACAAACTGTCAATGATTAGAGTTCCAATCCATGTAATAACATACTGTCAATGATTAGTTTCCAATCCATGTATTACATACTGTCAATGATTACAGTTTCCAATCCACATTTTACACACTCTCCGTGACTAGAAGTTTATATTATCTGTTCCAATGCGACCCGGGTGGCTGAGTGGTATATGGCACTACTGACATCTCACCTCTGTCCGAATGGGTTCGAGTCTCGGTTCAGCCAACGTGGATATGTGAGAAAGCTTGCCAGTAGCTTGCTGTGGGTCAGTAGTTCTTCCCCATGTTTTCCTCCACCAAACATAATGACCGCTATGTATAGACCATTCTTAATGAGATCCTCATGAATATTAATGCCTCGTAAACGAGATAGGCAGATTGATAAACAAATATGACGTCCTACTGTATATCGAGTAACGATCTGAGCTTGTTTGCCTGATATTTCTTTGCATTTGTTGAGAATTTCATCTCGGGTGTCTCCAGCTGTACAGGGAATGAACAGATGACAAAAGGATTCAAGTATTACAGTGAAGATATGTCCATTCTCTTAAACGTAAGTTCATTCACGTCCTATCTTAAGTGTCCTTTTTCTCAACAGCACACAATGTGACACAATACAAGTTAACGATAGAGAAATTAACTATTTAAAGCATGAAATTTGTTTCTTATTAGGTATGGTTTCAATGTACAGCTATGAGCAATCAATAATGTGGTCAAAACATGTGGTCAGTATAAAACATTTACAAATGCGCAAAGTGACACAAACTGCCTTTTTAATCAACCACGCCCCCCACCAGTAGAGACTTTGAAATTCAGATCTTGCATAAATGTTGTCTAAATTACAATTTGGCCATATCATATTTTTTCAAATAAAATTTCCAGAGCTGTGTATTTTCCTAAATTAGGACTTCTTTTTTTAATACAAAAAGGGTATGCTGCAAAGAAAAGAAGAATAATAAAAACCTGATCAGATCTGTATCCTTCTTTAAAAAAATAGAATAAATTTCAACAACAATTTTTTTGTAAACCTGCTTAAGAAATCAAGGAAAATAATTTGTATTGCATAAGTGACACCCCAATGTGTAAGAACATTTTATTTGAAGAAGAAACAAAAACCACCTTTTTCAAATTGTGATGTATGAATTTGGTTTGTTTTCTTAAAAATATCCTTTTTCTTCTAGAGAATGAATGACAGTGTCAATTGCTGCAACTCCTAATCGTAAAGTCTACAACCACAATAGGACCCCCCCCCCCTCATGATTTGTTGGAGATCAAATGTCTAGCTGCAGACACTTTACAATCTCTGAAGTACCTTGCCGTCTCTAATGATGCCTTGAAATTGAAGACAAACCACAACTACTACTACTGCCAGGTTCAAATGCAGTTGGCAGTTACATGACTGGAATGGTGTGATTGTTGTGTGTGATTGGAAAATGACTTTCATGTTGAGACTATTCTGTTTGACAGGGAATTTTGGCAAGCTGTCAAGGACAAGCTTGATCTTTTCTATTATAGATTATATCTCAATTAGTAAGTTCTCTTGTTTGTATTTATGCACATGAATGTTTTGTAAGATATATAAAAATGAATTTTCTATGCCTTTTCATTATCAAATCATTCTGACAACTCCAAGCTACATGTATGTATTTAGTTGTAAGCATAATGGCTGCAAGTCATTTGCCAATGTGGACTTTGTCGCACTGCTTTCGAAATCTACTTATATAAACTGTCAATTTTAAATTCAGCTTAGTTGGTTTTACTTACTATATAAGTATAATGGCCGGAACAGTCACCCATAGATGCATTATAGAATTGTGTAGCATGTGAACTCTTTGAGTGTATATATATATATATATATATATATATATATATATATATATATATATATACACACACATACATTTTACCAAAGGTATTTGAATGACAAGATGCCAATGAAAGGTGGCATAATTTTAAGGTCTAAAAATAAACTATTGAAATGTCAATAAAATGAACAATATGTGGTACTTTCATAATGTCTCAGTATCTTTTTTTCATTCCCAAGTTCTACATGATACTTCCATGTCACAAAATATCATTTCTTTTGTTTTATTAGTGGTCATTTGAACAAAGTCAGTACATTTCCTACTGTCCACAATTGATTTATTGACACAGACAATTTTCAAAGGCACCACAGAATGTAATAACTTTATCCTCAGGATTGCAATGTTTTAATTGTCCTCCACCTGGGAAGCTGTGAACTGTCCATCACTACACAGAAAGTGTGATGCTGCAATGGTTGAAACACCAGTAAATTCGAAAACTATGTAAAAACAAAACCTTTACCTGCCATAATTTGGTCCCCTGGTTCTAACAAATCTTTAAGCCCTGACAGCTTTGTGATCACTCATGCATCCAGAGTACAAGGAAGACACAAATGTGATTACACAATGTACGACTATCCCTACCAAACCTTTCCAGGTGTTGTGAGTTTTGTAGTTTGAAAAAGTCTTTGATGCATGCACTAGAAATCAGGGTCTTTCTGTAAATAGTTATGTGCAGTCAATAATAATTTTGGTTCTTGGGTAGGACAGTTGAAACTCAAAGAGGCATATTTGCTTGAATCTGCTCGTGACTTGGCCAAATATTTATACTTCCCAGTAAGAAATACAAATAATTTGTCCACATGACTATTTTCCAACTTACAGAAGACCTGTGAATATTAAATCGAACAGACATATCTTCAATCGGAAATCCACATCTCAATCTACACAAAAACATGAAAAGTTCATCCACTGGGTCCATTGCATTTTGCTGTCCCCTGATGTTGATGTCATTCCTCGTGCAATAATATAATAAGCTCTTCATTCTAATGTCAGTAGGTTTGATGTTATTGAAGAAGGTTATACAAATCTCATATATGGGAAAACAAGTGTAAAATTCTATCATTTCATCGTCATCTATAAATCTGTTCAATCCAAATTTCTCTATGTTTATTTTGTTAGTCAAATCTTGCATTTGCCTTTCCTTCTCTTCCAGTTATGTTTCTGGTTATCTCAGTCTCTCCTCCAGATCTGTAATTTTACTTTTGTATGCTATATGCAACTCACAGGATCTGAAGAAGATAAAATAATAGTGTAGCTTTTCATCAACATTTGTAACTATAATGGAGACAAAAAATATAACTAGCAAAGTTACCAGCTTCAATATTTAATATAAATTATACAAGAGTTTTAACAGAGGCTGCTTTCCACGGATTGTAGTCTCTCTCTCTCTCTCTCTCTCTCTCTCTCTCTCTCTCTCTCTCATACACATTCGTTCTCATACACACTATGAAATAAATGTGTAAAACAAAAGTTACGAAGCTATGGTTGGATTACATATCAGTGCCATCTCATACTTTCTTTAAAACAATTAACGAGGTAATAAAGTTCACTTGTTCTGTACTTACTACCGGTACTCATACGTGAATTCATGATTTCTTATATAAATGCGTTGCCTGGAAGTACGCCTAGTTTTCGATGACCCCGTTGGAATGGAATGGGACTAGGGGTAACATTTTAAGAAACTTATCATTATAAAACACATTCATACATTATATTTGCTTCATAGACAGAATCTATTTTGCGCTTGTATTTCTCTTTCTTACATCATTCAGTTACAAGAAAATACAAACACACCAACACTTATCCAGTTTCTTACCTTAAAATTCGGCCCCTCACGACGTATTGCATCGATCCATTTTGTAGGAAGCTCCATCTTTTTCACTGATGGAATATGGTGGAAGCTTAAATCTATGTGAATTCTAGCATTCCCATTGGACAACGGAACACAACAATAAATGTCACGATTTTCTGCGTTGCCGGTATCAACTGTAGCAGCCATGGTTGCGAGGTACAACGAAGCTGGTGCCTATCTTAGCCTCGTTTTGGATGTGTTGACCCAGGGTGACATGTTGGGCTGTTAAAAACCACGGAAAACTTACCCGGGTACCAGTTGCGCCGTTTAACGGGTATCCGGGTGCTCGTTAGAACATGAAAGACATGTACAACCCTTGAGCAACAATTTTTTTCCCCAACTAAATTACGCGTAAACGTATATGGATTACGCTTTATCGGTATATCCACCTTCCAGAAATCTCGTTTATTTTAACATTCCATTAATCCCACAGACCCTATTTTAGAAAAGACCGCTTTACGTAACTACAATATACGAGTACATATACTCTTGTCCGTGGACTTGTACTTTCCTACAGTAACATGTTCTATTTATAGCAAACCTTGTTCTACTTTCCCACGAATTATATTTATTTATGTGGCTACTATATAATATGTCCAAATTATATGTACAACAACTTTTGGAAATTTGCTTATTGTCGATAGCACGTGACTATGACATAGGTTGCGAGATTTGTGTAGTCACGTGACTAGAAATGCAAACAGCCAGATCCGGGACAAATTTCAGCAATGATGTACTTTCGTCTCTGTCAGTAGATTAAAAGTATAACAAATGCTATGCTCACGAATTTTGAGAAAATAAATCACATTCATATCGATTTCATGCTGGTTTATATTATGAAAGATCGTTCAAGTTTGCTGGGCCGGCATGTAAGCTGCTAAGGGGGCAGGGTCCAGTTTTTATGTACAAATTTAATGTCGCATGCACCTGGACATAGACCACAATTAATTTTACTATATGTTCTCTACATATATTTCTCAGTGCTGACCTTTCCACAGTGTGACAATCAATACAAATCATATGTTAATCTAAAATACCTCCAAAGATGACTTCACGGTGAAATTCTTGTCAAGGGTTGATCGGCATTTTTTTGAGCTGCTGCACTGTAAACAGAACAGCATGTACACAGACCACATATTTCACTTCCGGATCATCACCAAAGCCTTATTACTCCATGTGCACTGTCGCCTAATTACACACTGACAACCACTCTCTCTGCTCATATTCTCAAGAATGAACAATTACCTTTAAATCCCTACCAAATATGCATCAATATAACTCTTCTATCACCACCAAAAGGAGAGAGGAAAAAATGTTCTAAAAATAGACTGGAACTACATTCGGTACTGAACTGGAAGTATTAATTGTGGTGTGATTCCACCTGCCTAATATAAAAATTCATTAAAAATATAATACGCGAGTGAGGTCAAAAAGGTACATATTTCTGGATAGGTATTATGTAGTGCAACATAATCATATCACACACATGACCTGACAAGTCTACTGAAGTTCTTAGAATAAAATATTTATGTACCCCAACAGCAGCAGAGGGGGCGAACCCTACAACTTTCCGAGCGTCGATTCGGAAATCTGAGGCTTCTACCAAATAGTAAAAAAAATGGCGTCTATTCGATAAAATAAGATTTTCTTATATACGCCAACGTCGTTGTCACTCACCCCCTCTGCTGCTATGGGTTAACGAAAATCATTTACGAGTTCAACCGAATATTTGATCCAGTCCGATACGATATCGTGTCCGAGGATCATGCAAATTTATTGTTGCGAATCCGTACGGGGTTGACTGAGCATTACTAAAGAAATTTCTAAATTGATTATGATCCATATCACCGCAGCACCAAGTTTGCCAAATATTTCTAAGAGTATGAGTATCAACTCCGTTGAATACAGCAAGAATATTGCAGTTATCTCTGATCACTTTTGGAATCTGATTGTAGCGTTGAGTGACATATATCACGTCGGTGTTTTTATGCCTGCCTCTGGAAAATATTCTAGCTGGGTTTGTTTGTTTATCCAACATTACATCATCGTATACGACTAAATTGTTAATACTCCCATCAAGGTCATCCACGGATGGCGCCTCGTCAATATCGGTTATAAAATCGATGGCGTTCTCACCCTTAATTTCTGATGCATTCTCGTTAAAATCCTTTAACACTTCATAGCATCGTTGATCATCTATGCTAGGGGCAATTAAATACAACTTATCCCACTTCATCCAACTCATTATTAAATTGAGCAACAATTGCGTCTTGCCGGATCCAGATGGCCCGATTATAATCATCCGGATAGAGTTTGGTAGCGCTGCATGATGCTTAACAGATTCTCTTGCTTTAGTCGCTGAAAAATCAATTATATCCATATTTCTATACATAAATTATGGATCTATATTGTGTGAAGTGTAAAACGCGTACTGGCACAGATGACTTGACGACGATTACAACTAAAAATAACCGATCAGCGCTTTCTGGTAAATGCGTGCAATGTGGTACAAAGAAATTTAGATTTGTGTCTATGACATCTGCAGGAAATGATGATTTTAAAAAAAAACGAGGAGGTGATATCGCAGCCAAATTGGCAAAACTCCCTGGAACCCCATGGGCAAAATACCCCGGAGAAAAGCACCTTCCAGGGTATAGCTACTGTGGACCGGGAACCAGACTTGATATCAGACTCAATGATCAAAATCAGCCCCGACCCGGTGAAGAACCAATAAACGCCATTGATAAGGCCTGTCACCTTCATGATGTTGCTTATAAAAGCAATAATCTGCAACACAGGCATCTAGCAGATGTGAAATTAATTCATGCGTTAAATACTATTCCTGATAAATCCTTCAAAGAAAAATTAGCTTCATTTTTGATAAAATCGGCTATGAAAGGTAAATTGATGTTAGGTGCCGGTAATTAATAATATGGAATCAATTTATTATTCCCCAAGAGGATACTGGAGAGGCAAGGCAGCAATCAATAAACTCGCCAGCGCCGCAAAAGTGAAAAAGGCTACTGCGGCTAATTGGTTATCCAAAAAGGCACTATGGCAAATTTATCTACCACCGCCTAAACAAATTAATTTCTCGCATTTTGATGTCACCGCTCCTAATGAAGTTCATCAAGCTGATTTATTGTTTTTACCACATGACAACGGTTACAAATACGCGCTAACCGTAGTTGACGTTGCGAGTCGATACAAACAAGCAGAACCGCTAAGGACAAAATCATCAACTGAGGTGGCTTCTGCATTTGAAAGGATTTATCGACGAGGTCCTCTGCACTGGCCAAATCTGTTACAGGTTGATCCTGGCAAGGAATTTTAAGGTGTGGTTGCATCTACAATGAAACATCACAATGCCACCATCAGACGGGGGCATACTGCGTTACATCGCGATCAGGCAATTGTTGAACGGTTTAATCGGACGATTGCTGAGCGGTTATTTGGATATCAATACGCAAAAGAATTCATTCAAGAAAAGCGATCCCGTGAATGGGTCAAAAGATTACCAGCTGTGATTATCGCACTGAATAACGAGATTACTAGAACAATCAACATGAAACCTATCAACGCGATTAAAAAGAAGTCTATACCTAAAATGGAAATTCAAGGGATTTCACAAAAAGATTATAGCGTTTCCCAACCAATTCTTGGTAGTAATGTCATCGTGAGATATTTATACGAACCAGGAGAGCTTGAGGGTGGCAGAAAAAGGGCTACTGATCCTATTTGGAGTGTTACTGCACACAAGATATCTACTATAACACGATCAACTGGTAGACCTCCAATCTATAAATTGGATTCAACTGCCCCTCAACGAGGATTTACTCGTGAACAACTGCAAGTGATTCCTGACGATACTCAATTGCCACCGCATGGTCTTAACTAGCGCCGTTGCGTCTGTTGCACTCAAGACAAGTCAACATTACATTGTTTCTGACATGACCGAGACTGTTATTTATTCTGTCTACGGTAAATTGGCGAGGATCTTTATCCGAATACTGCCAACGCATTATACAATTGCAACTCGCGCAGTGATTATTCTGTTGTTGTTTCAGCGTAATTATTAATTCAGCATCAATATCAAATTCTCGTTGTTTTTTGTTGTCTTGTTGTTTGTAACCGGAGAGTTTTTTATCGATAATTTTAACATCAACGATGCTAGCATCATCCATTGTAGTGCCATTATCATCCAGGACAACTCTTCGAAGTTGATTTATTCTTCGTACTCTAGATACTGCAAGATAGACTAAATTCGACCATTCGATGCGATTATCTACCATCCAAACAATTGTATCTGATATAGTCAATCCCTGTGAAGAGTGTATCGTCGCTGCGTATCCTAGCGTCCATGGGGATTTATTAGCACGCAATGCATCTTCAACGACGCTGATATCAACCAGCACAATATCATTTAACACGAGAATCTGCTTTTCACTCTTCCCTGGAATATCAACTTCGATATTCTGTTTTCGTGTATCCGATGGCCTATAACAAAGGGGTACTGGAAGTGTTGCAAATTTTTCTTTATGCAATTCAAATAACTTCATTTGAAGTGTGTCTCTGACTATTTTTCTACTTGCTACTATCAAATCATTTGGTCTCCACGTTTCCCAAAAATCATTCATGGGAGTTTCTGAAATTATTTCACGCGCTATTTCACACTGGATTCTATCCGGTTGTAGTCTAATTAGCGCTTTGAATTCTCGTAATCGTTCATCAAGTGATCTATAATCAGTGTTAATTTCTTCATAATAGTCTACAAAACCCTTTAGCCATTCATGTGGGTGGGGATGCACCGACAAATGGTGGTGGTTGGCCGTTATCACCGCACATGACGACTTTTGTGTTTTTGTTTAACAACCACTCGAGAAATGTTTGTAATACATCTAATGACACTGTGCATATTTCATCCCAAATTATGATTTCAGGAATGAATTTATCATCCATACGCTCAGGAGTCCATTTGTCACCCTTCCATCGAAAAAAACTGTGATAGGTACAGGCATTTACCCCTCGCTGTATCATCTCTCTGGCGAGTCTGTGAGTTGGTGTTAGCACAATCATGTTGGACTTCCCACGAAATAATTCAATTGCACGAGTTGTCTTTACTAACCCACCACAAACGTTTAAATAAACTGTCTTGTATCTACATATTGGATCAGATACCGGTGGTGCATTAAAAAATTCTGATTGAATCTCATCACACTTTAAGTACTTTTCATCCATGGTAACGTCTGCGGATTCACAATACTCATGTAGCGTTTCCTTTTTAAATCGCCAACACCCCCAATTTTCCTCGGGATCTGTGAATGCCGCTACAGCTGATTTGTATTTCTCGTGGATATAAATAGAATCAGTGGCTACTCTAACTGCGGTATTAGGAAATCTATTTATCATCGAAAATAAATTGATAGAAGCATAAGCTAGCATAGAACTTCTCAAATGTGTGTACTGGGAATTATATTCATCACAGTAGGTAACAACCGTACCTAATTTCTCACCATTGGATAGAAAAGCATCCTTACGGGATACAAGTTTTCCTTGTTTCATTAAATCCGTTACAATAAAATCGTATTCAGCGACGTCTATAATCAACCGCGAAGAATATTTTGCATTGTCGTATCTTCCACCCTGGGTAAATTTACCGATTATTCTTCGTCCAAAATCCTTTGCTTGTTCTTTTTTAATTTCAAATAACTTCTTAGACCAATTCATGATTTGTTGTTCATTGAAAATCTCCGATTTTCCATTCGAAGAATTTCCATCTGGAAACTGTTTTCGCTGTTCGCTAATTATTCTATCTAGATCGGGTTGTGGTAGCCAAACTTCTTTCTGAGCTCGATAGCATATAATAGCTTCGGAAACAATCAACGATATTAGCATACCACAATCAATCATATATCGTAGTAACACTATTGGCATCACTAGCGATTTTTCTCATTCTGTTATCTAATTCTTCAACGCGATATAATTCACCATTTGGTCTTACAAATTGATCGAATCCTATTTCGGGATCATCATCACTTCTAAGTAACCATACTGACACAGGATCATCTTTACACAACGCATGAATAGCATCGAATAATTTCTCATTATAAAAAACATCCCCGACGAATTCCTCGGGGATATATCTCACGATTCGTTCTCGTGGAAATATTGTTACCGCAGGTGTCCACGCGTATTTGTTATGATCAATAATTTGTATTGGCGCTCCATTTTTGTTATATTTCGGTTCGTATAAAACTTCTCCGATTATCGTCATAACGGTTATTGGGAATCTTAATGATGTTTCTAATTTAGCTATATCAGAAATCTTTGCACCGTGCTGTTTCACTGTCAGTTCCCATTCGGTTATTTTCCAACGTCGCAGATCAGTTAGTTTATTTCCTTGGGATGCATTTGTGAAGTGTTCCATTACCCGTGTTGCTACACAATTGAGCCTTGACGAAGTCAACGGTGAATACTTCATAGGAGCTAGTTTTGCGATATCGGGTTTATTATTTAACGGATATATCCCATAAACTATTGCTGCTACAGGATAAGATCTCTCGTAGTATGGTTTGTCAATTCCAGTTAGAATTCCTGGTTTGGAATCTCTACTCACAATGACAGTTTTTTTTATTCTTGAGGATTGGTTCGAATTTATCCCTAATAATCCATTTACCTTCGACTTCAATAATGAATTTTATTCTGAAAAAATACTTCTGTTGGGAATTGCTTTGTTTGAAATCCTTTGGATTTCCATCTTTGATTTTCCTTGATAAAATTCTTTGAATTTCCCCCTTGGATTTCCAGCCCGTTCGCGAGCCAAGATGTGAGATTATCTCGGCTGCTCTTAAATCGTTCATGGTAGCATCGATTAAGGGTACATTGACATCATTGATAATTCGAAATGTCGACCAACAGTATACTGCACCGTCTCGGTAGAATTCATTAAAACACTCCCTGATTTTACCCAGTATAGTTCTATCACCGATTAGACGTTTTGGTGTATCAGAGACTATCGAGATTGAATTCAACATTTTTCCAGGGCTTAATTTTCGATAATCTCTTAAACTCATTATCGAGATTGAATTCAACATTTTTCCAGGGCTTAATTTTCGATAATCTCTGGAATTCTTTCATTGTATAATCAATGAATTTAGCATTTTTCGAAGGCTTAATTTTCGATAATCTCTTGAACTCTTTTATGGTATAATCAATGAATTTTACATTTTTCCAGGGCTTAATTTTCGATAATCTCTGGAATTCTTTCATGGTATAATCAATGAATTTAGCATTTTTCGAAGGCTTAATTTTCGATAATCTCTTGAACTCCTCCATACTATAATTAAAACAAGCATTTAAATGAAAGATTTATGTATAATGAATCACTGCAAATGGCTCATGATTGGATCAGTGACACCGTGTAACAAATCATGCAGAAATGAATTCTGTGGGTATCATATGCAAAGCTTTCGTCGTGGAAGCCTTGGTCCGTTACCTTGTATACGATGTGGGGTTGGGGTTAGGGGACAATCGCAATTATGTCTACGCTGTGGTGGAAAGCGATACAGGGAGTTTAAGCGTTATGATAAAAGAATAAAAAATGGATTTTCAATCAAAAATTCTGACCCTGACAAAGTCCTTGACGCTGACAAAGTCAGTATCTTTGACAGAGTCAAGGATAAAATCATAAGAACCCCCCAAGACTATATTGAAAGATTTTCCAGTGATGTAATCATTAGACCAAACAATGAATTAGACAAATAGTATTAGTATACGAATGAACCAAGAATTCAGACTACACCCTGTGATTACAAATTATGAAGCATCTAGTGATGGTGTTGTAAGAAACCGTAGACTGAAGAAAACGGTCGGTTTTGTGAATAATCACGGGTATTTGAAGTTTGGCGCTTGAAAGAAGAAATATTTCAATCATCGTTTCGTGTATGAATGTTTTCATGGATTGATCGAGGATGATTTTGTTATCGATCACAAGGATTCTAATACAAGGAACAATTCTTTATCAAATCTGCAGGCTGTTACACAAAGTGAAAATACCAAACGAGGAAATACTGGCACTTGCTCGAAAAAAGCGAGACCCGTAAAATCTTTTAATACGATAACTAACGAAAAAAAGATATTTCAATCGATATATGAAGCCGGTAGGCATTTCGATATTTGTAGATCCTCAGTACGGTATGTTGCAGAGGGGATTTATCGATCTGCGATTTCAAAAAAGACCGGACAGAAAATTCAATTTATTTATGTCTAATGCGTCATATTTTTCATTTAGAAATATGTAATTATCATAGCATATGAATTCTGAAAATATGAATAGCATTATTGATGAAATTCTAAAATTAAAAAGAAAGGATATTAAACTATCAGATGGGTTAAATACTGATCAAATTATGTCAGATTTTCAGGATATAGAATACGGAGTTAGCACTAACAAGTATATGCTGACAAAGAAATACGCGTTAATTAAAAGAATTCAGAATTCTATTCGGGACTCTCTTGCATTTTCCAGTGACGTAAGTGTGTTTGTCTCGTTATTTACTATCGTAGAAGGAATACGAAAAGAATTGGGTAACGAATACGAATTGAAAAAAGAGGTTAATTCTAAAATTAGAAACATAAGAGCATTAATTCAAGAAAATGAACGATTTTGACCGTGAGATTTTGTCGTTTTTTGATTGTGACCGACCCTCAGAGAGATTTTCATTTTTTTTTTTTAGCATTTTTTAAAAATGTCAAAATCAGTGAATACAAAATTGATGGACGATCAACGGAAAAGTGTGGAAAGTCACAGTATTATTAATTTTATATACAATTATGTGACTTTCAACATCAATGATAGAGCCGTTAAAACACTTCCACGGTGGCGTTAAAAATCATCCGACATGTCAAATTGGAGAAGTGTTTTCGTCTGTTAGGTCAGGTTCAGGAAAATTGTTTTACAATTGAAAAATTGTTTCTGATTTCAAATAATGGTCAATGAAGCATTAACGACCCGATTGGATCGTGAACGACTAGATGCAATTAAGAGATTTGTACCAATTCGTGACTCTGTAAGAAATAAACTACAACAACGACAGAGTCTTCAGACTGATTTTGCTTTGGGGTCTGAAGAATTGTTTAAACCAGTAACCACAGCAACGTACGGGGTAGAGCGTGCTATACGGGGAGATGTTCCCGAGACGGGGAAATCTGTTATTGGTGAACTTGAAAAAAATAGCAGCGAAAACTGAACAAACAAAACAGGCTGTACAAAAAATGGAATCAAAAAGAACAGTAGATGATTTACGCGTGAGATTTAACGAGGAAGGGTTAGCAGAAATTGATAAGACTGATCCAACAGAAATTCCTGTGCTTGTTGTTACGTCTTATGAAAACAGAAAAAAATGGTTGAAACCAGAACATCATAAGTTTGTTAGAAGTATAACTCACTGGGCTGATATATTCTACAAAATCAAAACTGAAAAAAGTCAAATTAAGACAGATAGTGCATCATACATTGAATATATCAATGCGGTGGGTATAGTGTATAAACAATTTGAAGAACTAAAACAACAAAAACCGCCAAAATTGCAAAGAAAGCGACAGCAACCTGCAAAGAAAATATCTTTTTCACCTAAAAAAACAACAACTACCACCTGATCGAGATGATGATACTCTTGATTATTTACAAGAAGCCGATTTAGACGAAATGGATGAAGCAGCTGGTTATAGCGGAAGTGGATTGCAAGATTCCAGTGGGACCTGTCCTGGTAGTGTTCTCAGTGATATATCACGATTAGAGGTTCTTGTAGGAGGGTTCCGAGCTGGAAATAACTCACCGGAAATAATTAATGAATCAGCTGATATATGTAGACGGTTATTTCAAGGTGGTATCATGGATATCGGCACATATCGAGATTTCATTGGCGAGTTATCAAGTGGGTATCACAGCGACTGAAAATCCTTTGGATTTTTCATCACCGGGACTGAATTTACAATTGATAAATTGTTTTACAATTGAAAAATTGTTTCTGATTTCAAATAATGATCATACACTACAACCATGACAAACCAACCCCCGTCTATGTAGTTAATTCACGGTTTCCAGTTTATAGAGCATACTACGGAGATGGTTTAGGTAATACCATTGCGGGGTTATTTGCAAGAATGGCTCCAAAAGTGATGCCGTTAGCTAAACAATTATCAATGAAAGCAATTGATGTTATTCGTGAAAAGGGTATTAGCAAAATCGGAGATTTCGCTGAAGATCTTGCCGGAAAAGCATTTTTGTCCGCGAAGAATAAATTAACAGCGCTAGTGAAATCACGGAGGAAATCCAAAGGATTTTCAAAACCGTTACCGTCTACAGCGGAAATGCCTGCAAGTGTTAGTAAAATTATAAATAACGCAGTAGATGAAAAACTAGTGCAACTGACTTCGTCAATAGTGGCAACCCCTGACCAAAGCAATATTGCAAATATGATAGCAGGAAGTGGCTTTAAAAAACTACGACGATGAAATCCTACGATGAAAATCGTTTACGATTTCACGATTTAGACTCTGATAAATAGAATAAAATGTTCAAAAAGTCACCTGATCCAGCGTTTGATATAGACGCCCCAGTTGGCAAGGATGATTCTGTACGCGATTATCAATATTACGCCTATCATGCCATAGACTCAAATAGTCGATCAAGAATTGAACTTCAAGTCCATGATACCAGTAAATACTTTTTGCCTTGTGAAGCATTTATCGAAGTAGAAGGAGAACTTGTAACAGCTGCTGATACTACTGCTGTACCAGCACCGTATCCAGATGGTACTCAAGTCGGGTTTGTCAATAATGGTATCATGGCGCTATTTGAGAGTGCTAGATATCTCATTGATGGAAAAGAAATTGAGTCGATAGATCGCGATGTTGATGTGGCTACAACAATAATCGGGCTAGCAAGATATTCCGATGATTAAACAAGATCAGCAGGACCTTCTATGATGTTTGCAAAAGATGTTAACAATACCGCTGGAAAAAAAATCAATTTATTATAAGACGACCAAATGATCGTGCTGCTAATCCTGCTCCTGCTGTTATCGAGGATATGATTATAAACAACGATGTTAATTTCAATCTATGAGCTGCAACACGTAGTTTAATGTTGGGGAGGGGACGTAAATCATTTTCATGCGCGATTCCACTGCATCACATATTTGGATTCTGTAGAAATGTCCGAAAAGTTATTTATGGAGCGAAGCATACAGTAGCACTGGTGCGAAAGGGTGATGATAATGACGCAATTTGGAGGATTTCAGCAGATGCTGCAAATCCAAATGCTGATGCCGGTAAAGTCAATTTAACAAAAATATCATTGTGGATGCCAGTGTTGACTCCAGCAATTACCGCAGAAGAACGATTACTATCATTTATGGACCATGGAGGAAAATCATTACTAAGTTGGCTAACCGTGAGTACAGATGTTAAACTATCAAATATCAACGGGTTATTCACTTGGAATCTAGCATCAAAACAGGGCACTGCTGCGCCACGTCATGTATTCGTAGCGTTACAGGATAACACACGAGTTGGCGATCAACGTTTCAGTCATATGATATTTGATCCATTAGGTGTTAAAGACGTCTCACTGAGAATCAACGGCCAGCAGGAACCATCTGAAGATGTACAACTTGATTACGGTCAGAATCATATTGCACGCGTGTATCATAGGTTGTTGTCGTTTATGGCACGTGATCAAAATGTCGATACTGGTCTGCAAATATCACAATACGACTTTAAGAATCTATATCCGATCTATTACTTTTCGCTGGAACATCTTGATTTAACAAGACAATCTGTCGTTGATATACACTTTAGAGCTAATGTGAGCCGTGGTGCTATTGCTAATTATAGAGCGGTTGCTGTCATTCTCAGCGACAAATCAATGCTACTTGAAGGTGTTGGAGGAAGAATGAGAGTGGTAGATGCACCAGTGGAAAATCTTTGATTGAAATCGTAAACGATTTTCTCGATTTTTCATTGAAATTGTAAACGATTTAGAATCAATCTATTATCTATAATGTCATATAGTAATATCAATGTGTCTTTGACACCCGGTCAATTAAAAAAATTGCAATTCAAATCAGCTAAGCAATGTGGAACCACAATCACGTTGAAACCCAGTCAAATGACTGGTGGTGCAAATAAATTATCGCTGACAACTCGTCAAATAAAACATTTCAATGATGCACTTGTAGCAAAAAAAGGTGTTCAGATTACTCTTTCTGCGGCTGCTATCAAAAATATGATTAAAACAGGCGGTATATTCCCGTTGTTAGCTGCAATTCCGGCCTTGATTGCAGCAGCAGCCCCAGCGGTGGCTAAAGCGGCAGCGTTAGGGGCTGTTGGTACCGCGGCAGGAATGGCATTGAAAAAGGCAACTGGACAAGGATATAAAAAAAGGAAAGGGTCTAAGACTACCAGGAACCCCGTATTCATGGTACAGCGGAAAAGGCCTGAGACTACCAGGAACCCCGTATTCATGGTACAGCGGAAAAGGCCTGAGACTAGGACCGGTTTACTAGTTGGAGAGGAACCGGTTCCTATGTCTAATTTTGATTTACTCGATGCTGCTAAAAAACTGGCGATTAAAAATTTTAGAGGTGTCTTTATGAAAAATCAATTACCACATCAACCAAACAGCGTTGAAACCGGAATCATTAATTTAGATAACAGCACCGGACCCGGAACTCACTGGGTTGCATACGCTATTGATCCACGTGGGATTGTCTATTTTGATTCATATGGATTAGCCCCACCAAAAGAGTTTATGCGTTATATAAAAACTTTTCCAAAGAAGACTTGGTATTCTACGCTACCAACACAAACGATGATTGACCCACCAATATGCGGCAGTGAAGTATTAAATGTCCTTAACGCTATTTCTAACTCCTTGGGTAACCCAAGGGGAAAACCACCACATGTTGTCGTAAATGAATACACTAGTAATCACTGGCGAAAATCATAGATTTTAGAGAGAGAGTTTTACAATAACATGATTGATATTTGGGGAAGACCTCTGAAACCCAAACCCGATGACACTGCAACCCTTGATTCTATCAAGGATATAAAAAAAAAATTAAAGATGAAATCGCTGAAACGTTAAATTTTACAAGTGTTGATCCTAATGAAATAGTTGTATTTCAAGACAAACAGGGTAAATTGAAAACCAGTGATGTGTCGTTGGATGATATTTTAGTTAAACAACGAAACGCAATCGAGAATACTATCGTGTTATTTTCCGATCAGGGTAAATTGAAAACTAGTGATGTGTCGTTGGATGATATATTGGTTAAACAACGAAACGCAATCGAGGATACTATCGTGTTATTTTCCGATCAGGGTAAACTCAAACCGGGTGTACTCGCTTCGACTATTACAGATAGATTAAAAACTCTCAACGATGAGTTGAAAAATTCTGTGTTGGAACTAACAACACTTCAATCTAGAATTGAGGATAGCGGAAAACAGTTTTCAATTTTTCGTAGAAATATCGTGGATAAATTTCTTGGAACTACATTCGATAAACTCGACATAAAACTCCCTGATATCAAAAAATTCATCGATGAGACGAAAATCTTCATCGAAGTAATCAAAGGTGATGCAACGAGGATGATAACAATCATTGAAAAAACGAAAATTCCTCATGAGAAAACCAACAACGTAGTATACACGATCCAACACGAATCATTTGCGTGGACACCTACAAACAACAAATTAGATATCACTGCAACCGTTAAAGGTATTTATCGATTAACGCTAGTGACAACGAGTCAATTTAATATTTCATCGTCGAGTTCATCCGGGGTCAATAATACGATTTCAACGATCATCGACAAGGATACAACTGAAAAGTTCACTATAACATCTACTGATAAAAATTTGGTTAGGGTTTCAACAACCTGGTATGTGGAATTCGTAGCGGATTTAAGTAAATAACGGCTTCAATTGAAAGGAAAATCCTTCGGATTTCACAATTGAAAACACTAGCGTTTTTAAAATAAAAATGATTTCATCATCGCAATATCGCTATCATCAGGTCAGAGAATTTCAAACTAGACTCAAAACTCTCGCTGAGGAGTATCAAATAAAAATAAAAAAATACCGACGAAGAATCACCGCAATTGATGTTACTATGTACTCGGTGTCAGGCGTTCTCGCTGGCGCCGGAATAATACTTGCATCGGTTACAATGATTGCCCCGGTTGTAGTTCCAATTTGCATTTCTGCGGGGGCTACAATCGCGTGTATATCAACCGGGATAACAAAAAGGATATCATCATGCAGCCAGAGTAAACTGCAAGATTACTCGATTCAATTTCATATTGTATCAACCGCATACTCGCAATTATCCTCGATGATATCGTCGTCACTCGATAATACGATTATATCAGATAGTGAGTTCTCAGCGATGGCCAGTATTTATGATTCCGCGATATTGAAATTAGAGCGACAACATGAATATAATAACAATGACAACACCGAAAAACACGAACCCGAAAACCAGAATGATCTCAATAACCTCAACGATATCAGATTGTGAGTTTTCAGTGAGGGTCAGTATTTATGATTCCGCGATATCAAAATTAGAGCGACAGCAACAGTATAATAACAATGACAACACCGCAGGAATTACTTCAACAAATAGTGGAGAACACGAACCCAGTACAAACAAGCATGATATCAATAACATCAACGAATCCTGAATTCAGTGTGAATTTCCCTAGCCCAGTCCCCGTGAAGGAGATAGCGCTAGCAAAACTACGAGTGTATCACAGTTGGCCTAATATCAGATCGGTAGCATTTGGTGGTCAACAACCGAATAATTCACTGGTATTTGCGAATAAGAATAAACCCGATGGAACTCCAGACTGGAACGTTGTTTCGATACCAATCGGATCATACCAAATCGAACAAATCAATAATGAATTCGCGCGTAGAATAAAATCGATTACTGGAAAAGAATCGAAAATCGCTATAACAGTTCATGAGCCGACACTATCATCCGCAATTGAAATAAGCACAGAAGGATACGTCGTAGATATCTATCAGAGTTCTATTAGAACCGTACAAGGATGGCCTGAATTACCACCAGGGGGAAAAACCGTTGATTTACCAGAACCACAAAAAAACGATTATATCACAGACAGGATAAAACCCAATAATCCAGTAAAAAGTTATAAAGATCACCAAGTCACTACAGATTTTTTTAATATCCTTCACAATATAATAAATAAGGGAGAGAGATTTCTTACTGCTCACGATCTTAAAATCAATGACAATTTCAAGGCAATGAATAATGATTTTTCGCTGTTGTTAATATCTCTTAAATCCGGCTCTCTCACCCGAGATGAATTTATCAGCGTCGTAGAAACATGCAACAAAATTATCGACGATATGGAAACATTTAATTTAAAAATTATTCAGGATATATTAGATGAAGATAATCCCATATCGAGAGACGGATTTGCATCAGATTATAAAATCCGCGTTGAAGATATCCCCACATTCAAACTACCAGGATATAACGTACCAAAACTAAAAAAACTTCTCAGTGACACCATCGATGTTGGTTTTAAAATAATTCATGATGCATGAAAAAAAACAACATCACCGGAAATAAAAATCCTCAAACATAATAATGACCCAGATGGTGGCGGTAGGCATATCGCTCCGTTCAACATGAATATATCCTCAGTGATTGCGCTCAATTTAGTATGTGATGTTATCGAAGGAAGCTATCAAATTAATCTCGAACGATCAAATCAAGCTCAGCAAGGATATATTCTTTATTCGTTTGCACCAACAGCTCCTCCAGGATTTTTAATAATTGAGTCTCCGGTTAATCCAGTCTATATGCGGTGTCATAATGATTCATTAACCAGAATTAATTTCAAACTCACAGATCAGTCCAATAATCTAATTGATCTACAAGAGGAGGAGCAGCAGAGGGGGCGAATCAGACAACTTTTTTTTGTTTTTATTTTTGATTATACCCCCTCCAAAATAACACTAGACCCTTCTCGCGAAAAAATAAGTCTCCGACCCTTGTCTGAAAACATTCGCGTCGCAACGTCGTTGTCACTCACCCCCTCTGCTGCTAGAACTTTCAGTTCTAGGTTTACGGTGATTTTACCCGAATATTTTATCAAGTCCTATACGATATCGTGTCCTAGGGTCTGCTAAATTTATTGTCACAAATCCGTGTGGTTTTGACTGAGCGTGACTAAAGAAATTTCTAAACTGATTATGATTCATATCACCGCTGCACCAAGTTTGATGAATATTTCGTAGCGTATGAGTATCAACGCCGTTAAATACACACAACACACTGCAATTATCTCTGATCACTTTTGGTATTTGTGTGTACCGTTGAGTGACATAGATCACATCAGTGTTTTTATGCCTGCCTCGGGAAAATATTCTAGCAGGATTTTTTTGATTATCTAACATGATATCATCGTATACCACTAAATTGTTAATACTTCCATCAATAGCATCAATGCTCGGGGCTTCCTCTATATCAGTAATAAACTCAATAAAATCTTCATCGATTTGAAATTCTTTTGCTTTCTCGTTAAAATCCTTTAGCACTTCATAGCATCGCTGATCGTCTACACTCGGGGCTATTAAATACAATTTGTTCCATTTCATCCATCTCGTTATCAAATTAAGTAGCAGTTGTGTCTTTCCGCTTCCAGATGGTCCGATTATAATCATTCTAATTGAATTCGGCAACATTTCATGATGTTTAATAGGTTCCCGTCGTCGGGTAGCTGAATAATCAATTATATTCATGCCGTTATATATAAATTATGGATCTATATTGTGTGAAGTGTAAAAAACGTACTGGCACAGATGACTTGACGACGATTACAACTAAAAATAACCGATCAGCGCTTTCTGGTAAATGCGTACAATGTAGTACAAAGAAATTTAGATTTGTTTCTAAACCCAAGGAACTCAAGGAACCTTTAAAAAAAAACGAGGAGGTGATATCGCAGCCAAGCTAACTAAACTCCCTGGAACCCCATGGGCAAAATACCCTGGAGAAAAGCACCTTCCAGGATATAGCTACTGTGGACCGGGAACAAGACTTGATATCAGACTCAATGATCAAAATCAACCCCGACCCGGTGAGGAACCAATAAACGCTATTGATAAGGCCTGTCACCTTCATGATGTATCTTATAAAAGCAGTAATCTGCAGCACAGGCATCTAGCAGATGTGAAATTAATTCATGCGATAAATGCTATTTCTGATAAATCTTTCAAAGAAAAATTGGCTTCCTTTTTGATAAAATCGGCTATGAAAAGTAAATTGATGTTAGGGGCTGGTAATTAATAACAACATGGAAACTATTTATTATTCCCCAAGAGGATACTGGAGGGGTAAATCAGCAATCCATAAACTCGCTAGCGCTGCGAAAGTGAAAAAAAACCACTGCGGCTCATTGGTTATCCAAACAGGCACTATGGCAAATTTATCTACCACCGCCTAAACAAATCAATTTCTCGCATTTTGATGTGACCGGACCAAATGAAGTTCATCAGGCTGATCTATTATTTCTGCCACATGATCGTGGTTACAAATACGCATTAACCGTAGTTGATATTGCAAGTCGATACAAAGAAGCAGAACCGTTAAAAACAAAATCAGCCACTGAAGTGGCTTCTGCATTTGAAAGGATTTATCGAAGGAGTCCTCTGCACTGGCCAAATCTGTTACAAGTTGACCCGGGCAAGGAATTTCAGGGTGCAGTGTTATCTACAATGAAATATCACAATGTCGCTATCAGACGAGGGCATACTGCACTGCATCGTGATCAGGCCATTGTAGAACGATTTAATCGGACGATTGCTGAGCGGTTATTTGGATATCAATACGCAAAAGAATTCATTCAAGAAAAGCGATCCAGTGAATGGGTTAAAAGATTACCATCTGCGATTACTGCACTGAATAACGAGATTACTAGAACAATCAACACGAAACCTATCAACGCGATTAAAAAGAAGTCAATACCCGTACAACCACAAAAAGATTTCAAAGAACCAATTCTTGGTAGTAGTGTCATTGTGAGGTACTTATACGAACCAGGAGAGCTTGAAGGGGGTAGAAAAAGGGCTACTGATCCTATTTGGAGCGTCACTACGCATAAGATATCTAGTATAACACGATCTACGGGTAGACTTCCAATCTATAAACTGGATTCAACTGCCCCTCAACGGGGTTTTACTAGACAACAATTACAAGTGATACCTGAGGATACTCAATTACCACCGCATGGGCTTAACTAGCACCCTTGCGTCTATTGCACTCAAGACAAGTCAACATCACATTATTTCTGACATGACCGAGATTGTTATTTTTTCTGTCCACGGTGAATTGGCGAGGATCCTTATCCGAATACTGCCAACGCATTATACAATTGCAACTCGCGCAGTGATTATTCTGTTGTTGCTTCAGAGTAATTATTAATTCAGCATCAATATCAAATTCTCGTTGTTTTTTTTTGTCTTGTTGTTTGTAACCGGAGAGTTTTTTTATCAATAATATCATCTATTGTGGTGTCATTATCATCGCCAATGATTTCATCATCGCCACCAATGATTTCATCATCGAAGACAATTCTTCGAAGTTGATTTATTTTTCGTACTCTAGACACTGCGAGATAGACTAAATTCGACCATTCTATGCGATTATCTACTATCCAAACAGTTGTATCCGATATAGTCAATCCCTGTGAAGAGTGTATTGTTGCTGCATAACCTAGCGTCCATGGGGATTTATTAGCACGCAATGCATCTTCAACGACATTGATATCAACCAGCACAATATCATTTAATACGAGAATCTGTCTTTGAAATCGTTCGGATTTTGGTCCTGGAATATCAACTTCGATGTTCTGTTTTCGTGTATCCGATGGCCTATAACATAACGGTACTGGAAGTGTTGCAAATTTTTGTTTATGCAATTCAAATAACTTCATCTGAAGTGTGTCCCTGACTATTTTTCTACTTACAATGATTAAATCATTTGGTCTCCACGCTTCCCAAAACTCATTCATGGGAGTTTCCGAAATTATTTCACGGGCTATTTCACACTGGATTCTATCCGGTTGTAATCTAATTAATTTCTTAAACTCTTTTAATTCATTATCAAGTGATCTATGATCAGTATCAATTTCTTCATAATAGTCTACAAAACCCTTTAGCCATTCATGGGGAGATGCACCGACAAATGGTGGTGGTTGGCCGTGATCACCGCACATGACGACTTTTGTATTCTTCAATAACAACCACTCAAGAAATATTTTTAAGACATCTTCTGACACTGTGTCTATTTCATCCCAAAACATGATTTCAGGAATAAATTTCTCTCCCATGCGCTCAGGAGTCCATTTATCTCCCTTCCATCGGAAAAAGCTGTGATAAGTGCAGGCATTTACCCCTCGTTGTTTCATCTCTCTGGCGAGTCTGTGAGTTGGTGTTAGCACAATCATGTTTGATTTCCCACGATATAACTCAATTGCCCGGGTTGTTTTTCCTGACCCGCCACAACCGTTTAAATAAACTGTTTTATATCTACAGATTGGATCCGAAATCGGTGGTGCACTAGAAAATTCTGAACACTGATTGCTTTCTAAGTAATTTTTTTCAATGGTAACATCTGCTGATGGAATATAATCATGAAGCATTTCCTTCTTAATTCTCCATGACCCCCAATTCTCGTTGCCAGTAGCCTTAAAATCAGCCATTTTGCTATTTATGTAAAATGAGTCAGTAGCAACTCTAACTGCGGTGGTAGGAAATCTATTGATCATTGAAAATAAATTAATAGAAGCATAACCAAGCATAGAAGCTCTCAAATATGTGTACTGCGGATGGTATCCATCAGTGTAAGTAACAATTGTACCCAATTTGGTTCCATCGGACATAAATGCGTCCTTACGATTGACATATAAGCCCTTATTCGTTAAATCTTTGATTACAAAATCGTATTCAGCATTGTCTATAATCAATCGTGAAGAATATCTCGTATTATCATCTTTGCCACCTTGGGTAAATTTACCGATTATTCTTCGTCCAAGATCTTTTGCTTCATTGTTTCTGATTTCAAATAACTGTCTGGACCAATCCATGATTTGTTGTTCATTAAAATCAGGAAACAGTTTTCGCTCTTCGCTAATTATTTTTTCTAGATCAGGTTGTGGTAACCAGACTGATTTCTGTGCTCGATAGGATATAATTGCTTCACTGACAATTAATGATTTTAACATCTTACAATCAAGCATATACCGTAATAACACTATTGGCATCCAGTGTTTTTCAGACATGTGTTTACCAATCCAAAGATAACTACACGGATGAAGTCCTTCAGCCATTTCAAATGATACTACACAAGCGAATCCGGTTAAATCGAAATGTGGCAGTGGTCCATTAATAGCAACACGGGTCATTTCGTGTGTAGGGTGTCCAAATCGTTTGAAATATTTCTCACACTCTCCATACCCAAGAAAACTTCCTGGATAACATGCAATCATATCAACTGAAATAACGGTATCAGCGGTGTATTTTGTGTTCCATAATCCTCCATGGCTGTATTCAAGACAGGACAATTTGACATCTGATAAGAACTCACTTCGGGTTGGTTTCCACGCGTTTTTCTTTCTAGCAAAATGTGCTGCAACTGATGGTACTGTAAAACAGTTTGCTAATAATTGATCGTTGTCTTCCCCCAGAGAACTCTGGGGAGAAAACTCACTAGCTAGTTGTTTCATTTGATTATGCAGTTTTTCAGTACGGTACAATTCTCCGTTAGGCCTTACAAACTGATCAAATCTACATTCTTCGTCTGAAGTACTATGAAATAGCCACACGAAGAATGTAGATTTGATCAGTTTGTAAGGAAACGTAGAATCGTTTTTACTCAAATGGTAAATAGCATCAAATAATTTCTGCTCTGAAAAAAACTCTTCGGTTCCAAACAGATATTTTACGGTTCTATCCCGTGGGAATATTGTTACTGCAGATGACCACGCGTGTGCGTTATGATCAATAATTTCAATGGGAGCTCCCTGTGATTTATATTTCGATTCGTATAATACTTCTCCGGTGATTGTCCTTACCGATATTGGAAATCTCAATGATGTTTCTAATTTGGCTATATCTTGAATTGTTGCCCCATGCTGTTTCACTGTCAGTTCCCATTCGGTTATTTTTTTTCGTCTTAGATCAGTTAGTTTATTTCCCCGGGACGCATTTGTGAAGTGTTCTATTATTCGTGTTGCTACACAATTGAGCCCTGTCGTATATTTCATGGGTGCTAGTTTTGAAATATCAGGTTTTTCATTGAGCGGATATATCCCGTAAACAACTACTGTGACAGGATAAGATCTTTCGTAGTAGGGTTTATCAAGTCCAGTCAAAATTCCTGGTTTTGAATCCTGAGTCACAGTGACAGTCTTTTTGTCCTTAAGAATAGGCTCGTATTTGTCCCTAATGATCCATTTTCCATTATCACGGATAAGAAATTTTATTCGAAAAAAATTTCTTTCTTCCCCAAGACGTGAGATTATCACTGCTGCTTTTTCATCATTCATGGTAGCGTCAACAACACCATCAATTCGAAATGTTGACCAACAATGAGCTGCCCCATCACGCTTGAATTCATTAAAACAGTCTCTGATTTTACTAATCAAGGTTCTATCAAGAATTTTATTCTTTGGTGTATCAGAAACTCTATCAAGATTGAATTGAACACTTTTCCAGGGCTTAATTTTCGATAATCTCTCGAACTCCTCCATACTATAATTAAAACAAGTATTTAAATGAAAGATTTAAGTATAATGAATCATTGCAAATGGCTTATGATTGGATCAGTGACACCGTGTAACAAATCATGCAGAAATGAATTCTGTTGGTATCATATGCAAAGCTTTCGTCGTGGAAGCCTTGGTCCGTTACCCTGTATTCGATGTGGGGTTGGGGTCAGGGGGAGGTCGCAATTATGCGTTATGTGTGGCGGCAAACGATACAGGGAACTAAAACGCTATTATGATAAAAGAATAAAAAATACTGTCATTGACCCCAACGATGACAAAATAATAAAGACTGCTCAAGATTATATACAGAGACTTATAATCAAACCAAACAATGAATTAGAAAAATAGTGTTATTATACAAATGAACCAAGAATTCAGACCTCACCCCTCCGTGCTTGTTAATTATGAAGCATTCCGTAATGGTATTATCAGAAAATTCGATTTTCGTATGTGTCTATAACACCAAGGGAGACAACTCTTAAATGATATAACCAAGGGAGTTATCATTGTGATTCAGCTTCTGGTTATTGTTTTATAGGAAAAGAAATATTTTCTTTTTTTTTAGTGTTTAAGTCAAATATTCTGTCTCACGTGCGATTAATGCGTATTTCATAAACATAGGATGTGATCCGGAGATGCAGGCGTTACAGGATAACACACGTGTATACTTTCTCCCTTAGATTGTGTTAACTTGTTTAATGGGTATTGTGATTCAGCGCTGGGCATTGTTTTGTAAGAAAAGAAATGTTTTCAAACAATTATATTCTTTGTTTTAGTGTTTAAGTCAAATATGCTGTCTCATTTAAATACTGTGAAACACCATTAATAAGTAATTCAAGAAAATAAAATAGCATACCTTGCGGATTGATGTATTAATTCCCTTTATATACCATATGAATAGTTACAACATATATACGTTAAAAAACGTTATTCTTTATAGACGTGAACAGTGGTCTAACGGTATCGTGTTTGGCTTGTAAATCCAGACAATTATTCTTCACATGTTCGCGCCCCATAGCAGACAATTGTCTGATGGTGAAACGGTTGGATGTTTTTTTTTTCTATTTAATTGAGGGGAGGAAGGCACCCCCTCTGTGTTTTTTACATTCACATAACATGCAACCCATGCTATCAAATTTACGGTAGCGGTGGGTTGTCGGTTTTTGACAACTTACGCAACCATGAATTTGATTTCATGGGTTGCATGTTGAATGTGTAAACACATAAATGCCCTAAAATAAATAACATCCATGGATGTAATTAGCTCTCCGTCACATTTGGGTAGCCCCGTATGGTGTTCAAAATGAATTACCGGCCAAAAAAAGGTTTGGATGCACATTGGGTAACCCCAGAATGAATTATAGGCTAATAGAAACGGTCATAGGGTCATATCTCAAAGAGCAAAAAAAAAAAAAAAACATTCTGATATAAAACAGAAACAGAAAAATGCTCTAACAAAGGACCCTATGAAAGACACAAAGGCCTAATAAGGGACCCAATGAATGCAAATAGAACCAAAACGGCCTATATCAAGGGGGCCAAATGACTGATAATCGCTCATCATGGTTGATATTTATTTTTGTCTGCATTTATATTTATATATACAGAATTAATTTTAAAAATATATTTATATATACAGAATTAATTTTAAAAAATATATTTATATATACAGAATTAATTTTAAAAAATATATTTATATATACAGAATTAATTTTAAAAAATATATTTATATATACAGAATTAATTTTAAAAAATATATTTATATATACAGAATTAATTTTAAAAAAATATATTTATATATACAGACTGAATTTTAAAAAATATATTTATATATACAGAATTAATTTAAAAAATATATTTATATATACAGAATTAATTTTAAAAAATATATTTATATATACAGAATTAATTTTAAAAAATATATTTATATATACAGAATTAATTTTAAAAAATATATTTATATATACAGACTGAATTTTAAAAAATATATTTATATATACAGAATTAATTTTAAAAAATATATTTATATATACAGAATTAATTTTAAAAAAATATATTTATATATACAGACTGAATTTTAAAAAATATATTTATATATACAGAATTAATTTTAAAAAATATATTTATATATACAGAATTAATTTAAAAAAATATATTTATATATACAGAATTAATTTAAAAAAATATATTTATATATACAGAATTATTTTTAAAAAATATATTTATATATACAGAATTAATTTTAAAAAATATATTTATATATACAGAATTAATTTTAAAAAATATATTTATATATACAGAATTAATTTTAAAAAATATATTTATATATACAGAATTAATTTTAAAAAATATATTTATATATACAGAATTAATTTTAAAAAATATATTTATATATACAGAATTAATTTTAAAAAATATATTTATATATACAGACTGAATTTTTAAAAAATATATTTATATATACAGACTGAATTTTTAAAAAAGATATTTATATATACAGAATTAATTTTAAAAAAGATATTTATATATACAGACTGAATTTTTAAAAAAGATATTTATATATACAGAATTAATTTTAAAAAATATATTTATATATACAGAATTAATTTTAAAAAATATATTTATATATACAGAATTAATTTTAAAAAATATATTTATATATACAGACTGAATTTTTAAAAAATATATTTATATATACAGAATTAATTTTAAAAAAGATATTTATATATACAGACTGAATTTTTAAAAAAGATATTTATATATACAGACTGAATTTTTAAAAAAGATATTTATATATACAGACTGAATTTTTAAAATATTAACGGCTCATTTATTAAAACAAAACAGAATCAAAGAGAACAGTAGATGATTTACGCATGAGATTTAACGAAGAAGGGTTAGCAGCAATTGATGAGACTGATCCAACAGAAATTCCTACGCTTGTTGTTACGTCCTATGAAGACAGAAAAAAAATGTTGAAACCAGAACATCATAAGTTTGTTAAGAATTTCACTCACTGGGCTGATATATTCTATAAAATCAAAACTGGAAAAAGTCAAAAAAAGACAGATAGTGCATCATACATTGAATATATCAGGATGGTGGATCACGTGTATAATCAATACGAAGAGTTTAAACAACAACAAAAACCACCAAGATTGCAAAGAAAGCGACAGCAACCTGCAAAGAAAATATCTTTTTCACCTAAAAAACAACAACTACCACCTGATGATGATGATGATACTCTTGATTATTTACAAACCACGGATACAGACAAACTAGATGAAGCAGCTGGTTATAGCGGAAGTGGATTAGGAAATCCAAGGATTGGAAACACTTGTCCTGATAGTGTTATCAATGATATATCACGATTAGATGTTCTCATCGGAGGAAAACGAGCTGGAAATAACTCTCCAGAAATAATTAATGAAGCAGCTGAAATCTGTAAACGGTTATTTGCCGGCGGTATCATGGATATCAAAACATATCGAGATTTCATTGACGAGTTAGCAAATGGGTATCATAGCGATTAAATAACAATTGAAAACACTATTGGTTTTATAATAATGATCGTACACTACAATCATGATAAACCAACCCTCGTCTATGTAGTTAATTCACGGTTTCCAGTTTATAGAGCATACTACGGAGATGGCCTCGGCAAGACCATTTTAGGATTCTTTTCAAGAACGGCCCCAAAAGTGATGCCGTTAGCTAAACAACTAGGAATGAAAGTCATTGATGTTATTCGTGATAAGGGTATTAGTACTGTTGGAGATCTTGCCGGGAAAGCGTTTTCAACTGCGAAGGATAAAATAACATCATTAGTGAGACGAAAAGAGAAACAGGTACCATTGCCATCTACAGCAGAGATGCCTGCGAGTGTCAGTAAAATTATAAATAACGCAGTAGATGAAAAACTAGCGTCGATGGTAAATCAAGAGGACCAAAATAACATGACAGCAAACATGATAGCAGGAAGTGGCTTTAAAAAACCACGTAGAAAGCGCTAGCGTTTTTCACGATGAAATGGAAAATCCGATTTAGACTCTGATAAATAGAATAAAATGTTCAAAAGGTCATCTGATCCAGCATTTGATATGGATGCCCCAGTGCGTAAAGATGATTCTGTACGCGATTTTCAATTTTATTCTTATCACGCAGTACAACCAGATCTCCGATCACGAATTGAACTTCAAGTTCATGATACCAGTAAATACTTTTTGCCTTGTGAAGCGTTTATTGAAGTAGAAGGAGAACTTGTAACAAATGATGCTGCTCATAATGATCCTCCATATGACATTAGCCCAACTACCCGAGTTGGTTTTGTTAATAACGGTATCATGGCGTTATTTGAAAGCGCTAGATATCTCATTGATGGAAAAGAAATTGAATCCATTGACCGTGAAGTTGATGTGGCCACAACAATCATAGGGTTAGCGAGATATTCTGATGATTATTCAAGATCAGCGGGTCCATCTATGATGTTTGCCAAGGATATTACTGATCACCCTGAACACAACCAGTATTCTAGAGTCAAGGCAACACGAGTCACTGCACTTGATCCAGCACCAGCCGGATATGTAAGACCACCTGCTGAATTTGATGTCATAAATACTATTACTAATTACAATCTAGGATTTGCAACACGTGTAGCAACATTACAAGGACAGCGTCGACAATTTTCATGTGCAATTCCACTGCATCATATATTCGGATTCTGTAGAAACGTCCGAAAAGTTATTTATGGAGCTAAACACACAGTAGCGCTTGTACGAAAGGGTACTGATAATGATGCAATATGGCGTGATGCTGCTGTTCCTGATGGTAAAGTCGTTTTAACAAAACTATCATTGTGGATGCCAGTGTTAACTCCATCAATCACAGCAGAAGAAAAATTGTTATCATTTATGGACCAAGGAGGAAAGTCGTTATTGAGTTGGTTATCAGTGACTACGGATACTAAACAAGACAATGTTGATGGTACATTCACATGGCACCTGGCATCAAAACAAGGGGTTTCAGCTCCACGTCATATATTTATTGCATTACAGAATGCTGCGCGAGTTGGTAATCAACAACGAAGTCATATGATATTTGATCAGTTAGGTGTTAATGAAGTCTCGCTGAGAATAAACGGACAACAGGAACCATCTGAAGATGTGCAACTTGATTACGGTCAAAATCATATTGCACGTGTCTATCATAACCTGTTGTCATTTATGGCACGTGATCAAAATGTGGATACCGGTTTGCAAATATCACAATGGGATTTCAAAAGCCTCTATCCGATTTATTACTTTTCGCTGGAACATCTTGATTTAACAAGACAATCTGTCGTTGATATACACTTCAGAGCCCGTGTAACCCGTCCTGGTGCTGTTGCTAATTATAGAGCGGTTGCTGTCATTCTCAGTGATAAATCAATGCTACTTGAAGGTGTTGGTGGAAGAATGAGAGTGGTAGATGCACCAGTGGAAAATATGTAATTGAAAATCCGAAGGATATTTCCATTGAATGGTTTTACGATTTAGAATCAATCAATTATGTATAACATGTCATATAGTGTTATTAGTGTTGCGTTAACTCCTGGTCAAATCAAAAAATTGCAATCAGAATCGGCTAAAAAATGTGGAACCACAATCACGTTGAAACCTAATCAAATGACTGGTGGTGCAAATAAATTATCGCTGACAACTCGTCAAGTGAAACATTTCAATGATGCTTTCAAGGATAAAAAAGGAGTTCAGATCACACTCTCTTCGGCTGCTATGAAAAATATGATAAAAACAGGTGGTATATTTCCGTTGTTTGCTGCAATACCAGCATTGGTTGCGGCAGCAGCCCCAGCAGTAGCAAAAGCGGCCGCATTGGGGGTAGTTGGAGGCTTGGGAACAAAAGCGGTACAGAGCATTGCTGAATCATATGAACCGAAGAAAGGTCAAGGGTATAAAAAAAAGGGAAAGGGTCTAAGACTACCAGGAACCCCGTATTCATGGTACAGCGGAAAGGGTCTAAGACTACCAGAAACCCCGTATTCATGGTACAGCGGAAAGGGTCTAAGACTACCAGGAACCCCGTATTCATGGTACAGCGGGAGATCCGTTCACGGATCAGGCCTGAGACTACCAGGAACGGTTTATTAATTGAGGAACCTATGGTTCCCAAATCTTCGATGGTTCCAATGTCCAATTTTGATTTAATGGATGCTGCTAAAAAACTAGTGATTAAAAATTTCAGAGGTGTTTTTATGAAAGATCAATTACCACATCAACCAAACAAAACTGAAACAGGTATTATTAATCTCGATAACAGCACCGGACCTGGAACTCACTGGGTTGCATACGCTATTGATCCACGTGGGATTGTCTATTTTGATTCATATGGATTAGCCCCACCAAAAGAGTTTATGCGTTATATAAAAACCCTTCCAATGAAGACTTGGTATTCTACGCTACCAACACAACAAATCAATGACCCACCAATATGCGGCAGTGAAGTATTAAATGTCCTTGACGCTATTTCAGCATCTAGAAAATCACCACACATTGTCGTAAATGACTACACTAGTAATCGCTTTTTAGAGAGAGATATATAAAATATCATGATTGATATTTGGGGGAGACCTCTGAAACCCAAACCCGATGACACTGCAACTCCTGATTCTATCAAGGATATAAACAAAAAATTAAAGATGAAATCGCTGAGACGTTGAACTTAACAAGTGTTGACCCGAATGAAATAGTTGTATTTCAAGACAAACAGGGTAAATTGAAATCCAGTAATATTTCTCTGGATGATATTTTGGTTAAACAACAAAACGCAATCGAGGATACTATCGCGTTATTTTCCGATCAGGGTAAATTGAAATCTAGTAATATTTCTCTGGATGATATTTTAGTTAAACAACAAAACGCAATCGAGAACACGTTGCGTTATTTTCCGATCAGGGTAAATTGAAATCTAGTAATATTTCTCTGGATGATATTTTAGTTAAACAACAAAACGCAATCGAGAACACCGTTGCGTTATTTTCCGATCAGGGTAAATTGAAATCTAGTAATATTTCTCTGGATGATATTTTGATACGGCAGCGCGACGCCGCTGAAAACTCTATTGCGCTGTATTCCAACGACGGACGACTTAAACCAGGCGCACTTGTGTCTACGATCACAGACGCGATTGCCACCCACAACAAGATGATTATCACCAACAACCGCATGATTGCCGACAACGACAACAAGATTACCACCCAAGACAACAAGATTACCACCCACAGCCGTGAGCTGGATGATCATATACGAAGTTATAATGCTTTTCGTAGAAATATCATTGATAAATTTATTGGAACCCCGTTAGATAAAATTGAACTAAAACTCCCTGATATTAAAAAATCCATCGATGAGACGAAAACTTTCATCGAAGGCATCAAAGGGGATGCAACGAGGATGATAACAGCCATTGAAAAAACAAAAATTCCTCATGAGAAAACCAACAACGTAGTATACACGATCCAACACGGATCATTTGCGTGGACACCTACAAACAACACATTAGATATCACTGCAACCGTTAAGGGTATTTATCGATTAACACTGGTGACACCATGGCCTCAATTTAATATATCATCGTCGAGTTCATCCGGGGTCAACAATACGATTTCAACGATCATCGACAAGGGTACAACTGAAAGGTTCACTATAACAACTACTGATAGAACTTTGATTGGGGTTTCAACAACGTGGTATGTGGAATTCGTAGCGGATTTAAGTAAATCGTAATTGAAAACGATAGCGTATTTAAAATAAAAATGATTTCATCATCGCAATATCGCTATGATCAGGTCAGAGAGTATCAAACTAGACTCAAAACCTTGTCTGAGGAGTATGAATCGAAAATTAAAAAATACCGCAGGAGAATTACCGCAATTGATGTTACTGTGTACGCTGTGAGTGGTGTAATCACCGGAGCTGGTATTATACTGTCTTCAGTGACAATGATGGCTCCGATAGCTGTTCCAATTTGCATTTCTGCGGCAACAACAATCGCTGGAATAATTTCAATAATCACAAAAAAAATATCCTCATGCAGCCAACGGAAACTACAAGACTACATAATTCAATTTCATGTTGTGTCTACTGCATACTCGCAATTATCCTCATTGATATCGTCATCTCTCGATGATACAATTATATCAGAGAGTGAGTTTTCAGCGATGGTAGATATATATGATTCTGCGATGTCAAAATTAGAAATACATCATGAATATAATAACAATGACAACACAGATGGAATTACTTCAACAAATAGTGGAGAACACAAACCCAGTACAAACAAGCATGATCTCAATAACCTCAACGAATCCAGAATTCAGTGTGAATTTCCCCTCTCCAGTCCCAGTGAAGGAGATAGCGCTAGCAAAATTACGAGTATACCACAGTTGGCCAAATATTAGGTCAAAATCATTTGGTGGTCAACAACCCAATAATTCACTGGTATTTGCAAATAAGAATAAACCCGACGGTACCCCAGACTGGAACGTTGTTTCCATACCAACCGGATCATATCAAATTGAACAAATCAATGATGAATTCGCGCGTAGAATAAAATCGATTACTGGAAAAGAATCAAAAATAGCTATAACAGTTCATGTGCCGACACTATCATCTGCCATTGAAATAAGCACAGAGGGTTATGTCGTAGATATCTATCAAAGTTCTATTAGAACCGTACTGGGATGGCCTGAAATCCCACCCGGGGGAAAAACCGTTAAATTACCAGAACCACAAAAAACCGATTATATCACAGACAGGATAAAATCTGATAATCCAATAAAGAGTTATAGATATTATGATAAGTCGTATTTTTTCATTAGAGTAGAATATGATGAAAAAATAAAACTTATTCATCATCTTGCTAACCGGGATAAAATCACTGAAAATTTCACAGCTTTCAATAACGATATTTCGTTGTTGTTTATATCACTTAGATCCGGCACTCTCACCCGAGGTGAATTTATCAGTGTCGTAGAAACATGTAACAAAATCATCAATGACATGGAAACATTTCATTCACAAATTATTCAAGAGGTATTAGGTGACAGTAGTCCTAAAACAAGAGATTTATTTGCAATAGACTATAAGATCCGCATAAGAGATATTCCAACATTCAAACTACCAGGATATAATCTCTTAGAACTACAAAAATCTCTCGATGATGCCATCGATGAAGGTTTCAAAAAAATCCATGATACGTGGAAAAAAACACCATCACAACCACAAACAACTATCCTCAAACATAATAATGACCCAGATGGTGGTGGCAGGCATATTGCTCCGTTCAATGTGAATATTTCAACGGTGATTGCGCTCAATTTAGTATGTGATGTGATCGAAGGAAGCTATCAAATAAATTTAGAACGATCAAATCAAGCTCAGCAAGGATATATTTTGTATTCATTTGCACCAACAGCCCCTCCAGGATTTTTAATAATTGAGTCCCCGGTGAATCCAGTCTATATGCGATGTCATAATAATTCATTAACCAGAATTAATTTCAAACTCACAGATCAGTCTAATAATCTGATTGATTTACAAGAGGAGGTTTTACAAATTAGTCTATTTGTGAAATCATAAATGATTTTCGTCCTAAGGACTGGATCAAATATTCGGTTAAAATCACCGTAAACCTAGAACTGAAAGTTCTAGCAGCAGAGGGGGTGAGTGACAACGACGTTGCGACGCGAATGTTTTCAGACAAGGGTCGGAGACTTATTTTTTCGCGAGAAGGGTCTAGTGTTATTTTGGAGGGGGTATAATCAAAAATAAAAACAAAAAAAAGTTGTCTGATTCGCCCCCTCTGCTGCTGGAGGTGTTAGCGATTAGTCTGTTTGTGAGATCCTAAGGACTGGATCAAATATTCGGTTGAACTCGTAAATGATTTTCGTTAACCCATAGCAGCAGAGGGGGTGA
Organism: Unio delphinus; assembly: GCA_029339505.1. Taxonomy (NCBI): domain Eukaryota; kingdom Metazoa; phylum Mollusca; class Bivalvia; order Unionida; family Unionidae; genus Unio; species Unio delphinus. The sequence continues at coordinate 22,743,491 of JAQISU010000008.1, forward strand.
GTGACAACGACGTTGGCGTATATAAGGAAATCTTATTTTATCGAATAGACGCCATTTTTTTTACTATTTAGTAGAAGCCTCAGATTTCCGAATCGACGCTCGGAAAGTTGTAGGGTTCGCCCCTTCTGCTGCTCCAACCCCTATTTTATACATGCATTTTTCACATCCGAAGGCCATTTTTGACAGCATGTGGTGCTCACAGTGCAAACGCAAGGCCTTTTCCTAGATGAAAATTTTGAAAAACATTGTCTACTAAATAGCTTGATGCAATTCATAATAGTTGTCATCCATGCCGTTTTTGAGATATTCTACTTGCCTTGAACCCACGTGTCTACTGCTATGGGAGGCTAGCTCTTCTTCCTAGCCGACTATTGGTATTTCACAATCAACATACTGCAGAGTAACTATGGAAAGTGTACATGTCTGACATCAATTTCAAGAACAACACAAGCCTGAAACACCTAGTTCACAAATTTATCCATATCTTTAATTATTACACAATAGTAGCTCAAAAACTCACACCATACCCTTAAGTTAAGAAATTTTCCAGGGGCCAATTTACGAAACTGGACCCTGTCACCTAATCATGCCGACACGAATTCCAACTTTTTGATTGGAAACGAGCTGACCCTACACCCCAACAAGAATGTCCAAATATCAAAAATGGGGTGGCAAGGGTCAGAGGAAACTCGGACTGCTCAGACCAGTGAGCTGCTGATGATATTTTGATAGTGTTGTCGACCAATTTTTTTTTTTTTTGTGAACGGGTACTCATTAATTTTCAATACCCAGGTCTTTCGCTACGGTTGGGTACCCGTTGACAGCCCTAGTCACATGAATACATGAATATATTCTAAGAATGGTATATAACCCATCTATTGCTACAATATCGCATTAACACCCCACCCCACCCCCCACACACACAAACACACACACACACAAATACAACAATATACACAGCCCCTACCCAGAGGCGTAGCGATGATATTTTGCGCCCGGGGACGAACTATAAAACTGGCGCCCCAGCGATCTTGTGACCGATTTATTACCCTTGTTTACTTATTATAATGTAACGTTGTAAATCTCAGTTTGGAGCCCCTGTACCTTGGCGTCCGGGGACATATGTACCCTCCTGCACCCCCCCCCCCCCCCCCCCCCCCAGCTACGCCTCTGCCCCTACCATATATGTGTTACATGCTGCCTTGGAAGAATTTCCAATCCGTTTAATCTGCTGTTATTCAATCCCTGTACATGTATATATACATGCCGCCCCGATTCATCGTTTCCTAAAATACGATCCTGTAAGGTACTAGCGTAATATGAGTAGCATAACGTACGTTACGTTTAACAGACTGCCATGTACAAACTCACCGTTAGTGTTATCAGTTATATTCGTTTGCATGAAATCTCCACAAACTGAACTGCGTCAGACAAATGTTTTCGTGAAAAACAACGCACAACCCTGTCCTAACAAAGCAATACCTTACAGTTTTACAGTTTACCACTATTTGGGAAGATGGACGTAACAATGGAGTTGTTAGCAAAGATAATGCGGGATGGTTACAAACATTTTTGAATATCTTATTAACGTGGATGGTTACAACACTTTGTTAAAATCCTACTACAAGTGTCATCACATACTGACCATGGCGTGACAAAACAACAGATAACTTAATAACTTAAGAAAGAAACAGGCGTGATATACTGACCAAACGGGAACTTTTGATACATTTATTTCATTATTATTTTTTAAACGAATTTTTGTAAACTTCTTAAGACAAGGTGCAAATAAGTACAGCATTTATGTTATATTCTTACAGGAAAAAGTCAGTGTTTTTGGAACTGTTTAGCGTATCACTCGACTATGCTAAAATCAAAACAGAGAACGGGAATAATTGCAAAGGCGGCGTTAAGAGTACGCGGCGTCTAGGACCGACCATGACCACGCGGGGTCAGAGTTTAGCTTGACAAACTCATAATGACAACTTTGGGCTTGAAGCGCAAGGCCTCCTCAAGAGCGGGGCATGGGGCGGACACCCAACTTGCCACTCCCAAACACGGTTCAGGGATACATGTGTGCGAACTGTTTGACTCGTGCAGTCGTTGTTGTAGGATTTAACGCCATTTTCAGCACAAGATAGGCTATTTATGGCGGCCAGTATAACTGATGGAGGAGGAACCCTGGAAAACCCAGGAAAGAACCACCCACCCGCGAGAAGCTTCTGGCAAGCTTTTTCATGTACCACGTTAGCCGAACCTTAGACTCGAACCCATGCAGACAGAAGTGATGCCGGTGAGCGCTTTAGACCACTCGGCCGCTCGGTGCCCCTTTTGTGCAGTCAGTGTGACTATTACTAATATATTAATCCAAAACAGAACACACCATTGGAGGCATTCAATAACAAGAAATCGCAATCTGTATGTATTAAAAGTGTGTGACCGTGCGAAACAAAATAGATTCTTTTTTTTCAACGGGAAATAAAGCAGATCTCATGCTGTATCGTCCGATAAACTACGGTCTCACAATCCTACAAGTGTATTCATAAAATTCATCTATACAGCGGAACATTTCGTTTTCTGTTGTGTTTTTTTTTAATGGATGGAAAGTATAATGAAAGGCTTAAAAATATCAAATAATAAGTTTTTTCAAGGCAAATACAAAACATAGACAAGACAAACAAATAAAACAACAGAAAAATCGTTGTGTTTGCAGAACTTTTCATGACTATTTTAGTTTCAATTTGTGACAGTTAATATAATGGATTTGCTACAATATAATTTTTGTAGTGTGCATCTTTCTCAATATTGTTTGTGCGATTGCGACGACCGGTGACATTTTACCGTACGGCCCCGCTTGTGCTATGTCGATATTAGACATTAGGTCGAAGCTTAATATTTCATGAACAAAACAAAGTCTTACAGAGAATGTAACACACGCACCAACGCGTTAAAGATGGCTTAAAGCCAATAAATCACAAATCAAGATTATACAGGTTTGATGACATCATTTTTTACAGCCGTTTCCTTGAGATACGGCTAACGCGATATGTCCCAACTGCTTGAGGCATCGACATCTCCATTTCATGTCCCATTCGTCCGTATTTAAAAGGCACAGGTTTAGATTTAAAAACTTACGGTTCGATGACCTCATTTTTACCCTGTTACCTTGCGATACTGCTAACAGTTACGTTATTATGCTACCATTACTGCAATGTCGTCCGCCCGTACATTCGCCCAGCCAGAGAAGCTTCGGCAAGATTGCACAATAACCGCTCAACGTAGCGAGTGACTTTGCTTCGATGACATAATTATATTTCTTTTTGGAGAGAGGGGCACATTTTGTCCATTGTTGAACTTGATTGTTGTTGTAAGGTTTTGACGACATTTTTCAGCACATGATATCCTATACATGTTAATGGTGGAGGAAGAACCCGTGAAAACCCCCGAAAAAGAACCACCGACCCACGAGAAGCTACTGACACGCTTTATCACATACCCACATTAGCCGAACCTGAGACTCGAACCCACGCAGAGGTGAGATGGCATGTAAAAGCAAAAACTCACTATAGACAAAACATTTTAAACTTGGTATTGATGTTTATATGCATATGTATATGACCTGGTCAGATTTTCGTGCAATATTTCCTATTGTTTCAATTTATTATAATAGTTTTGGGAACTTTCGCTTTTTAATCAGCATGTCTGCAGAAGCAGATTTGTTTTGCGACATATGACAATGAACGGCGTTTGGGGATGGCAAGTGGGGCGACCGCCCCAGGCCCCGCTCTTAAGGGGGCTCCGCGCTTCAGGTCTAAGGTCGTTCTTACGAGTTTATCAATCGAGATACCGATGCTCTGGCCCCGCGCAGTCATGGTCGGCCCTAGGCCCTGCGTATTCCTAACGCCGCCTCTGCATATGACCTGTCATAATCCTATCCGTATATGCCATGTTATAAATATACCTCATGATAGGACACCAAGATTAGACCTAATGTTTCCATTGTAATCAGGATCGACATGATTCAGTGTTTAAGGACCGCCCCGGTGGCCTAGTGGTTAGCGAGTCCGCCGCGGCTGCGGGAGGTCCTGAGTTCGATCCCCGGTCGAGCCATACTATAGATATAAATTATACTAACAGCTGCCTCGCTTGGAGCTCAGCATTTTTAGTTAGTATAATGTCTGACGGGACTAGTGTCAGGATAATGTGACTGGGTATGTCTGCAGTATGATACTCAAGTGCTAGACATCATCATTAACCTGCCACGCAGCAAACTTCGAGCGATATGACTGAAACATTGTTAAAGCTTAGTTAAATCCAAATCACACACACTGTGTGAGTGATCGTGACTAAACTATGGCATTCTCTGTATCTGCATAAAGCTGATGTATAGATCGAGGTCTATATTAATTTTTGCACGAGATATGCGAATGATCATTCCTCACTGTATTTGAAGCTAGTTACATGTGTTTGCCCGAGGCAGCTCATGGACGAAGCAAAGTCTACAACTGAACATCGACTTATTGTTGTCTCTTACAATTGTTACTGGTTATCTCTTACAATACTAAATACGGGTTTATACAGAGGACACGGAGGCACTGAACTATACAATTAACCTATTGTAAATAGCAGCACGAGGCCGTTACAACAGAACTTCGTCTTATATAAAGGTTTGTATACAAGGTAAGTGCTTTATGGATTTACACGTGTTTTCATAAAATAGCGTTTATTTTAACTCTACACTGCTTTCAGTAAAACAAGAAGTTTGTTCATTAACTGAATTTCTGTCAGATTTCCCCACTAAGAAAACCTAACATGTCATCGCAACCTATAATACAGTGTTAAAGTCTAACTCGTCCTCTCCCATCACGGCTCCGCATTTGGATCTCCAATGGGGACGACATTCCTTAGTGCTGTATATATATACAACTTCAACTTCCACTCCTAAATATATTTTGTAAAGATCTGCCCCCGTTGCACTAACGTGAAGATGAAGTAATATGAAAATGTCAGCCTCAAAATCAAAGCTCCAGATCCACCCCACCCCCACTCAGACTGTCGCGCGTGGGGGGTGGGTGACAATTAGCCCCTCCTGAATCCCTCGCGATGCCAATACAATTTCAACCCACCCCACCCGAATATATTTTTTGCACGTGATAACCATATGGACAAGAAAAGTCGAGCTTCGTGAATTGTCAATGGTTTAGAAGTAGATAAAGTACAATGGACGAAGGGACAGATTGTTTATTACCTTATCCCTCATGCTTGTAATGCTTGGAATAATAACCATTTCAATATTCGATATCATACTAGAACGATTAAGGAAATTAATGACTCGCACACACCACCGTCATCATTATACTGATTCTTTGTTTTCTCGTTATTATTTTCCCATATTCCTCTCGGTCGAGAATAACATGTACTGACCTTGAATATTTATACAATTTACGCCACTTTAAATGACATTACATTACATTACAGAACGTCAGTAGCAAATACAGACTGTAGTAAACCTGGAATATACCTATTTTTTTGTGTCTTGCCTGCAGACTAGTAAAATTTAATTAATAGTGTTCACGCTAATTACCATAAAGTATTTTTGGACGTGCCAATATGCAGTACAGAATGGTTAATCACCTGCAAGAATGTTGTCCACTCGATACCTGAATTGTGAGCAGAACTCAAAATGTGTCACAAAACGGACTGATCAGATTTACACATTGGAGTAATTTATTTGGAATTGTTTGTTATTTTGACATAATAAACCCATACCATGCCGTATAAAGTTAATTTAACATGCGTTTAACTGTATATATATATATATATATATATATATATATATATATATATATATATATATATATATATATATATATATATATATATATGTTACGTTTGGTGAGCGGCTTACGATACGAAAACTTGTTTGAAGGTCGCAGAATCAGATCTGAATTGGTTCCCAACATTTTTACATTGCAGTTTTAAACTCGTAAATGAACTGATATTTACAAGTGTCACATGCATAGTTGTTGATTTTAAAAATTCTCATGTTACTCGTACGTGTATGAATACATGTCATATGCGAAAATATGCGTGACTTGTTCAGATAGTTGCACAATTCAGTAGGTGACCCATATTAACAGGTTTCTATTTCGGCTCATGCACGTTCCGTACCTGCGGTGAGCGAGTTATGTTCTTAATAAAAGCCACTGAATTTATTACTAAAGTGCTTAATCCACAACTATCATGGAGATGTTGTTGTAGGATTTAACGCCATTATTCAGCACATATATATATATATATATATATATATATATATATATATATATATATATATATATATATATATATATATATATATATATATATATATATATATATATATGTGCTGAATAATGGAAACCGGAGTGAAGCAAGGATGCATTCTCTCTCCAATTCTCTTCTCACTGGCCATTGACTGGATCATGCGCCGCACCACAGAGGGCAAGAGGCATGGAATACAATGGACGTTGACCTCAATGCTGGATGACCTGGACTATGCCGACGACATCGGGTTGCTGGCAAGCAGACACCAGGATATTCAACAGAAGACACAACAGTTGGTACAGACAGCAAATACCATAGGTCTTCGAGTCAACATAGGGAAGACAAAAGTCTTGAGGAAGAATACTAGAGTGGGCAACCCAATCACCATCAATGACCAGCCTCTGCAAGAACTAGACGATTTCACTTACCTGGGTAGCAAGGTCGCCACGGATGGAGATAGCACAAGGGAAGTCGTCACAAGAATCGGCAAGGCCAACCAGACCTTCGCAATGCTGAAGCCCATATGGAGGACAAGAAACCTCAGTGTCCACACAAAGATCCGTATCTTCAAGAGCAATGTGTTGAGCGTCCTTTTGTACGGCTCAGAGTGTTGGAAGTCCACTGCGAACATAGAACACAAGCTCGAAGTGTTTCAAACCAAATGCCTGCGACGCATCATGAGGATTTTCTGGCCAAACATGATCTCAAATGAGGAACTTCGGCACAGAGCGGGTGCAAGCACCATCTCTGAGATCATTTCAACTCGCCGATGGAGATGGCTCGGCCATGTCTGCAGAATGCCTCCTGACTCACTACCAAGGGTGGCACTGAGATGGATCCCACAGGGTAAAAGGAACCGTGGCAGACCCAAAGAGACCTGGCGACGAACAGTGGAGAGAGACCTTAAGACCAGAGGCCTCACCTATCAGACCGCCCCTGCAATAGCTGCCGACAGACGGAAATGGTGCTCCCTTGCTGTTGCCTCAAGCACCAGACGGCGCAGAGAGGATTGATTGATTGATTGATTGATTCAGCACATGATAGGCTATACATGGCGGCTAGTATTAATGGCAGAGGAAGAACCCGGGAAAACTCCATGAAAGAACCACATACCCACGAGAAAATACTGGCAAGCTTTCTCACATACCCACATTGGCCTAATCTATAACCGCTCCGGTGGCCTAGTGGTTAGAGCGTCCGCCCCGGAAGCGGGAGGTCGTCGGTTCGATCCCCGGCCGAGTCATACCAAAGACTTACAAAAATGGTACTAACAGCTGCCTCGCTTGACGCTCAGCATTAAGAGGTTAGTGTTAGGACTGGTCGGCCTGGTGTCAGGATAATGTGACTGGGTGAGACATCATGCTACACGTCTGCGGCATGATGTCTCAGTGCTCGACATCACTATAAACTGCCTCACTGCAGACATCGTAGCGATATGACTGAAAAATTGTTAAAGCTACGTTAAAAATCCTAATCAAACAAAATGGCCTAATCTGAGACTCGAACCAACGCAGACAGGGGTGAGATGGCAGTGATCCGTAACAGAAAGCGCTTTAGACCACAGGCACTTGATTCTGAGTAAATTCATGTATACACTCACCTTATAACTTGAGTGTATACATGAATTTACTCAGAATCAAGTGCCTGTGCTTTAGACCACTCGGCTACTCTTATCCTGGAGATTGTAGATGGATTTTTTTGTTTGCTTTTTGCTTTATATAATCCACTCGGCAGGTCTACCTCTTGCTCTTTTTCTGTCTTTAAATAATAAATATCATAGGCCCACAGCATTCTTCGTCGTTAATTGTACTGGTATTAAAAGCAATTATCCGTGACAGTAGATTTTGTGGAGGGTGTGACGAGAATATATTTCTTAATTGCTTTTCCGCCTTTTATGCTAACAAATCCTTGTTATCCTTACGCAAACCTAGCCAAGCCCTATTCTCAGCATGGTTGTATCTAAACATTTTGATATGAGACATACTACAGCTCGGGTTGGGTGTCACAATGCAAGAGCTACCAGAAGCATGTTTTACTAATATCACTTTATTCACAGAAAATTTGTACTATTATACATGTAGCATGGTGCACGAGCGTCATTGGGAATATTTCGTGGTTGGGGAGTAGGGACAAGTCACAATGGGGGTGGGGTGGGTGGCTGGCAAAGCTAACATTAACTTGACAATTCCACTACATTGCCCTCGACACGTCTTCTTGCCATTACTTTTGATAGTATTTACACGATGTTGAAGATATATTTTCAGATCTAGACATTTTGAAAATGGAGGTAGATTCGACGACCTGGTGAATCAACTCTAGGCTAGTTAAGACGCTCCAATATTATCGCGATATTTATCAGATATAGTTGACAAATTACTCCCCAAATATTTTTCAAGCATCAAAACGGGCAAATATTGCCCCGATTCACATAAAGGGGGCACAATTATTTTTTTCTTATAATAAATCTATATCTCCTGTCGTGTGGGTGAAATAGTGTTTTCAAACGTTTGTATTACTGCATGGAATTCAATAATCTTATTACTCAAAACACACAGTGGCCCCCCCGCCCCTCAACATTTGCCAAGATACAGCGGTATTACACTCGTATGAATATGTAAAATTATTATACCTTATGCAAAGCAGTCATTGAAGGCAAATCAATTTGGGTGGTATTTTGTCGTGTGTGTTAGGCTGCTGACAACGTCTGGCATAAGTCTAAATTATAAACTAAGAAATGTTAAAATTGGTGGTATATTATCTGGATGGTTTACAAAATATACCCCTCGAAAAGAACTCCGAGCTATGTTATGGAATGTTGTACTTAAGATCAACATCACGCAGGTACTTGTGTGCCTCAAGGATCTATACTTAGACCACTACTATTTTGAATTTATATTAACAATATTGTTAAAAATAATTGGTCTAATATAATACTGTTTGCTGATGATACTTTTGCTGTCAATTATCGCAGAGGACTCAACTCTATTTTTGTAATGCTCTGAAGGAAGACCTGCATAAAGTTAGTTTGTTGGTCGATCATTGAATGTAGATTTAAATTCGAAAACGAATTTTGAATGGCCATATCCAGAAAATATCACAAAGAGAAACACTTGTCACTGTTAATGTTCGTTCTAACAATTGTTTACGCTTACCTCTGGATGAATTCCATTCTTGGCATTTATAAATGTAGGAAATGCTACAAAAAGCGTGAAAAAGGACAGACTTATTTTACATATTACGAAGTTTGAAATTCAGATTTGATCGAAGATCATTGGAACTTCTTTACTGCACCTATACAAGACCTCTTGAAGTACGGGAATACTGTTTGGGATGCATACAGTAAGTTATGAAAGACACGAAATAGAAAAAGAAACTAAAGCAGGAAAAATTGTATGTGGGCAAACACAATCCATTTGATATTCCAGAACTTTGGAAGAAACAACATTTTAAAGACTTCGTCCATAGCACGATTCTTGAATTACAGTTGGTTTGGATTCCACTAAGTGTCCATCAGGTCAGTAATATAAAATTGTGATAGATCTAACCTCCAAACGTTTTTTTTTTTTCTCGGGACTAACTTCATTGAAAGTTAATTTTACCAAAGCCTGTTTCTGAATGAAATCCTTTCCCATTGGAGATCAAGGGCAGACAACCATTATAATTCATTTAATTATCTTTAAATAGGAATCTAGAATAGGCCTAAGTCGATTACTATGAGATATGCGCCTTATTTTGTTTAATTCAAGAATTATATTAGGTTGTAATTTATTAAATGATCACGTTTTGTAAAATATTTTGATAAACAGCAATTGTTTATGCGGTGATCCAGAATTTGCAAAAGATTATTTTTTATGGGATCAGGAATATTTAAAACAGGAACTAGACGAAACATTACACTTATAAAGATGCACATATTTTTGCAAATATTGGGGGAAAAACCTTCCTATCACTGGACGCAAACGGTTAGATATGCAGCGGGATCTCGTAATTCTCAAAAGAAAATTGTCACGCATTTTTGTAGATCTTCACATATTCCTGGTATGACCTCCGGTACTTATATTCGTACATGTGAGTTGAGTTGAAGTTAAAATAAAATGCACTTGCCTGTCTCTACTGCTATTTCAGCACCCAACTTTATTTTCTTGGCTTTAAGCATGTACCAATATGTTTTTGCAAACAATACGTGTTTATTACTATCTGATAATATGATAGTATTACAATTTTATATGCAATTTTCTTTGAATATATCAGTAGCTGTTATAAAATTTTAATCTATTTGTTTATTGCCTTTCACTCCTCATGTCCCATATATATATATATATATATATATATATATATATATATATATATATATATATATATATATATATATATATATATATATATATATATATATATATATATAACTTCTATAGCTCAAAGGAGAATCCAGTCCGGCTAAGAACATGTCCGACACAGTTAAGAATGGTAAGTGGAACAGTAAGCTCTATTCATGTACTATTTTATGTCTAAATAACTATTTGTTTTTAGGATCCACAACACTGGAAAGTGAGATATAACTGTCCAACTAAAACTGATATAGTCTTAATACGACGTAAATCTTTAAAATAAAAAAAGATTTTATTCCTTCATATTACTAGCAAAAGAAATTTAAATTTTCTCTTTTCCTCTTAGTTTTTACGCAGACTCTTCGGTTTATCTTTCTTTTACTTACAAAACGTGAAGTTTCATTTTGTTAAACTCTTAATGATGGACACAAATGTAACATCATATTTCTATTAACAACAAAATCTTTAATAGAGGACAAATACAAATGAAAAACTCTGAGCCATAGCTGAACTTGATCATGTACAAGAAGGACAAAACTTACAATGGTGTCACGGAGATTCGGGATTGTGAGTTTGTTATTGATACAGTAAAATACTGAGATGGATGGACGGATGACTAGACATGCACATATATGGTTAGACGAGGATAGGCCCTCAGGGCAACAAGATTACGTCACATTTTGTTAAGTAAGGTTATATAAGAACCTTTTATCTGTTTTCAGGAAGTGTTGTTGAAGTCACAAACCTTTTACTTCCGAATGGATTGTGGGAGAAATGTCAAACAGGTGAGCTAATCATTAATATTTAATCTAAACCAAAAATCACAACTCGTTCCATTCTTGAAGGGTCCAACATATCTTACCAGAATAAGCCTTGTTTTGTTTGAGCTGTTTTATGAGAATGCACGAGCTGGCATTTGCAAAGGACATCTGCTCGTCGTTGTATTGCTTTTTATAATAAAAAATTAGAAGATAGCTTTGGATATTTTTTGAATCGACCAACACATTTGATTGACGTATGACACTCCCCTACGGTCAGATATGCATACACTCTTTTAAAAAATTACATATTAGAGAGACGAGTTTTACTAAGCATTTAAAAATGTCCTCCTCAGATATAGAGTTTTGAATATCATTATTATTGCCTAGTTGGTAATAGTTTTGTTCTTCACCGTAAGTGGTCAAGGAGGAAAACCGTTTGGAATCGTTTACGCTCACTTAAAGATAGCACTCATTATCTCTCAGAAAATTGTTTGGACGTCTTCAAATTTGTTTGACTAGTTCGTCAACCTACGTTTCAAGAATGAACGGTGTGCTAAATTTTGAAACCAACTACTAGAACTAGTGATTTGTTTCTTTTCCAATGTATCCATCCTGAAGCTGTCTGAAGCATCATAATCACGATAATGTAAAATCTCAATCTGAGGGGAAACATAAAAAATGTTAGTAAAACACCGGAGCTCAACTCTGTTCGAATTTTCACGTTGACTTCACCTTTATTCATTTGCATCATCCATGATTAGCAGCCATATTTGATGATTGTACTCGTCCATGCTGTGTAATCATACGTTGTTTTAACCTGTGTTGTAACTATGCTGGAAATTGTAACCATGGTGAATTTTAACAATGCTATGTTGTAACTATCTTGAAAGTCTTCATATCGCTACGACCCGTCAATAGAAGTCATACCAATCACGGGGTTTTGATCATAATGTCTTGTGATCCTAAATAAACATATGACAGGTAGTTGTGCTGATCTGACCTACAATTTAGCCACCATAGCATCCATCTTTTGAAAATCTTGTCACTATTCCTAAATGGACAGTCGTAAATCAAGTTTCCACGAAATATTTAGCCCGCTCTAATTTAAAAGGATGCCGGTCTGACCCCTAATGAGACCGCCATATTGGCCATTTTAAAAATCATGCATTTGCAAATTTTAGAAAATTGAAGGATATTAATATAAAATGTGGTTTTCACCAAGTGACGTAAGCCATTTCGCTGATCTGACATCCAGCACCTTTAATGGATTATCATATTTGCATGCAGTATTCGCCAAAGATTTCAATTCGAATGCCGTCTAGTTTGTGCCGATCTCAGTTCAAAACTCGTTTATTGCTAAGAAGTATCAGATCCGGTTTCAACATTCAGCAGTTAAAAAGAAGAAATTCCCGAAAATCTTTTTTAGATAATAGAGCGACTGTCAACCCTTCGGGAGACTCGGCTTAACCTGGATAACTCCCACCACCAAGTATTTCCCAATAGAAGCACCCACAGGGGCTGTAACCATAGCGACTAAAACTATAGGGTCTAAGTGACAAATTTTGAGGCCAAGATTTGGAATAAGCAAGACTTTTTTCCTCCACATTTTAGTCTAATGAACGTGCTCCCATATTAATACTTCCGATTCACGCGTTTTTTAAACGGAAATTTTGATTTAATGGAATAATCCATGGATCGCTCGAGTGATTGACGGTTTGAATGATCATTTGTTTGTTTGAATAACATATTCTTTCGGATATCTATATCATATATTATTTTATGATATAGTTTTGATTTAAGTCATTTTGGTTAATGAAATTGAGTGTTTTATTCTTTAATTCAGTGGCTGGCCTGTACTTTAGAGCACCTATATTTGTTATGCATTCATAAATCAAGGTTATTCCCAAGTTCATGTCAACAATTAATTCGGCCAAGTTATGTCACGAATTAGATGAATATGTTATGTCAGAATAACGTGCTATAGGGAGTACATTTGTTCTATAGGGATATCATGAATGCCCCTTTGGTAAGTGGCTCAAAAATAAATTAAAAAAATTTGACCACAATAGAAGATTTTTTTTTCTAATACAGAAAAATTCAAAATACATGGAATCTTTTCTAGTGATTCAGAATTGTTCATTTTACATGTATATACATATAGTGATTATATAAAGGAATACAGATTCAGCATTTTCATTCTTCAGTTACACTCCAGGCTTGTATGAATCGGATAACAAATGTGATATATTTATTACTTGTGTGTAATAATTGCAGAGCAGAAAATCATTTCTTCTAAACAGACAGTACCTTACTGAATTATTGTGAAAATATTCAAGAACTTGGATATATAATACTTTCATAGAATACAGTGAAACATTCAAAAACTTTTGATATTTAATACTGTAACGGTTGGCTCGGTATCAAGGGTTATCAGTACAATATTGCACAAGTCCTTGGTCAGAGGTATTGCGCAACTTGGAAAAACAACACTCGACACCGCCTCCCGTTAATACTCGTTTATCTAAGGAATGACCTCTACGGTGTAATTTGCCCGGTCATAGAGTGGATATGGTAATCTGAGATGGTATCTTGAACAAGACAACACACGAGCCCCCGTAAAGATAAAAAGAGAATTTAATTAAAATACAATTAAGAGAAGAATGACACAGTAAATTACAATTTTCTTTCCTTCTGACTATTCTTCGTTCAGAAGTACTTCAAAACCGAAGCTTTAAAATAGCATATACATTAATTAAAATTCAAACACTAATAAAATAGATGAATTTAACCGTTAATAACTGATAGTAACTTTCATCATGAAATCGAATGTTCATTAACATTGGACTGTTGGGTGATTCACAAAGACCTTGTTCGTCGACTGGGTTTTTCCTTCTGCGTGCGTCATGACTTTAGCTTGCCCTTTGATTGAACGGGAAATTCCACACTCTGACTGCTGACTTCTTGTCCCTCCTTTTTCTTGACTTCTTTTCCCTCCTTTTCTTGACTTCTCGGTAATTCTCACTCTTTCCAAACAAACTATTTTCCTTTGAGAAAAAAGGGTAAAACGCCCTAAGTATCTTGTTATGCTTTAAGAGTTGAGATTGTCCGTCCGTCTTTCTGGTTCGAACAATCAGATCTTACTAACAAATACTACACAAGTCTTTAGATCAATAGAGCTATACTGCTAATTATCAACATCAGAATTTGGGAAAGTCACATATATTCCCGTAAATCATTACGTAAAGTGAGGTAATATATCATAACACCAATCCATATTCACTAATATGATAAATTCAAAATTAATGTAGCACTTTCCAATCATAAATGTACACAGCGGGTTTTCTACAACACCCATTAACCTACCTAAGTATATAAGGTGAAAATGCTAATTCAGAATTCAAAAGTACATTACTAAATCACTGTAAAAACCGAACTATCAAAAATATGAACACATCATGCATCTGTAGCGAAGAAACATCATATCAAAGTACGTTATTAAATCAATGTAATACCGAGCTATTTGTATCATAGTATCAATACATTATGCATCTGTAACAAAGAAAACATCACATAAATTACATCATGATAAATGTGAATTTGAGTTAAATACCTTGTGTTTTTGGCGTCTTACAATCGTTCCACATTGTTTTTCCCTGGAACCCAATACTTTTTTTTACGAACGTCCTTTCCTAAAGTCCGCTCGGAGTCCTGGTAATTACTTCTACCTTCGGTTTCTCTCTTGCAGAGAAATTTTTAGACTAATTCAAACTCATAAGCTCAGAGAATATATTTCCCCGATCCTACGGTTCTACCCCCCCTCCTTCTACATTTGACCAATCGGAATAAATGCTATTCCTACGGACATTTTGAAATACCGTCTATCAAGATGCCAAAAATGCCACTTGGAGTCGAAATATCACCCTACCATTTGTTTCAAATCACTTTGACATCTATACGTGAGAAATTCTCTTTCTTAAGCGTGTCAAACACCAAGTTCGGTTCTACTATCAATATTCTAACAGCCTGACCCAGTTAAGTAAACATTCTTTCGTCCAAACTCCTACTCCAAGACAGTTAATTGTCGGCTAGACTAAGAATTAATTAATGAATTTCACTGGCGAAAAATTTGGCACTTGACAAATACTTTCATAGAATTCAGTGAAACATTCAAGGACTTCAGTGATATTCAACTTATATTGGATTCATCTTGAAGTAAAGCTTTCAGATATTAGAACATTTATTCTCACTAGTGCTAGCACATAAGTGCATTTGAACCTTCATTCGAAATACCTTTGGATTGGTTCCAGAAATTGATAGTACATTTAGGAAAAGTATATAATACTGTGAGTTATTTTAAATTCTATCACTTTGATTTTTATATTTTAGGGAAATAAATTGAATCCTTGTGTTTTACAATGCCTTGTTACATAGCTTAAAGCCCCTAGGACACAAGTCTGCATTTACTTTCAGGTACATTCAAGGTGAAGGCTGGGCTTGCTCAGATGGCAAAAGGTGGTATCATTATGGATGTGACCACGCCAGAAGAAGCTAGGATAGCTGAAGAAGCAGGGGTAAAGTCAATATTTTTGTTTCTGTTTATTCATTTTTTCTTTCTTTATGTTATTTGATATCTGAAATATAAATTATATATTAAAAAGAGGCATCAAGGAGAGGGTTCATAAAGATGCATATTAAAGATGTACAAATAATCTTATATTCATTGTACTGAGAAAATGTTTGTTAGAAGTCAGTTGTATGCATGAATAATAAATGAATTAACAAAATATACTTAAAAAATTCTTTGTTAATTTGATCAGTAATTACCAATCAAACAGCCACCAAACTACTTACTTATCTGCAAGTAAATGTTCTAATCATATTAACAGCCTTATATACTACTACTACTACTTCTTCTGATTTATTTCAAGTGGGTAACACTGTTATTGGTATTTTTTTTAGGTATTCAAGAGTCGTGTTATGCATAGATATGAACACATAAAAAAGCTTGTCGTATGTGATTCTATTTTCAACAGTGAGTCTGTATAATTCTTTCTTTATGCAATTGCTGGGATGATGCACATGCATTTTGGTATCTGGAATCTAGCTCACTGGTCTCTTTTGTAGTTATATGCATTGCAGCAAATAGTACCAGTATAGTCTGTCAGAGATAAAACCATTATAGGACAATTGTGTTGCTTTGATAGGTAGAATTAAAACCCACATTTCTAAGAGGATAAAGCTTTATCGACACAAAATCCGAAAAGGTTTTCATGGTTTGCATGATCAAATTAACTTCATTAAGTGATACATTTGGTTTGGCAGCATTGATTTTTTTTTACATTGAACCAGTTAACTTTGCTTTTGATTTCTTCAGTTTTAATTGTCATATAACCAGTCAGACACTATCTTCATTTCATATTCCTTGAGTCATCATTTAGATGTCAGAAAATATGACACCTATTAGTCTACAGGTAGTTCAGCTATTTAGGTTCGAGGCCATAATCTGAATTATGTGTTGATTAATTTACGTCTTTAAAAGCAAATGCTTTTTTTTTTAAAAATGCTTCTGTCTTGATCTTTTAATGAATCTAGGCATGTGCTGTCATGGCCCTTGAGAGAGTTCCCGCAGACATACGTCGAGAAGGTGGAGTTGCCCGAATGACAGATCCACAGGTAAGACATTATTATTTTTACAGATTCCAAAGAAAAATGCAAGCCTTCGAGGTCATACTTCAGTTTTGTCTCATAATGCCTAATTGTGTGTCAAAAGATCTCATAACATGATCAATGAGATTATGCAATCAATATTCTTATGCACACCAAACCTATGTCAGTCTCTGATGATTATTTGATCTTCCATATATAGTCATGTATACATCGGATCCAATTGCAAAGAACAAAGATCCTGATTTTGCAGGAGCATCATGCTCCCACAGATCAATGTCCACGATGTCTGTTCCACTGATTAGTCTTAAACTGCACAGACCCATATCAGCTGGTGCATTATGCGATGGTAGATCTGGGTCTGTGCAGTTGATCTGAAGTGAATATAGATTGTACATAATTTTGTGTGTGCATTTTTCCTTAGATGATCATCCTTCATGGACATTGTTTATTAACTTATAGAAATTTACCTTTAAAAAACTTCATTACACATTCAGAGTCTAGTTTTGGTATCCAAACTAGTGGGTTTGATTTCTTCAAATTTGCATTTCAGAAAATTAAGGATATCATAAATACTGTTACAATACCTGTGATGGCAAAGGCAAGGATTGGTCATTTTGCAGAAGCCCAGATTTTGCAGGCACTTGGCGTGGACATGATCGATGAATCAGAAGGTGAGAAGCACATTTTAGCCATCATCTTCAACTATCTTTTGTTTACAAGTTCAATTATCTGATTGGATGGAAAAAATTTGAGATAAAATATAGGGTTGGGACACTCCAGGAGGATTAAAATATCATTATGTCTCTGGCTGTGCCAGTGAAGAGACCTTTCAATAGGTACATGATTGGTCTGATTGTTTTTGATAGAAACACCTAGCTTTACAGCCATGCCACTGACATTAAACTGGTTGTTTAAAAGCTGTTTTTAAATGAGGATTACAGTAAATCTAGAAAATGGAAATTGGAATTTGTGAGACCTGTTTATTGAAATAGAACTTAAAGTCCCTAGAATGTTATTCCTTTTAGACATATGTATAATGCAGTTAAAATTAAGAGCAATATCTAAACTATTTATACAGTAATGGCTGAAATCTTTTTTTTTCACGGTACACTTATTGTTACCTATATATTTTCAAGAAAAGATGCCTGTTGTATCATTATCTTGCTATTGTATGACCACACATTCAAGGTCTGTGCCTCTCTATTCAGTGCTCACACCAGCAGATGAAGAAAACCATATCAATAAACACGCCTTCCAAGTTCCCTTTGTATGTGGAGCACGTGACCTAGGAGAAGCACTACGCAGAATCTCAGAAGGAGCTGCAATGATTCGAACCAAAGGAGAAGCTGGAACAGGTATTTCTGTTTGCTTCTCCTGATCTTTGGTAATGGGAGTTCTTAGACTAATGCCGACAGCATTGTGAAACTTCTGTCATTTGTTCTGTATGAAAAAGACCTAAACATTTATTGCCCTAGGCATTGGTAGTTAAGATACATTTTGAACACAGTTTATGTGCAGTATCAATTTGTAGTAGAGCTCACCATATATTATTTGTATGATTTTTTTTGTCGTTGTTGGTATTCTTGTTTTTGGTGTTCCTGATATTAAGCCTGATAATATCTCTAAGACGCCTGTTTAAAATGAGCAAAATATTATAATTAAATAATTATTTAGATGAAAACTGGTGAGATGTATTTACTATTAGAAACAATGATGTTTGTGCTACCATCATCACTGGGTCGAATAAATTAGATAGCCAAATTATATTTTCATTCAACAGGAAGAAAACATTAATGCGGGACTTTTATTGCTCTTTTGATGTGTTTAAAAGTGCAATGAGAAATTGTTTTCTGTACTACCATCATTATCAGATATTTCATATAATTATTAAATTTATTTGAAATAATCTTAAGTAATTTTTATGCACCATTTCCTGGCTTATTGGTAAGGTATTGCCCTTTCAAAACAAGCAACTTTCAATAACAGTATATTATAATACATACAGAACAAGCATTTATTTTGATTTGAATTTGTCCGTAAGCCAATAAATGAAGTCACAAACAATAAAATAAGTTACTGTTCTGTCCTATCTAGGTGATGTAGCTGAAGCAGTAAGGCATGCACGAACAATCAACAAACAAATCAAGAAAGCAAAGGCAATGGATTCAACTGAAATATATAACTATGCCAAGGAACTTCGTGTGTCTGTTGATCTCCTCCTGAAAACAGCAGAACTAGGGAGGCTCCCGGTTGTCAATTTTGCTGCTGGAGGAATAGGTATTGTTCCTTCCTCTCTTCTTTTGTCTTTATTTAAAGATAAAATGTGTGACCAAAAAATTCATGTAAGAACCATTGGCTATGATATGAATTATAGCTGTGAAGTATTCAGCTGATATGTATAAGACAAAGTAAAATGTAAAGCGACACTAGACCTTTCCATCTTCAGATAGCACTAGAACTCATTGTTTTAGGTTATACAATCTAAGATTTTTATATGAAAGGTGGACATTTTGTTTCTCCTGAGATATGCTCAGTGTGAACTGTCATTGTTCATGGTAAAATAATCCTGTGGAGAACAATGGCGTTGTACTTGGCAAAACTATTAAAATGATAAATAAAGCAATAAAGGCTAAACAATGCAATGAAGGATAAAGTTTTATTTCTTTCTTACCCCGATTGATTAAAATGCTTCAAGGTCGAGATCTGATATGCATAGAAATCTTGGTCACAGTTAACTGAATCATAAGAATCTGATAATAGTTTAAATGTCAGCTGATTTCAAAAGAACATATTAAACCTTGTAAGACTTTGAGAAGAAAATACATGTGATGCTTCATTATCTATGATTTATCTCGGATTCACTTGTCTAAATGGGGCCACATATTTTAAGAGAAGGAGCCTCCAGCCTAGGAACATCAAAGAATAGATCTAAATGCCATTATATTTTTGTTCTTGTTTGCTTCTACTATATTTTTTTTCCTTCATCATATATTTATGGGGCTTTAACATCGCCACAATTTTTTTCACTTATAGCCACTCCTGCAGACGTCTCCCTCATGATGCAACTGGGTGTTGATGGCGTTTTTGTCGGATCTGGAATCTTCAAGAGCTCCAATCCTCCCACACGTGCATTGGCCATGGCGCAAGCTGTAACACATTACAAAGACCCAAAAATTCTGGCTAACTTGAGTAGTGGCCTTGGTGAGGCAATGTTTGGCGTTCCACATGATAAGCTGAGTAAAAATGAGCTGGTCATTAAGGGAGATAAATCTAATATCTGGAATGCAACTCTTGGCAGTCCACATAAAATGGGACATGCATCATAATTATCATAGTTATCAACACCGTTATTATATTTTGATATCCCTTCATCGTATACAGTAAAATTCAGTTGAAAGAATGGGATATAACTGGGAGTATATATATATATATATATATATATATATATATATATATATATATATATATATATATATATATATATATATATTCTTGAATTCATGAAAATTTGTAAAAGGAATCAACATTTTGTAAGATTTACTTTTGCTAATGCTAAAATTTTATATTGATTTAAGACTCAGTTATTCGTAGTCATGTTGATTCTATCCAAGGGCAAGTGATGTTTTTTTATCCTCAATAATTTAAGTTCTAATAAATATGAATGGAAGCTGCTGACGATAAGATATCATGTATAAAGTCCAAATAAAGCAATAATAGCACAATGTTTTGTTTGATGTTCTATTCTTGATCATAATATAGCTTGTTATCTACAAAGAAATGTCTAATTTGAACCATTAATGTTAAAATCCATTATCATGGAGGGAAATTCTAAAACAATTTTGGATTTTAAGTCCAATGTTTATAAGTACCTCTATAAACTTTTCACTTGTCCAAAAGCTTTTATGTTTTTAAAATCAAATATAAAACTGTTACGGTCACTGAACTTGTTGAATTTTTCTTAACCTCCATTTCGTACTTGGATTCTAAATGCAATATTACACAAATGAACCTTGGGTCATATGTTTTGAATCTCAAGCCAAAATTATATTGAAAAACCTATATAATTTCGATAAAATTTAGAGAGAAGGATGACTGTAAATATATATTTTAGAAAATGAAGAGCAAACTCTGCATCTTGTGTACAAAGTTGCAACCAAGAACAAAGAGCTCATTACCTTTTTCTAAAATCTAATTTTGATACTCCAAATAATTCAGATTGGAGACCATGAACACTGACTAAACTTAATGTTTCTTGACAAAACTTGTCACTACTTCATACTCATAAGTATCACTACAAACTTGTCACTGTTTCTGACTCATAAGTATTACAAACTTGTCACTACTTCTGACTCATAAGTATCAATACAAACTTGTCACTGCTTCTGACTCTTAAGTATCACTACAAACTTGTCACTACTTCTGACTCTTAAGTATCACTACAAACTTGTCACTGCTTCTGACTCTTAAGTATCACTACAAACTTGTCACTACTTCATACTCATAAGTATCACTACAAACTTGTCACTACTTCTGACTCATAAGTATCAATACAAACTTGTCACTACTTCTGACTCTTAAGTATCACTACAAACTTGTCACTGCTTCTGACTCATGAATATCACTACAAACTTGTCACTGCTTCTGACTCATAAGTATCTTTACAAACTTGTCACTGCTTCTGACTCATGAGTATCACTACAAACTTGTCACTACTTCTGACTCTTAAGTATCACTACAAACTTGTCACTACTTCTGACTCATGAGTATCACTACAAACTGGTCACTGCTTCAGACTCATGAGTATCACTACAAACTTGTCACTGCTTCTGACTCATAAGTATCACTACAAACTTGTCACTGCTTCTGACTCATGAGTATCACTACAAACTTGTCACTACTTCATACTCATAAGTATCACTACAAACTTGTCACTACTTCATACTCATAAGTATCACTACAAACTTGTCACTACTTCTGACTCATAAGTATCACTACAAACTTGTCACTGCTTCTGACTCTTAAGTATCACTACAAACTTGTCACTGCTTCTGACTCTTAAGTATCACTACAAACTTGTCACTGCTTCTGACTCATGAGTATCACTACAAACTTGTCACTGCTTCTGACTCATAAGTATCACTACAAACTTGTCACTGCTTCTGACTCTTAATTATCACTACAAACTTGTCACTGCTTCTGACTCTTAAGTATCACTACAAACTTGTCACTGCTTCTGACTCATGAGTATCACTACAAACTTGTCACTGCTTCTGACTCTTAAGTATCACTACAAACTTGTCACTGCTTCTGACTCATGAGTATCACTACAAACTTGTCACTGCTTCTGACTCTTAAGTATCACTACAAACTTGTCACTGCTTCTGACTCATGAGTATCACTACAAACTTGTCACTGCTTCTGACTTAAGTATCACTACAAACTTGTCACTACTTTTGACTCAGACTCATAAGTATCACTACAAACTTGTCACTGCTTCTGACTCTTAAGTATCACTACAAACTTGTCACTGCTTCTGACTCATGAGTATCACTACAACCTTGTCACTGCTTCTGACTCATGAGTATCACTACAACCTTGTCACTGCTTCTGACTCATGAGTATCACTACAAACTTGTCACTACTTCTGACTCATGAGTATCACTACAAACTTGTCACTACTTCTGACTCATGAGTATCACTACAAACTTGTCACTACTTCTGACTCATGAGTATCACTACAAATTTGTCACTGCTTCTGACTCTTAAGTATCACTACAAACTTTCACTGCTTCTGACTCATAAGTATCACTACAAACTTTCACTGCTTCTGACTCATAAGTATCACTACAAACTTGTCACTACTTCTGACTCTTAAGTATCACTACAAACTTGTCACTACTTCTGACTCATGAGTATCACTACAAACTTGTCACTGCTTCTGACTCACAAGTATCACTACAAACTTGTCACTGCTTCTGACTCATGAGTATCACTACAAACTTGTCACTGCTTCTGACTCATGAGTATCACTACAAACTTGTCACTACTTCTGACTCATAAGTATCACTACAAACTTGTCACTACTCCATACTCATAAGTATCACAACAAACTTGTCACTACTTCTGACTCATAAGTATCACTACAAACTTGTCACTACTTCTGACTCATGAGTATCACTACAAACTTGTCACTGCTTCAGACTCGTCAGTATCACTACAAACTTGTCACTGCTTCAGACTCATGAGTATCACTACAAACTTGTCACTGCTTCTGACTCATGAGTATCACTACAAACTTGTCACTGCTTCTGACTCTTAAGTATCACTACAAACTTGTCACTGCTTCTGACTCATAAGTATCACTACAAACTTGTCACTGCTTCTGACTCATGAGTATCACTACAAACTTGTCACTGCTTCTGACTCATGAGTATCACTACAAACTTGTCACTGCTTCTGACTCATAAGTATCACTACAAACTTGTCACTGCTTCTGACTCATAAGTATCACTACAAACTTGTCACTACTTCTGACTCATAAGTATCACTACAAACTTGTCACTTGTCACCTCTCATTTATTTCAAAATCTCAGAAAATGTTGTTCTATCCCATCTCACCTAAATTGAAATAGTCCTTATAACAATGTACAATCTGCATATTGTCCTCACCATAAACTGCCCTTCTGAGAGTAGCTAACAACTTTATCTCTGCTTTGGATAGTGAAGAGACCAGTTCTCACACTCCTTGACATTGCAGCATTTGACATAGTAGACCATAATATATTAATTCAGTCTCCAGATGTGAATAACACCTGAGGGGTTCCAAATGGGGTTTTTCATATATTTGTATTTATGATACAGACTTACTATGGTTAGAGCCCTATTTAGTCAACAGGACAACAAATTATAGCTGTAAATGGATAACATTCCAATGTAGTTGATCTATGTTTTGATGTTTCACAAAGCTCTATTCTTGGCTCAGTTATCTTCAGTCTACACACTCTGATGCTCTCTAGTGTCATAGATCGATATCATGTGTCACACCAATTATACGCTGATGGCACTCAAATGTGCAAGTCCTGTGTCCTGTGTGAAGTCATGGATGCAACAAGATGCAGATGAATGATGATAAAACTGAATTCATGCTGATTACCGTGCCAAAACATTCTCATTTACATCCTTAAACAGCAACACCATCATTAAATTTACTCAGTGAGTATGAAACCTAGGTGTCACTATTGATATTACACTCTCATTTCACTAACATGTACTGAACATATGCATATATTAAGCTGAGACACATCAGTTCCATTTGCAGTTTTCTTTCATTTGATGCCACTAAAACAGTTGTGTTTATTGGTACTTTCAAGACTGGACTATTGTTACTCACTTTTTTCTGGCTTGTGTCAGTATTTACAACAGAAACTTCAAAAACATGGTTGCTCAGATCATTTGAGTATGAAGAACTCTGCTCATTTCTCCTCTGCTCTGTAACCTTCATTGGCTACCCATTCAATCCTGAATCAAACTCAAAATATGCTCACTATGCTACATTTCATTGTCTAGCTTAAGTCCAATATACCTGTATGAGCTTGCTCTTGTGTATGCCCCATCTATAAAATTGCACTACTCTTCCAACACTCGTATTATTATTGTTCCCATTATTAAAATGAAGTCATATGGATAATGTTCTTTTGCATGTGAGGGTACAAATAAGTTGAACAAATTGCCCATAGACCTTTGATACAAGGACAGTGTTCTTACTCAAGAGTGCTCTTAAAACTCATTATTTCATAGTATAAAGATCACTATGATCAACACCTCTTGTGTGATCAATCCTGGAGCAAAACCATCTTACCTGAGCAGTAAATGTCAGCTAAAGGAAAATTTCCCGATCAACTTCATTCTAAAAAACACTTTTTAACATAGCTCTAGTAACCTGGACAAGCAAGGTAAGATCAGCGGTCTGATCCAGACAAGGCCTTTCAGTTGCAATTGGATTAACCACTACATTATCTCCAGGTAAAGGCAAAGTACCCTTTAAAAGACTGAGAAGCTCCAACAACCTTTTAATTTTTAACAGGGCTGGGCTTGGCAGAATAACCAACAAGTGATATTGAACCTTTCAAAATTAATGGTTCATTATTCTCCATAATAAAATCAGACTGGGGTTCATTTGACCCAACAAATGTATTGTTTTCAACACATGACCATGACCTCTTAGAAATAAAGCATTTGGAAATATCATTTATCTTGTTTCCTTTTTATCTGTAGTGATCAGAAATAATGCGTCATTCTTGCAATAAGAGGAAGAGGTAAGGATTTCTAATCAATTTTATCAGAAGTTTGAATCCGAAAGTTGTGCCAGATTGAGATTTGGAAGTACCTGTGCTGATATAGTTTTCACTAAATAACTGTCAAGATAACATCATATGAACCAATGAAACTTTAAGTCAAGACATAAGCACCGCTTCGGTGGCCTAGTGGTTAGAGCGTCCGCCCCGGAAGCGGGAGGTCGTCGGTTCGATCCCCGGCCGAGTCATACCAAAGACTTACAAAAATGGTACTAACAGCTGCCTCGCTTGACGCTCAGCATAAAGAGGTTAGTGTTAGGACTGGTCGGCCTGGTGTCAGGATAATGTGACTGGGTGAGACATCATGCTACATGTCTGCGGCATGATGTCTCAGTGCTAGACATCACTATAAACTGCCTCACTGCAGACATCGTAGCGATATGACTGAAAAATTGTTAAAGCTACGTTAAAAATCCTAATCAAACAAACAAACAAACAAGAAATAAGCCAGCTGTATAGTCAGCATTGTCTAAACATTTGTTCATCAACTTTGGTCTTGACATCACTATGAGCAGCAGAGAGGGTGGACAGACAAACTATTTAAAGCAAACCAAAACTATTTCAAACAAGTCGAAACTATTTCAGACAAACGAAACTATTTCGCAGACAAAAAAAAGAGAAATCCTTTAGGATTTTACGCTACAGACCCGACGCTGATTGCGTTTTGGAGATGAATTGAAAATATTTGAGAATTTCAACCGAACATTTGATCAAGTCCGATACAATATCTTGATCTCGGGCCGTGCAAATTTATCGTTACAAATCCATGTTGGGTTGACTGAGCGTGACTATAAAAAATTTCTAAAGAGATTATAATCCATATCACTACTGCATCAAGTCTGGTGAATATTTCGTAGCGTATGTGTGTCAACTCCATTAAATACTGCAAGAGTATTGCAGTTATCTCTGATCACTTTTGGTATTTGAGTGTATCGTTGAGTGATATATATATATATATATATATATATATATATATATATATATATATATATATATATATATATATATATATATATATATATATATATATATATATATATATATATATATATATATATATATATATATATATATATATATATATATATATCACATCAGTATTTTTATGCCTACCTCAGGAAAATATCCTAGCGGGATTATTTTGATTGTCTAGCATCACATCATATACGACTAAATTGTTAATACTTCCATCAATTACATCAATACTCAATATTATACAATAATACTTTTGGGATCGTATTCTGTATTCCATAATCCACCATGGCCATATCCCACGCAACTTGATTTGATATCTGAGAGAAATTCTGCGCGTGTTGGTTTCCATAGCTTTCTCTTTCTCGTGAAATGAGCTCCAACTGACGGTATTATAAAACAGTTTGTTAATAATTGCTCGTCGTAATCCGTTGAAAAACCACTAGCTAGTTTTTTCATCTCATTGTGGAGGGCTTCAGTACGATATATTTCGCCATTGGGTTTTACAAATTGATCGAAATAACCACACCGACACAGGACCGTTTTTACTTAACTCATAAATAAAATCAAATAAATTTTCCGTGTAATATTTTACGGTTCTATCCCGCGGAAATATTGTTACCGCGGATGTCCAAGTGTGTGCATTATGGTCAATAATTTTGATTGGAGATCCCCTCGATTTATATTTCGGTTCATATAATATCTCGCCTGTTACTGTCTCTACGGAAATTGGGAATTTTAGTATCCTCTGTAACGCGGACACATTTTGAATTGTTGCTTCGCTCTCCTTCACTGTTAATTCCCATTCATTTATTTTTTTACATCTTAGATCCGTCAATTTGTTTCCACGCAACGCATTTGTAAAATGCTCTATTATTCGTTCGGCTACACAATCCAACGACGAATATTTCATGGGTTTTAATTTTTGAATACTTGGTTTATCATTTATCGGATAGATCCTATAAACAACCGCGGTTACAGGATAGGATCTCATCGTAATACGGTTTGTCAATTCCAGTCAGAGTTCCTGGTTTGGAATCCTGACTCACAGTGAGAGTTCTCTTATTTTTTAGGATGGGTTCAAATTTGTCGCGTATAATCCATTCCCCGTTTCTGAGCGGATAATTAATTTCACTCAAAAAAAATATTTTATTTTCTGGTCAAGATGCGAGATTATCACTGCTGCTCTTTCGTCGTTCATGGTAGCATCAACGCTACCATCAATTCGAAATGTTGGCCAATAGTAAGATGCTCCATTGCGGATTCTACCTATCATGCTTCTATCACTAACTAGACTCTTTGGTACATCAGTGGAGACTCTATCGAGATTGAATTTAGCATTTTTCCAAGGTGTAATTTTCGATAATCTCTCGAACTCCTCCATATTATAATTAAAATAAGTTTTTAAATAACGAATTTATTATATAATGAATCATTGAAAATGGCTTATGATAGGACCAGTAACTGCTTGTAACAAATCATGCTGAAGTGAGTTCTGTGGATATCATTTACAAAGCGACGTCGTGGAAGTTTTGGGCCCTTTCTTTGCATACGATGTGGAGTAGGTGTACGTGGTAAGTCGCAGTTATGTCTCAATTGTAGTGGTAAGCAATACAGATAGTTAAAGCGCTATTATGATAATAGAGTTAAAAACTCCATCAAACATTCCGATCATAAGAACATCTCAAGACTACATTAATAGATTCTCAAGTAATAATTAAACCAAATAACCAAATAATTAGACAAATAATAATATAGTATATAAATGAACCAATAATTTCAATCACATTCCGTGATTACCAATTATGAAGAATCTCGTAATGGTATTGTCAGACACCGCAGACTGAAGAAACCATTAGGATTTGATAATGGTATTGGATATTTGATATTTAATTCTGGAGGGAAAAGTAATCTTAATCATAGATTTGTCTACGAGGTATTTAACGGATTGATGAAAGATGGATTTGTAATCGATCATACTGATTCTAATCCTAAGAAAAATTCTTTCTCGAATCTACGAGCTATAACACAAAGTGAAAACACCAAACGAGGAGGGACTGGAAAACACTCGAAAATGCGAAACCTATAAAGTCATTTAATACTGAAAATAACGAAGAAAGAGTATTTAAACCAATAAATGAAGCCGGTAGGTATTTTGATTTTTGTGAACCTTCGGTACGAAAAATAGCAGAGAATATAACTATATCCGCTTTTCTAAAAAAAATTCAACACAGAATTCAATTCGTATATACCTGAATTATTATATGTCGCATTAAGGGAAATAACTCGTGTGGGCTTGTATATACTTTCTGAAACGGAGTTACGGAAGTTCCACTATCATCTCATGGGAAAACCACTCTACGTCACGTCACGTGAATTAGTGGATTTTATCCTCTTTGTGTGTATGTAAACAGCTATCACTCCTTGTGCCACGCGTATTCATTGAAATTCGCTAGCCTGCCAACAACAGGCTAGGTGTTCTGATGTACAGCCTGTATACACTAATATGTATATCTCTAGGCGCGATAACATGCGGGGGCATTTTAAAGCGAATAGAGATTGTGCCGTCTATACTTTAATTAAGAAATGTATGTAATGTGACGCCTATTCACCTAGCATACCTTCCTGGGGTTCTAACCCGTTATTTGACGAGTTAGATCCCCTCTCAGAGACTATGCTTCGTGGTACCTCTGGGCCTCTCAGATGCGAATAACACCTGAGGGGTTCTAAATGGGGATGTGTTGTCTTATATATGTAACCTCTGGGCCTCTCAGATGTTAATAATACCTGATGGGTTCCAAATGGGGTTTTTCATATATAATCATATCATACAAAAACGGGTCAAAATTGACCCAAAATTTTTTTTTATTAAATATATAATATTTCATATAATGAATTTCGAAAATATGGATGTCATTATAATTGAGAATTCAAATTTGAAAAATCAAGGAATACAATTATCAAATAAATTAGATTGTAATCATATTCTCTCTGAATTTCATGATCTTGATGATAGCTCTCGCAATAATAGAATATGTCCTTACCAAACAGTATGGGTTGATCAAACGAATTCAGCACGTGGTAAATGACTCGCTTCTATTCTGTAACGACATCAACAAATTTATCCCGCTGTTCATTGCTGTCGAAAAGGTCAGAAGTGAATTGGGCAAACAATACGAAATCAAACGCACAATAAACTCGAAAATCAAAACAATACGAGAAGAAATCATCAGACAAAATGAAAATCCCCTTTTGGTTGCCTCAACCGTGAAAAATCTCTGATACTCTAAACACAAACATGTACAATACCCATAGTATGAGTAATCCACAATTCTATAGACAGGTATACTTACTCACGCAGAACATACCTTTCCATGTGGTGATTTATCACCAACGCGTAATAAAACACTAGTGAAATTCAAAAGAATTTCGGGGTGGGTGGGAATTCACGGATTTTATTTGTTAATTGCTGAAATATTTTCAGGGATTTTATTTTTTTATTATTGATTTTTTGTCATTTTTGTGGTGTTTTTGGTCGTTTTGTGGTGTTTTTGGCTAATCCGTCGACAAGATTTCATGAAAATCGAGGGCAAAAACCCCAGGAATTCATTTAGAGAAAATCGATTTTGATGAAATTTGTATCCTTGTGGGGCAAATTTTATGGTTTTTCATCGTGATCGTTGAGTCTTCTATGCTTTTTCATTGATTTTGTACTGTTTTTGGCTAATCCGTCGACAAGATTTCATCAAAATCGATTTTCTCTAAATGAATTTCTGGGGTTTTTGCTCTCGATTTTCACATGAAAAATGAAACACGTAGCTATCTGTGGAATTTTTTTACTAATAATTTAGATCGTATATTATATTTATAATGGTAGGTGAAGTCCTAACAACTAGATCAACCCGCGAGAGATTGGCTGCGATTAAGAGATTTATTCCGATTCGTGATTACGTTCGAAATAAGCTCCAAACGAGACAGGAATTTCAAACTGTAATTAACAACGGGAAACGAACAATTATTCAAACCAATAACCACTGCAACTGGGAAAGTCGTATCGACCACTGAGAAAGCTATATGGGGAGAAATTCCTGAGGAACAACAAGAGGGAAACAACAGCCCTTTTCCCTGTACTTGAAAAAATAGCAAAGAGATCCAAGCAAACAAAGAAATCTTTAAAAACACTTCCTGGTGATGTAATAGCTATGAACAAGTTCAGAGAAAACGTGAACGACTTGAAGAACAACTTGAACAAGAACAGCAACAACTGGGTGATATTATTGAAGAAGATGATAAATAACAACAAATTGAAGAAGAAGAAATTTCGAGAGAGAGAGAGAGAGAGAATATATCTACCTGAAAATATATTTACGAAAGAAGCGATGAATAAATTAAAAAATTCCACGGATGACGAATTAGCTGATTTTACTGTTAAAAATTTTCGAAATGGGAACAAGGGAAAAATATATAAACGATGGAGCTGAAGACTCTATAAAAACCTTTGACACCTGGTATAAAAAATATATTTAGTAAAATACGGTGGAATTAAAATCTCAAGAGATAATAATAATTTTAATGCGTATAAACAAATGATAGGGAAAAAAAGGAGTGGTCAACCACCATCTGATCGAAAAGATGATGATGATGATGATGCACAAGGTACCGGTAAGGGTTTTTCTCAAAGTGGAGCCCCTAGAGAGATTTCAGGTAGTGGTATAGTTCATTGTCCTACTAATATTCTCGGGGGTATATCACGATTAGAAGTTCTCGTAGGAGGGAAGAGAGCTGGAAATAACTCACCGGAAATAATTAATAAGGCCGCTGATATATGCAGACGAATATTTGAGGGTGGTATAATGGATATTGGTGTATACCGAGAGTTTATTGATGAGCTAGCGGACAGTTACCACAGTGATTAATTTGATGACTTTGTCTGTGACATTTTGTCATTGATGACTTCGTCATCGGTGATGAATCACTGATTAGATAAATAGCACTTAAATAAGATGATCATACACTACAACCACAATAAACCAACCATGACTTACGTAGTAAACTCACGATTGCCAGTTTATAGAGCGTACTATGGGGATGGTCTCGGCAATACCATTGCAGGATTATTTCCAAGAATGGCTCCAAAAATAGCACCAATCGCAAAACAGTTATCAATGAAAGCTATTGATGTTATTAGTGATAAGGGTATTTGCGCTGCTGGTGCTGTTGCCGGGAAAATATTTTCCGAGGCTAAGGTTAAACTAGTAGCGTTAGTTCGGCGAAGAAAGAAACCAACAATGATGAAGTCACTAGAGAAACTACCATCTAAGGAACTTTTGCCCGCGAGTATTAGTAAAATAATCAACAACGCAGTGGATCAGAATATAGCATCACGGATAAATGATGGATATGAAACTCAGGGAAATATTACTGAAAATATAATAGCGGGAAGTGGCTTGAAATTGCAAGCGACGTCACGATTTAGATCAAGAAATATATAATAATATGTTCAAATCGTCTCCTGACCTAGCGTTTGATATGGACTCCCCAGTACCCAAGAATGATTCTGTATGCGATTATCAGTTTTATTCCTATTATGCAGCACAACCGGATCTTCGATCAAGAATCGAACTTCATGTCCATGATACCAGCAAATACTTTCTACACTCTGAAGCATTTATCGAAGTAGAAGAAGAACTCGTAACAAATGTTGCAGTTGATACACCATATGCAGATGACCCAAATGTCCGAGTTGGTTTTGTCAATAATGGTATCATGGCGCTATTCGAAAGTGCTAGATATATGATTGATGGAAGAGAAATCGAGTCTAAAGAGCATGAGGTTGATGTTGTCACAACAATAGTGGGGTTGGCAAGATATTCTGATGATAATACAAGATCGGCAGGTCCATCTGTGATGTTCTCTAAGGATCTCAATGATTACGCTGAACACGTTCATTATACTAAATTACGGACACGGCAAGATACCACATCTGATTCACAACCAGTTGGTTCTCTTGTACACGAAGCAATACCAGCTGCTGCCATTGATGTTATAAAAAGTACTAATACTAATCACAACTTGGGGTTTGCAATACGCGTAGCAATGTTGCAAGGACAGCGTCGACAATTTTCATGCGCGATTCCATTACATCATATTTTCGGATTTTGCAAAAATGTTAGAAAAATTATCTATAGAGCGAAGCATACAGTAGTACTCGTGCGAAAGGGTAGTGATAATGATGCAATCTGGCACGATGCTGGTGTTGATGATGGTAAAGTCATTATATCAAAACTATCATTGTGGATGCCAGTAATGCTTTATCAATCACCATGGAAGGAAGATTACTATCATTTATGGATCATGGAGGAAAATCATTGCTATCATGGCTAACAACAACAACAGATACAATGGATTCTAATATTGATGGTACACTTACATGGCACCTGGCATGAAAACAAGGTGTTACAGCTTCGCGTCATATATTTATTGCGTGACAGAAAAAGGCGAGAGTTGTGTCACAATTACGCAGCCATATGATATTTGATCAAATAGGTGTTAATGAAGTATCATTAAGAATAAACGGCCAACAGGAACCATCCGAGGATATACTACATGATTACGGAACCAACCAAATAGCACGCGCGTATCATCATTTGTTGACATTTATGGGACGCGATAATAATGTGGATACTGGTCTGCAAATATCACAATTTGATTTTAGAAATCGATAGCCCATCTATTACTTCTCGCTGGAACATTTTGACAACCAGACAATCCGTAGTTGACATACACTTTAGAGCTCGTGTAACCCGTTAGGTTGTAAGTGGTGTTGTCACTATCCAGAATTACAGAGTAGTTGTTGTCATTCTCAGTGAAAAATCAATGCTACTCGAAGGTGTTGGTGGACGAATGAGAGTAATTGATGCACCAGTGGAAAATATGTAATGTAACAATTAGATCAATCTGTTATTAAATAAAATGTCATATAGTCATGTTAGTGTTACGTTAACTCCTGGTCAAATTAAAAAATTACAATCGGAATCAGCTACAAAATGTGGAACCACAATATCGCTGAAGCACAATCAGATGTCTGGTGGTCAGAATAAATTGTCATTGACAGCACGTCAGATAAAACACTTCAATGATGCTATCAAAGTTAAAAAAAGGTGTTCAGGTCACTCTCTCTGCGGCCGCAATTAAAAACTTGATAAAATCAGGTGGTATATTTCCACTTTTCGCTGCGTTACCAGCGTTGATTGAGACCGTGGCCCCAGCGGTAGCAAAAGCTGCCGCGCCAGGAGCCGTTGGTACAGCGGCAGGGATGGCACTAAAGAAAGCTACCGGAAGCGGGTATAAAAAAAAGAAACGATCAGGAAAGGGTCTAAGACTACCAGAAACTTCGTATTCATGGTACAGTGGAAAAGGCCTGAGAATACCAGGAACAGTTTACTAACTCGAGAACCGAAGGTTCCATCGCGAGAACCTATAGTTCCCATGTCAAATTTTGATTTACTCGATGCTGCTAAAAAAACTAGCGATAAAAAACTTTAGAGGTGTCTTTATGAGAGATCAATTACCACAACAACCAAACAACACTGAAACAGGTATCATTTATCACGATAAGAGCACCGGACCTGGAACTCACTGGGTTGCATACGTGATTAATCCGCGTGTAATTGTTTATTTTGATTCATATTGGTTAGACCGCCTAAAGAATTTATGCGTTATATAAACCACTTAAAATGCCTATCTGGTATTCCACGCTACCAACACAGAAAATGAATGACCCACCAATATGCGGCATAGAAGTATTAAATGTCCTCAACGCTATTTCATCATCGGGAAAACCACCACTTAAAACCGAACATGAATATACGAGTAATCGCTTTTTAGAGAGAAATTATATAAAATTATTGATATTTGCGGGAGATCTTTATCAAACCTGAAAAAAAAAACCAACGCAGAAATATCTGCAACCGGTGATGTAATAAAAATAAATAATCGAAGATGAAATGCCGAGATGTTAAACCTCGCAAGTGTTGATCCCAATGAAATAGATGTATTTCAAGATCGTCAGGGTAAATTGAAAACGAGTAATGTTGCCCTTGATGATATTTTAGTTAAACAATGCGGTGTAACGGAAAATGCTATCAGGTTTTTCCGATCAGGGTAATCTCAAACCAATAGAAGTTGTTCGCGAAGATATTAAAACGACCAGCGATGTCATCAAGGATGATCTACCGAGGATGATAGAAAAAACTTGAAAAAATAAAAATCCCTCATGAACAAAAAAATATTGTAAAAAATGTGTACGCGATCCAACACGGATCATTTACGTGGACACCATCCACTAACATATTAAATATCACCGCGATCGTCAAAGGTATTTATCGATTAACACTAGTGTCGCCGACTCAATTTAATATTTCATCAACGAGTTCATCTGGGGTCAACGATCATCGACAAAGGAACAACTGAGCGATTCACAAATATCCACTGATCATAATTTGGCTAGCGTTTCAGTAACATGGTATGTGGAATTCGTAGCGGATTTAAGTAAACAACTGAATTAAAAATCCATAGGATTTTCAACGCTTGCAAATTTAACGCTAGCAATCTGAAATCTATTATAATAAATAAAATGTCATCATAGGCAACGTCACAACAGTATCGCTACGATCAGGTCAGAGAATTTCAAACTAAACTCAAAACACTCACTGAGGGGTATCAAGTAAATATAAAAAAATATCGACGAAGAAATACCGCAGCTGATGTCACCGTGTATTCAGTATCAGGTGTAATTACCGGAGCCGGTAAAATACTATCTTCGGTAACAATGATTGCCCCGATAGCTGTTCCAATTTGTATATCAGCGGCGACAACAATCGCTGGAATAATTTCAATAATACCAACAAAAAAATATCATCATGTAGCCAGCATAAACTGCAGGATTACGTAACTAAGTTCCATGTTGTGTCAACCGCATACTCGCAATTATCCTCGATCATATCGTCCTCCCTCAATGACACATATCCGAGTTTTCAGCGATAGTACGTGTTTATGATTCCGCGATGTCAAAATTAGAAAAACAACATGAATATAATAACAATGGCAACATCGCAAGAACTACTTCAACGAATATCGGAAAATACAACCCCAGTGAAAACAAGCATGATCTTAATAACCTCAACCAATCCTGAATTCAGTGTGAATTTCCCTACTGCGATTCCGGTGAAAGAGATAGCACTAGCAAAATTATGAGTATACCACAGTTGGCCTAACATTAGATCACAACCATTCGATGGTCAGCAACCAAATAATTCCCTGATTTTTGCTAGTAAAAATAAACAAGACGGAACTCCAGACTGGAACGTTGTTTCGCTACTATCTGGGTCCTACCAAATTGAACAAATTAATAATGAATTACAACGCAGAATAAAATCCATTACTGGAAAAGAATCAAAAATCGTTATAACTTTTAATGAACCAACACTATCATCTGCCACTGAGATAAACTCACCCGGATATGCCGTAGATATCTATCAGAGTTCTATAAGGACACTACTGGGTTGGCCTGAAATCCCACCTCGGACATCTTATCAAATACCAGAACCTAAACAATCTGATTATGTCACAGATGTACAATGATACCACGAAATTGCTCCATCATATCAAAATTATTTACCTGGTATAAAAAATGCAAAATTAACTAATAAATTTACATTTCTTGATAACAATACCATGCAATGGGAATTTGGTTTTGAGAAAACTCCTGATTCATCCATTGTAATTGTATTTACTCTAAATAATGTCATTGATTATTTGAAAGAGATTAATCAATTACATAAAACACAACTAGAGAGACTAAGACAGTTTCCAGGAGCATCTTTCTGATATAACAAGGCCACGTGATGAGATTATAGCGCATATTAGGATATTAAATCAGCTTGTATCCGACATGGAACATTTCAACAAACGAATAGTTCAGATAATAATTAATGAAAAGAACGGAGATAAACAAAAATTCCTAACCGGTTACAATATCAAAGAAACTGATTTACCTGATTTCAAATTTCCTGGGTATAACGCAAATGAACTAAAAAAATCTGTTAATGATCTTATTCAGGAAAACATTTCTCTGATACTCGCTGCATGGAAAAAAATACCACAACCACAAACAACCATCCTCAAACATAATTATGATCCAGACGGTAGTGGTAGGCATATCGCTCCTCAAAACGTCAATATATCCTTGGTGATTGCAGTGAATTTAGTATGTGATGTAATCGAAGGAAGTTACCAAATAAATCTCGAAAGATCAAATCAAGTTCAACAAGGATATATTTTATACTCATTTACACCAACAGCTCCTCCAGGGTTTCTAGTCATTGAGGATCCAACTAATCCAGTCTATATGCGATGTCATAATGATTCGTTAACGAGAATTAATTTCAAACTCACTGACCAGTCCAATAATCTAATTGATTTACGAGGTGGGGTTTTACAAATTAGTCTATTTGAAAAATCCTAAAATATTTTCATCCTAAAGGATTTTCAATTCGTCTCCGCAGCGACATCAGCGTCAGGTCTGTCTGGAGACAGAGTCTCAATAGCATAAAATCCTAAAGGATTTCAGCCAAAACCATTTCTTTTTTCTTTTTTTTGTCTACATAAAATAGTTTCGGTTTGCTTGAAATAGTTTCAGTTTGAAATCTTTCAGGACTTTGTCTGAATGAAATAGTTTCGGTTTGTCTAAAATAGTTTCGGTCTGTCTACCCTCTCTGCTAATCTATGGATGCAATTCTTGAATTCAACTAATATTAGCTGTCTTGATCAACCTTTGGCTTAGCACCATCTATCAAATAAATGTTCTTTTTCCCATGCAAATTTGACATAGGTATGAACTTTTCAAAGTTATTTAACCATATCATAATCAACACTGTGTTGTACTGACTGAAGTAGAGAATTCTTGAGCTTTGCCAAAAAGTACACTTTGTAATAGTGAAGTCCAATGCTCTCTTTGCCATTTGAAATTTTCAGTAATTTTCTCAAAATGAGGAAAAGATTGATCTACTTTTTTCCAAATTAAACCCTCATGTAAAAAGGGGTGGTATTGGTGCTTGCATACTGCCGGTTGTAATCATTTTAATTTCAATTGCATTACCCTTCATTTTTTTCTTTGCATCTCTCTCTCTCTCTCTCTCTCTCTCTCTCTCTCTCTCTCTCTCTCTCTCTGATTTAGGATTTCCATCCTATCTCTTTTAAGCTGAAGCTGGGTTTTTAATGTCAACTTTTTGAATTTCAGACCTGAATAAAGACTTGCTAATAAAACCCAAAACATGCTTTTCCCAAAAACATTTTTTGCACCGAATACTGGATCAAAATATTCTTATTTCTTACTTTCTTAAGAAGCCTTCACTTTAGAAAGATCATAAAGTCTGGCTAGCTGAAGCAATTCATCATTTTGCAAAGAGTCTATGCCTTCCTGGGTAGGATTTTAAATAAAGTTCTCCACTTTAGATGACAATGTGAAAACTTAATTTTTTTTCTAAAGACTTCTCAAATATGGAAAATTAAAATACCTAAAAAAAAATTAATGCAAAGTGAATTTAAATTTTAATCATACCCTAAAAGTTTACTGAAATATTTTAGAGATTTAAAGAAATTCTTGTCCTAGGACAAACCTCCAATTTTATGCTAAGACATTTGGTCTTCAACTAAGTAATGGAGAAGAGTGAAAACCAACATGCTTGTAAAATTCAGCATACATGTATATTGTATTTTTCTAAAATACAAATTGAAACTTTTCAAACTCATTTAAATTATTGTGAATTAAATTCCATTAGTCATACAAATTATTTCACAAATCCAAAAGTATATAGTATTATAAATTAATTCCAATGGTATTTCAAATCAATTGTAACTTTTAAAATGTTAATTTGCTAGTAGTATCCAATATGAATTCAGACCCAATTAAGCAGATTTACCTCCTAATTATAAAAACATTTTAAAAAATAACCTAAACTCAAATATTAGCTATGTAATAAGATGTATACAAAATAGCTAGGTTAGACATAAAATATATAGATATACATAACATATAATAATGAAAGGTCAACACACAATACTAATTAATTATACATAACAATTACACTGTAACTGGTTGACAAAAATTTAACAAAACTGTAGAACCACTGATCAGGTCCGCACCTAGGAAATTCTGGGCCCCAGGCAGCTGACAGAGTTCGGGCCCCTTTCGTGTTTCAAATATGTGCGTATAATAAAAACTCCAAAAAGGGCGGGCCCCTATCTAGCTCGGGCCCCTGACAAGTGCCATGGTTGTCCCCCCCAGGTATGGGCCTGCACTGATGATGATGCCATTGCGGCTGGAAGAGTAACACCATGTTTCAAATTTTTAGTTCATTCTAATGGAAATTTTTCCAATTTAATAATCTTTTATAAATATTTTTATTAATGTGTCAAAATGCAAGTTCTTATCACTTCATTCTACTCAAACATTGTAAACCATTCTAGGCTTGCCAACAAAGAAAAATACTGCATAAATCTTGTACATGATATTCTGCAACATATACATAGAAAAAATGCGCGTTTATTGAACCTGGGAATTTCGTAAATTTGTAATCCAGAAAGTACTGGAACTTATGCATGACATACAAAACAATCAAATTATTACAGTCCATTATATTAGTTGTCATCTATCTTTCAACAACTTTATACACCCTTTGGGAGACTGTACAAACCATGTCAGAAAAATGCATCTTGCTGTGCATGAAACAAAATGTTCCAATATACAAATGGACATAAAGCAGAAAGTCAAAAATGGTGGTAGGTAAACTATTTTCTCCAATTTAATCAGATCAGATGTAAATTAGAACTCTACAAATTAGAAAATTAAGATCAGTAAATGCAATCCCTCATCTTGGTTAAATTGAAATCTACATGGGATGTCATTTATTGCCAATATATTCTCTAAAGATGCTCTACTGATAATATAAACAAAATAAACCAGGAAACTCAAATAGGAGTGTTGTCTTTGTAAAAACACAACTTTCTGCCCCATAAAGTAGAACAAACACTTGGACCAGCATTAATAAGCTAAATCATATTTGATTTCAAAAAGGGTGATATTGTTTGTTTTAGTTCTGTACATAGCGACCAGATATAATGACTGTTACTATAGCTCATGATTCTCTGTAAATATTAGGATTATTGAAGACTCACATTCCAGAAGAATATATTTTGTGGTAAATATGCTTTTACATACAGAATTATTTTGATCAAGAGGATGGAGAAATGGAAAACAGGACCAACATAAATGTAAATTTGTTTCATGAAAAGCCATTTTATAAAACATGTACTTTGTCAACTAATCTGATTTTTCTCAAAGTTTTGATACTGTTTGAGATCTTTTAATAATATTTATCGAGAATCATAATGTTTAAGTTTTAAAAAAGTCACTTTTATCCTCGTGAATCTTTTAGAAAGTTTGGGAGTATGTCTTCCTGCCTCTCTATCTGTTGATCTTTTCTTGAGCAATGAATCTCCTGCCTCTCTGTCAATCTTTTCTTTAGCAATTTAGCAAATCTCCTGCCTCTCTGTCTATTTCTTCTGTAGCAATTTAGTGAATCTCCTGTCTCTCTGTCTGTTGATTTTTTCTTCAGCAATTTAGTGAATCTTCTACAACATTAAAGAATCGGACTTGAAACTTTGCAATATGATTGGGGGTAGTCTTTTCATGTACACAGTAGTTTAAAATGGATTGGTAATATTTTTCAGATAAATAAAGTATCTTAGTTAGAAATCTAAAAGTTAGTTTGTTTCATCTTCACTGCCAGGGCTATGACATATGCACTGGGCTTTTGAGTTACACTCTTTAGACTTGTGCAGGGATGGTCAATTTGGGTATGGGTCACAACTTGGAAACTGTTGAGATCCCCAGTCAACAACCATATATTGGTCAGCAGTACATGAAACAGAACTTGACGACATACTGGTATATCCAATAAAGACCATGGGTCATGGTCCTTCAGGTGTGGACTCTTGCCCAGGGATGGTCTCTGTGGATATACTTCTCCGGAGTCACAACCTGGAAACTGTTGATATCCCCAGTCAACATATGCGTCTGAAGGGCATGAGACAGAATTAGACATGTTGCCATATCCAGTGTGTCATGGCCATTAGGTTATGGACTTGCCCTCCAAGCAATAACTTGGAAAAGGTTGAGAGTCACACCTTCTAAGTATATACTGCTCGAAGAACATGAGAAGAAAGCAGGCAAATTTCCAGTACAGTCCCTGGGTATTCACTAAGAAACTGTTGAGATCGCCTTGCCTACAACTCAACTTATTTATAGGTTTGAATAGAAAGACAAAACAAAACTAGACCTATGTTGTAATATATAATCTGTCCTGCATTAAGTGAAGTCACAAAATTTTAGATCTCATATTAATTGGATTAAAATTAAATTTTGAGATCTAAAGAAATAACTATACTTGGTTATACATTTTAGTAGTATTTTTAGGCAAGTTCTATTTTGACAGCTTCCATAGCTACCATTAAAACTCCATAACAACCAGGTAGAAAATAAATGTTTTCCCCACAAAATACACTGGTAGAAACATAAAACATAACTTTCACTTCATTTATTGTTGTCAAACTTTCAAAAAATGTTCAAATGGAACATTGTTTACTTCATATTCCTCCATAGCAGCCAAGCATCTTTGACATCAGCCTGGTACAAATTTGTTTAAATATTTATAAAATCTATAATGGCAATTGAAGTCACATTTAAGAAATAAAAGCAGTATCTTTGAAATTTTCTACAATTGTTGTATGAAAGGAGAACAAACTACTGACTGCTAAGGGACAAACAAATTATATTAGCTGAGAGAAGATTGGTGTCTTATATTTTTCTCTCTTGCCTCAAGACAGTTACTTTTGAACTAATATATCTAGATATACTATGTTCTTTTTCTACAAATTAAAGCAAGAATTTTTTTAAAACAAATTGTGAAATCTGGATATGTATAGTTTTGGTGTTAAAATATTCCTGCCTTCTCCCCCACACCTGGAAACTATATGATTGGGCAGTCCTGGAGTTCATTGCAAAGAAAAGGTGAAAAATCTCTCAACTAAGTTGGACCTGAAGAATACTACCTACTGTTTTTAAAAATAAAAACTATTATTTTAGTTTAACCTTAGTAAACCATATTAGGTTCTAAAAATTTGTTTACCCCTTGATAATTATTTTTCTTTTTTGTAATGGAGTCACTAGTTACAAGTTGTTCAAAATATTTCTGTTTATCTTATGGTATTATGTTGGCAGTATATGGGATTTACTTTGTCTATCTATGTCTGTGGGTCCAAATATGTTTATTGATATATGTCTTACTTATGATTCAACTCTCAAGGTTCACTTATGAACATTAAACATGCACTGTATAAATTTGGGATGAGTAAGTCTGAGTACCACATAAATAAACAGATAGAGGGTTCATGCTTTTATTATTTTCAGAGACAGAGACAGAGAATGTTACGTGACCATTCATTCATTAACATTCTGAGATAAACCCCATGATCAATTTACACAACAAACAACTTGCTTTATCCACTGCTATAAAACTGCTATTTCATCCCATTAGTAACGCTAGTACATAATCTTTATTTGTCATATAAATTAATGTGTAAACATCAAGATCTCACACTTATTTATGCCTTAGATTCCTATTTAATTTTTCACATAATCATTATTTGCAGTCAAATTCTATTTTTAGACAAGGAAATACCTATGTACATCCGATTTTGTCTGTCTTTATATGCGAATTTTGACCATGAGCTTAATTAAAAAAAATCTCAACATTTCAGATCAGAGAAAATTAAAGCCAAGTTAATTTTTTGAAAACTCACGCAGTACTGTAGCACCCCTTTAATGCACAGCAAGGGGACCTCAAGTGGCCGAGTGGTCTAAAGTGCTTTCTGTTACAGATCACTGCTGTCTAACCTCTGTGTGGGTTCAAGTCTAAGATTCGGCTAATGTAGTAATGTCAGAAAGCTTGCCAGTAGCTTCTTGTGGGTCGGTGGTTCTTTCCGGGGGTTTTCCTGGGCTCTTTCTCCACTATTAATACTGGCCGCCATGTATAGCCTATCATATGCTAAAAAATAGCGTTAAACCCTAAAATAAAAAAAACCTGTCACACACTAATATGATTATGTGACATGTCATTCAAATCCATGGTTGGTAGGACTACACTCTCACTGTGGGTATGAGTTGCTACTGCACA
The DNA here is from genome assembly GCA_029339505.1 of Unio delphinus. Lineage (NCBI taxonomy): Eukaryota > Metazoa > Mollusca > Bivalvia > Unionida > Unionidae > Unio > Unio delphinus. The sequence continues at coordinate 22,786,171 of JAQISU010000008.1, forward strand.
ACATTTTCAAAGCTATTAAAATTTTCTAAATTTCTAAAGGACTGGAATAATGCTATTATAGTCTTATGTGATAAAATATTTTGAATATAACTTAATCTAACACTACTCTTCAGTTACCACATTGTCTTGCATCCGCTGCTGTAACGCTGTGACATTATCAAAGTCCCAAATATAAATGATAGCATCAATAATTTTCATAAATTGATTACATTCAGTGTATAAGAAACTTGACAATTTCATAAATAAATGATGTGCTATATAGGTTTTATATTCATTGCAGTCTTTACTGTTAAAATTTCCTGAGTTTAGTTTCCTTGCTAAATTTGTGAAGATTTTATTATTGTGGAAATTGTTCAGTTTTCCCTTTGTTTTCAAAACCTAGAAACCACAAATTTGGTACAAAGTATGCTCAGAAACCACAAATGGGACTGGTACAAGGTCGTCTCAGAAGTAATGAATCTGACTGGAGCAAAGTATTCTCAGATGTCATGGATCTGACTGGAACAAAGTATACTCAAAAGTCATGAATTTGACTGGTACAAAGTATTCTCAGAAGTCATGAATTTGACTGGTACAAAGTATGCTGAGAAGTCATGAATTTGACTGGTACAACGTATGCTCAGAAGTCATGAATTTGACTGGTACAAAGTATACTCAAAAGTCATGAATTTGACTTGTACAAAGTATACTCAAAAGTCATGAATTTGATTGGTACAAAGTATTCTCAAAAGTCATGAATTTGACTGGTACAAAGTATGCTGAGAAGTCATGAATTTGACTGGTACAACATATGCTCAGAAGTCATGAATTTGACTGGCACAAAGTATTCTCAAAAGTCATGAATTTGACTGGTACAAAGTATACTCAAATGTCATGAATTTGACTGGTACAAAGTATACTCAGAAGTCATGAATTTGACTTGTTCAATTGTTACTCAGAAGTCATGAATTTGACTGGTACAAAATGGGAAGACTGGCTCTAAATTCCCATAGTACATTTTACTACCAAATGTCTTCATGGAAAGAGTATAAGGTTATTTTTGACATTTTTAGCTCTTATAGAATACAAGATTTACACAAATGTTTATCCATGTTTGTGGTAAGAAGAAAATTGATTGTGGCACACACAGATAATACTGAAATCATCAAGATGAGAAATTGTCATATGCCATATCAAATGAGTTCTTTCCCTTGATTTGGAACACAAATTTAGTTTTGTATTTATTATTATCTTAAATTTTTTTGCTATACAAAATTTAAAGAAGATTTGAATGTATATAATACTGATTTTGTTGAACTAAGAATATCAACAGGAGATCTCAGTGAAACCCTACAAAATAGTCCCAATCTCATAATGTACTTTTTTCACACTGTTGTTCACAGAATATCATTCCTTGCCGCAAATTAAATTTTAATAGATATTTTGTTTGGTGGAAGACTGATTGATTGCAAAGCACAAAAGAGCCCTCATTCAAACAACCTACCATAAAGAACAAAATAATAAAAAGATTCAAATACATCAAAGTTTGTAGACACTGCCACAAATACATTTGCTACTCTTGCAAATACAATCACCACACTTGCAAATTTTAAGTCACATAAATAACAAAATATTTCAGGATAAAGAAATTAGATTATATTTAAATTCAAGATATTGGGAAAATTTATATTGGTTAAATAAGATAAACACAATGCAAATTTAATAATATTTTTTATTTTTCATCGTCAACAGAGACAATAAAACAGAATCTGAAAATTCATGCGAAAAGCAGATATAAAATGATTTTCAAAGCAGAAACATGTTCTTAATTAAAAAAAAAATATACATGACTGAACTGTTTATTTAAAGATAAAAATAGAAAAATACATAATACTACTACAATAGAGATACAATTAAATACCACAAATCAATGTAAGTAATAAATGTATGTAATGGACATGCCAGAAATAAATATACTGACAATTTTTGGATTTCATGTGTCTTTATCTAAATCTGTAATTTTGGATATTAAAGATTTAGAATGCTTCCTAAATAAAGAAACCAATATTTTGAGACATAAAAACAACACCTGAAACAAAGGTCCAGGAATATATCACATTTGTTTTCATACATTTTTGACATTTGAAAAAAAGGTGATCCAATTATCAATTAAAATAAAGGAAAAATATTGATAACTCAACCTGTCATGATGATAACATATATATAGCTGATTAAATACATTAATACATTTGTGATATTAGAACTCGACGACTATTCCATGCTGCACTTTGGTTAAAGTTTCAAGGGAACATTGTATATACATTGGATATATCTCCTCATTATTGATCAAGAGAGTTGGATCGGTTCAATGTTGGGTGACTCGTAGTCTGTGGTGGGAAAATGTCCCCATTGCTTGCTCCATGCACAGCACTAGCTATTCAAGTGATTAAAGCAACATTTTAACAACTGTCATCAAAAATTAATTGCATACATTTTACTCAGAACAATTATTTCTAATAAAATAAACATCACATTATAGGTCTAATTTGAAAATTACATTGTGATCAAAACATACACATATTCAGTATATGTGAATATTGCAAATTTATTATTACCAATTATACAAGTCCTAGGTATTAAATGTTAATAATGTTGCAAATTGGATCACATTACAATTCAAGTAAAATAGTAAATAACTTTTTCCTTGATCACGACATTCGTTCTCATTACTCCACTCACCACTCGCAGTTATAGTAAACATTTTAAATTTGTCATTTTGTTTTAATTTCATCCAAACTTGTCATTTTGTTTTTTCATTTCATCCAAATTTGTCATTTTGTTTTCATTTCATCCAAATTTGTAATTTTATTTTCATTTCATCAAAATTATGTTTTTTTCTAAAACAATATATTGGGATGTGAAACTCTGATTATTTTGTAAACTATATGTAAGAATGTAAAACTATGTTATTTTGTAAACTATATCCAATGATGTAAAACATTAGTGTTAGCTAGTAAACTATTTACAAGGATGTATAACTTCAGTGTTAATTGCAAACTATATCCAAGGCTTTCATTTAGTAAACTATATCCAAGGATGTAAAACTTTATTATTTTGTAAATGTTATCCATGGATGTAAATCTTGTCTGGCAATTTAATGTTATTTTGTACATGATATCCAGGGATGTAAAACTTTACAATCATTTTTTGTACATGATATCCAGGGATTTAAAACTTTCATGTTATTTTGTAAAAAATATCCAAGGTTGTAAAACTTTAATACTATTTTGTAAATGTTATCCACGGATGTAAATCTTGTCTGGCAATTTGTACATTATATCCAAGGATGTAAAACATTAGTGTTTTTAATTAGTAAACTTTATCAATGGATGTAAAACTATTTATTCTGTTTAAATTTATCATTTTTCCAGTCAGCCAATTAATTGGACAAAAAAACAGTCTTCTGATGTGACCAGATAATCAATGTTATATTGTACTGGAAACTTGTATTATGTGACCAATTATTTTGTCCTTTATTGAAAGGTTGTCTTTTATACAGAGGCAAAATCATTAAACAATATCCTGCATGAGGAGTCCTTTAGACAGAGGTGTATTATGTTTTAACTGCATGACTCCACAATACTGGCTATATGGTGCCAATTAAAAGTTAAGTGCTAAAAATGTAAATATTGTAAATAAAATGTAAACATGAAGCAAAACAAAATAGGAAACCTAAACAAATACAGGATGTAAGATGTGTAAATGTATTAGTATATATTTCCAATTTGCCACATTTTAGCTTGTTACACTGACAAGTAGGTGGCTTTCTTAAATTATTATATCATCCTGAAGTCTGCAAATGAAAGTAGGATAAGATTACAAGGCTTCCAGAATCACTTCTGCCTATGACAAGATAGGCAGGGTGTATTAATGAATTCAAAATACTTCTGTCAAAATGGTTCAAATCTGCATTGCACTAATATAAAAGTGTAGCCATCTGCTTGACCAGCCATTCATCCATCTGTCTGTCTGTCTCCCCAATACTTTCATCTTAAAGAAAAAATATTTTAGCACTTCAAGTTTACTTGGAAAAAGAAATGCATTTACCATTAATTATTATTTTCATTTTCTTTCTTGTATATATACACACACACATCTGTGACCATTTAATATTAGGACCTAATATAATGATATACCATCTATATTCACTTATCAGTAGAGTCCACACAAAACATACCCTGATCTGTCACTACACAACTTACTAGCAGATCTGGATCTGTGCAGTTTTCTGTTGCCCTCAATTTATAATTGAATATATTTAGCAATTTATAATTGAATATATTTAGTAAATGCTTTCCTTTGCTGAATTTAAGCACAGCAGTAATATCAAAGCTAAGTAACAAAAACCAGCAAATTACAAGATATGTAATAAAGCAATTACTGACTGATTTCAGTCCATACAAGGATACATGAACCCCAGTAAAAGTGATATTCACAAAAAATATCATTATATACTATGGATAATTGTATTCTGGACTTCCTGTTCTGTATCCTATTGGTAGAAAGCCTTTTCTACTATACACTGTTTAAATCTGTATCTTATTGGAAGAAAGCATTTTCTACTATACACTGTTTAAATTTATATCTTATTGGAAGAAAGCATTTTCTACTATACATTGTTTGAATTTGTATCTTTTTGGTGAAAAGCCTTTTCTACTATACATTGTTTAAATTTGTATCTTATTGGTGAAAAGCCTTTTCTACTATTCATTGTTTAAATTTGTATCTTATTGGTGAAAAGCCTTTTCTATTATACATTGTTTAAATTTGTATCTTTTTGGTGAAAAGCTTTTTTAACAATACATTGTTTAAATTTATATCTAATTGCAAAAAGGCCTTTTCTACTATTCATTGTTTAAATCTGTATCTAACTGGAAAAAAGCCTTTCCTACTATTCATTGTTTAAATCTGTATCTAACTGGAAAAAAGCCTTTCCTACTATTCATTGTTTAAATCTGTATCTTATTGGAAAAAAGCCTTTTCTACTATACATTGTTTAAATTTGTATCTGATTGCAAAAAGGCCTTTTCTACTATTCATTGTTTAAATCTGTATCTAACTGGATAAAAGCCTTTTCTACTATTCATTGTTTAAATCTGTATCTGACTGGATAAAAGCCTTTTCTACTATTCATTGTTTAAATTTGTATCTGATTGCAAAAAGGCCTTTTCTACTATTCATTGTTTAAATCTGTATCTAACTGGATAAAAGCCTTTTCTACTATTCATTGTTTAAATCTGTATCTTATTGGAAAAAAGCCTTTTCTACTATACATTGTTTAAATTTGTATCTGATTGCAAAAAGGCCTTTTCTACTATTCATTGTTTAAATCTGTATCTAACTGGATAAAAGCCTTTTCTACTATTCATTGTTTAAATCTGTATCTAACCGGAAAAAAGCCTTTCCTACTATTCATTGTTTAAATCTGTATCTTATTGGAAAAAAGCCTTTTCTACTAGACATTGTTTAAATTTGTATCTTATTGGAAAAAAGCCTTTTCTACTATACATTGTTTAAATCTGTATCTAACCGGAAAAAAGCCTTTCCTACTATTCATTGTTTAAATCTGTATCTAACCGGAAAAAAGCCTTTTCTACTATTCATTGTTTAAATCTGTATCTTATTGGAAAAAAGCCTTTTCTACTAGACATTGTTTAAATCTGTATCTAACCGGAAAAAAGCCTTTCCTACTATTCATTGTTTAAATCTGTATCTTATTGGAAAAAAGCCTATTCTACATTACATTGTTTAAATTTGTATCTTATTGGAGGAGAGCGTTTTCTACTATGACAAATAAAGAATTTTTCTCTTCATATGATGCTTTTTTTATTCACTAAAAAATTGATAACTTTATGCAAAGTCTTAAAAATTGGTCTTTTTCTGAGCAAACTAACAGGCATAAGGATTCAATGATAAATGATGTAAAAAAAAAAAACCAAAGTCTTCAGTTTCAACATTTCCATCACTATTTAATTTAGAAAGAGGATTTTTAAATTAATAAATAATTTTGAGTAGTTCAATTTAGACCATATTAAAATTACATACATACATGCATACATACATATATACAAATATATACATACAAACATATATACCTGTTTCATGTTTCCTTTTATGACCAGAAATTAAAGTAGGAAAAGAAACCCTGTGTCTTTGGTTTTCTGGATGACAGCCATGTCAATCTGTTCATTTTGGTCTCTGTGCAAGGTGGGTATCTGATACTGTAATGATAAATCACAAGGTGAACTTGTATTAAATTTAAATAATTTTATTTTTAAAAGAATGAAATGTGTTTGTTTACAGCACTATGAAATTACTGAATGAAATTTTGATAGGGTATATTCAAAGGGTGGAAATATTACAATAAGGGAAGGCTAATACGCTTTAATAGCAAAATTCACTGACAAGTAGATGTATTGGATGTGTTTTTCCAATGAAACTGGTGAGTCTGGGAAACTGCTTGGAGCTATGTTTTGCCCCATCCAGGTGGATCAGCTAGTTGGGGGTTCTGTCCTGGGGTATGATGTTAGAGGACTAGTGGGGATGACTATCAGCCTTATGAAATGTGAGGACAAAATTGGATTGTTAGTTTGGCCCAGACTTCCCACCCTCCGTGAACCCCCTTAAAACTGGCTTTGTAACAGCCACTAAATTGACCAAACTTATACCATATTAGATACTCTGATGGGTTATGACAAGAATGCTGAACTAATTGGCAGACATGAGTAATGCTACACTTTGTAAAAAGCCTGCCAGTGATTTTGACAACTTTGATGGTTATACGATTTGATGACATAGTGGATAAGGAAAGCATTGTCGATGATGAAGACAAGATAGATAGAGAAGGCCCTGTAGTCAAGGTCAACAATGGTGTCAGATGGGATTATTGCCTGGTATGTCGCAGCCTCTATATCAATTCCAGTCCAGTTTGTGTGAAATGAGAAGTATAACATACTCCAATGGACTGAGGCAACCAAGCAGATTTCTGTCCATACCAAGTAGATTTTGGAGTACCCTAAAGTGAATGTGAAACTGTAGGCTGATACTGAAGGCAAGCGCATGCCTTTAACTCAAAACCTGATCAAGATTGTCCACCAGAAGTGTTTTGAAACAGTGCATGACTCTCCTCTTTAGATGCCGTGTTGATGAAACAGCTGGTGGTGACATTTATGCTGAGGTATGGAATTCCAGAAAAAGCAGCTGCTGAAACCTTCTATGTTTTTGCCTTTTCTTCTAAATACATTTTCTCTATAAACTCACTAAGTGGCACCCACAGCTCTAGAAGACGATTAATGCACTTTCCATGAGAAAGCCATCTAGTTAGGCAATACTTTAGGATTTTCCTGACTTCATCATAATGCAGAAGTTAAAAATTCTTGAAATCCCTATCTCTTTTATCACTCGGTTCCATGTAATAATAAATATCCAGGAGAAGCTCATCAATCTGCACAGGAAGCTGATGAAAACAGGACATGAAGCTGGATATGGTAAAGTACAAAGAAATATACCAGGCATAGAAAAACCAGATACAGAAACTGGGAAACGGAAAATGAAATTTGTGTTTAAAAAATACTGATTGTTTTATTGATGAGCTGAAAAATCGGGGAATCAGGAGATAGGTCCAAAAATCGGGTCTCTCCTGATTTTTTCAGTAGGGTTGGCAGGTCTGCATACACCATTCAAGCAGTGGCAAGCACAAAGATGGGTACAGGCCAAAGCTGTACATGTAGCAGTCACTTGCCATAGGATGGCTAGCCCTATCCAACTGAACCAACTCAATGCAGTGATTGGGTTATTCCAGGTGGGAAACACCACCAAAGAGGTCATTAACAAGTCCTGCACCATCTCCCAACATCTGCTAAGAATGATATCATGGACCCATGTACATTTTGAAGTGCTAACCAAAGAGCTTCATGACAAGTTTAATGACAGCTACTAGTACAAGGGACACACACAAAGAGCTACACGACAAGGTTAGTTACAGCTGCTAGTACAATGGACACATGACAAGGTTAATGACAGCTACTAGTAGAAGGGACACACACAAAGAGCTACACGACAAGGTTAGTGACAGCTGCTAGTACAATGGACACATGACAAGGTTAATGACAGCTACTAGAACAAGGGACACTCACACAAAGAACTTCATGACAAGGTTAATGGCAGCCACTAGTACAACTCTCACACAAAGAGCTTCACGACAAGATAAATGACAGCCATTAGTACAAGGGACACTCACACAAAGAGCTTCATGACAAAGTTAATGACAGCCACTAGTACAATTCTCACACAAAGAGTTTCATGACAAAGTTAATGACAGCCACTAGTACCAGGGACACTCATACAACTCTAAAGCAAGTGACTGCTGGTGTTTAATAGCTGTAGGCCATCTGTACTTGCCTATGATTCACTCAAGAGAATACAGCCCCAGGATCACACTGCCTGTCAGCAACCTCAAACAAAACTGGCATCTGAGTTCATCTACTTGTGATACAAATTGAGGCACCCAAGGAAATTTACCTTGAGATTGCCCTGGGGTTTACTAAAGCCAGTACAAAATAAACTCTAGGCATTTTGTCCAACAGTACCTTAGTTTTTTCCCAAACATGGTCCAACATGGAAGACCATCAACCTGCAAACTGGCACCTACAAAATAGATGCCACTGATTAAGAAACTCTTTCTGCAGTGATCGATGCATGTTCTGCCACCTACTGCATCAACATAACAAACAACTGTGCTACCTGTTGGGATGGTTCACCATGTTAAACCCAATGAATGGCATAATCTGCCATGCAACAGATTCTTACCTGGACCCATGATATCTGTATCTTACATGTGATGATATTGGCGGTTCCTTTGTGGACTTGAGTGCCAGCAATAAAAGTAGGCTTCATTATCTTCTCTATAGCTTACTTAGGAACAGAGCTTTGTTGTTGTAAGGTTTAACGCCATTTCTCAGCACACGATAGGCTGTATATGGCAGCCAGTATTAATGGTGGAGGAAGAACCTGGGAAACACCAAGGAAAGAACCACCGACCCACGAAAAGCTACTGGCAAGCTTTCTCACATATCTATATTAGCCGAATCTTAGACTCAAACACAGGTGAGATGGCAGTGATCTGTAACGGAGGATGCTTTAGACCACTCAGCCACTCAGGGCCCCAGGAACAGAGCTCTGGCTGGCTTCTGAAATTTGCACCATCTCTGCTTGTCTATTTGCCTTGCAAAAGTCCCTGCATCAATAAACTGTGCATCACATGAATTAACCATTATCACATCCTGCTAAAACCTCTACAATGAGACTGTACATCTGCACTGTCAGACTATCAATGATATTTATAAGGGATGCAACAGACCATACATTTGATGTGCAGTATGCCACTGCAAATTTTCACCAACAGCATGTGCACTGATCACAGGAGTGGTGTTAACCACAAATGAACAGACATTACTTTCTTGATATTTCAAGTTAAAGCAACAAGCTCAACTTTCATCCTGCAAAAGATCAAGACTGATGTAGGTGGTACTTTTTCCTGTGCCAAACCAATGACCTAAATCTTTAGCTTCTGTCAGGACATGCACAAGGCCATCTTCGGTGCCAAGCACACCATTATGCTAAGCAAATAAAACAAAGATCATGTCGCCTTCTTCTGTACTGATAGCTTGGCAGGCAGCAAGATCGCACTCTCAACACTTAAAACTTCGATGCCATCACTGGTGACAGAGACCAACCTGCTGAATTTCCTGCAAGGGGCATGAATAACCCTGGCATTTCAGGCCAAGACTATAGACACCTGGAAGTCAGCTGTTAATGGACAGTTCACCTAGCAAAATTCAGTGCCCAGTAGGTATCACTATGCCCAAGCACATCAGTGTTGTTTCCTGAGAGTTCAATGACCAAAAGCAAAACCTGATGGTGTCTGTAAAACTTGTTGTCACTAAGGTCAACCTGCATCTCAATGGTCAGCAATGACCTGGCCAAGGAAATCAATTTCAAAGCAAACCAGATCCGGGTTCCCATTTATGGCAGATAATTTCGACGAAAAAATTATTCCTAATAATGTTTTATTTTAAAGCAAGACTTCCTGGGCCTGCATAACAAACCCATGAACAAAGCATTTCTGTAAAGCATGTGACCTTAAATACAAGGTCAAGAAACATAGCAAGCATGCAGCAGAAGGACTGATCTTAGCTTCTTAGAGATTTATCCAAAATCCATCATGGGGTTTAGGAATTAAAAGCAAATGAAAAAAGCTGTACCCAAAACCTTAATGCAGATTTCTCATGACTGTCCTAAGCTTGTAAATAAAAAGATTAACAAGAACCTAATGTAATTTTTCTGTGACTGTGATCTTGACCCCAATATCAAAGGGACAAGTGTGCATATCTCCAAATGAACTGTCTTGCTTTGTAATTATTGATCTCAACTATGTAGAAAATCCATGATCCATGAAGGTGTTTATAATATATACGCAATGATAAAATTTTAATGCAATTTTTTTTAATCGACTGACTATGAATTCAAGGTTATACAGTCAAGTGAGCATGTTTTAGAATGAATTATCTAAGCTTTATAATGATCAATACCATGTACGATGAGAATCTACCAATGGGTTTGGGAAATATTAGCATATTTGGAAAACTTGAACTAAAACCCACACAAATATTTTCTCTCTGACATTAACTATAAGTTTAAAGTGATCACCAAGCATGTTGTAGAATAATATGCCTTCAATTCTTAATGATTCATGCCAGAGGTGATATAAAGCTATCAAGGAGTTTAGGAACTAAATGCAAATGGAAACCTTTAACAAAAACATTAATGACCTTTTGAAGCTGCTGATGCTGTGGTCAGAAAAGTGACTGCTCTATCTCACTTCTTACTAAAGTGGGCTTGACAATAAAATCAATGCATAAAGTATAACTATTATCTCATTAAATAAAAAAATGGGTCAATATTAAATGTCAATTTTCAGTATAAAAAAACTGAACTTTGTGAATCTAGCAACTTCTCTTTATTTGCCTTATTTTATTTTGTAAATGAAATAACCATATCAACAAGGTAAATGTGTGCACTTTGTGATCTACCTGTTTACAACAAAGTAAATGTGTGCACTTTGTGATCTACCTGTTTACAACAAAGTAAATTTGTGCACTTTGTGATCCACCTGTTTACAACAAAGTAAATGTGTGCACTTTGTGATCTACCTGTTTACAACAAAGTAAATGTGTGCACTTTGTAATCTACCTGTTTACAACAAAGTAAATGTGTGCACTTTGTGATCTACCTGTTTACAACAAAGTAAATGTGTGCAATTTGTGATCTACCTGTTTACAACAAAGTAAATGTGTGCACTTTGTAATCTAAGTAAATGTGTGCAATTTGTGATCTACCTGTTTACAAGAAAGTATATGTGTGCACTTTGTGATCTACCTGTTTACAACAAAGTAAATGTGTGCACTTTGTGATCTACCTGTTTACAACAAAGTAAATGTGTGCAATTTGTGATCTACCTGTTTACAACAAAGTAAATGTGTGCACTTTGTGATCTACCTGTTTACAACAAAGTAAATGTGTGCAATTTGTGATCTACCTGTAGTGTTTACAAGAAAGTAAATGTGTGCAATTTGTGATCTACCTGTAGTGTTTACAAGAAAGTAAATGTGTGCACTTTGTGATCTACCTGTTTACAACAAAGTAAATGTGTGCACTTTGTGATCTACCTGTTTACAACAAAGTAAATGTGTGCAATTTGTGATCTACCTGTTTACAAGAAAGTAAATGTGTGCACTTTGTGATCTACCTGTTTACAACAAAGTAAATGTGTGCAATTTGTGATCTACCTGTTTACAACAAAGTAAATGTGTGCAATTTGTGATCTACCTGTTTACAACAAAGTAAATGTATGCACTTTGTGATCTACCTGTTTACAACAAAGTAAATGTGTGCAATTTGTGATCTACCTGTTTACAACAAAGTAAATGTGTGCAATTTGTGATCTATCTGTTAACAACAAAGTAAATGTGTGCAATTTGTGATCTACCTGTTTACAACAAAGTAAATGTATGCACTTTGTGATCTACCTGTTTACAGATTCCATTCTGAGGCCTCGCTCCATCACAGACCTTTTGTGGCAAAATGTGTCAAAGGAGAACTTGCCATGGTATGCTCCTGTGCCACTGTTACCAACCCCACCAAAAGGCAGTGTGGGAACTGAAGATATGTAAAAGAGAACAATATTTAACTTAAAATATCAAGTAATGTCTAATCATATTGTGGTTAACACCACTCCTGTGGTACTGAATTTGGAATATTTTGATCTAGAATATTGACAAACATCTCCCATGTCACTCATGGTATGCATGCATTACTTCCCTTGAGGATATTAGCCTTTGTAGCCAACTAAAATTACAAATATAATGATAAAGACTCTACAGGTGTCCTATGTTTTTCTTGATTATATATATATATATATATATATATATATATATATATATATATATATATACACACACACATATTGGAAACATCAGAAGAAAGTAAAATATACTATAAAAAAGTGAAAATAAAGTCAAAGATTCTGATAACTTTAACTTCTTTTAAATCTTTTTATGTGAACAATGACTGGGAAACACCCTTACATGTGATCAATGTGTAGTTACAGGAGTCAAGCTACTGTCTTTATTATATTTATGTTTGCTGTCCCTTAATTTGTGTTCAAGTCAACTGTTAATTCATTTCTATTAATGTACACTGCAAGTTAATTCATTTCTATGTTCGTTTTAATTAATTTCTATTAAAGTACACTGCAGGGGTTAATTCATTTCTATGTTCACTTTATTTCATTTCTCTTAATGTACACTGCAAGTTAATTTATTTCTCTTAATGTACACTGCAAGTTAATTCATTTCTATGTTGACTATAATTCATTTCTATTAATTTACAATGCAAGTTAATTCATTTTTCTTAATGCACTGCCAGTTAATTAATTTCTATGTTAACTTTAATTAATTTCTATTAATGTACACTGCAAGTTAATTCATTTCTATGTTGACTATAATTCATTTCTATTAATCTACAATGCAAGTTAATTCATTTCTCTTAATGCACTGCCAGTTAATTAATTTCTATGTTAACTTTAATTAATTTATATTAATGTTAGTTTCTGCTAAATTAATATCTGCTAATGTTAGATGCAACTTAATACAAATCTGTGCTTGTCAGATGCTACTTAATTTCTGTTTATGTAAATTGCTAATTAGTTCATATCTAGTTATGTCAGTTGCAACTTAGTTTTTTTTTCTATTTAGTTCCAATTTTGTCTTATTGAATTCACTTTTAATATTGTTTCATATTTAGCTGGTCTGTATTTTACACTTGACTGTTCAATATGCCATTTCATAATATAGAGATTTTTTAAAACAATTTTGTAAGGAGTAATCGGTAGAACAGAGGACATAGACTTCTGATGCTGCATCATACAACAGCAGATCAGAGTCTACGTTGTGGCACTGGAGTCAACTTTTAAGTGAGTATAGACAGTACTTCAATATGATGTACTGGTACCTATCTTATAAAACAGTATACATTATAAGTTGTTGTAGTTATCAGGTTATATGCCATTTTTCAGCACAAGGTAGGCTATACCTGGCAGTCAGTATAAATGGTTGAGGAATAACTCTGGAAAACCCCAGAATGAACCACTGACTCATGAGAAGCTACTTGCAAGCTTTCTCACATACCCACATTGGCCAACCAAAATAAGTTGAAGAATGACACATATTTGTTCATGTGAGAGAGAGAGAGAGAGAGAGAGAGAGAGAGAGAGAGAGAGAAAGAGAGAGACAGAGAGTCCAAGCAACATACCGCTTCCTTGCATCAAGGTATCATTTACACAAACACTCCCACTGCTGGTGCTCTCAAGGAACTTTTCAATAAGTGTGTTGTTTTGGGAGAAGATGTACATCGTCAGTGGCTTTTCACTATAAAGCAAATTTTTAAATAAATTAGGTTTCTCCGAGATTACTTACCCAATCAGATTAATGTCAAAATATTAGCCTACAACCTCCAAAATCCAGCCTTACTAAGAAGATGAAAAATGGTCTTTTCTGTCTATTTTATACAGACAAAGGATAATACCTCTTTCCATTATCTTCCCTTGCATCTGCCGTGTTTTGGTAGTTTTTAAGCAAAATATATGTGAACAATGATGCCTGCATGATCAGGTGGTTGGAAGGGTTTTAAGTAATGTGATTGGGTAAGCATTATCAGGAAAATACAATTTACTTAATCGAATTGGCTTTCTCCAAAAAAAATGTTCCTGATCACATGATCACGGAGAATATGTAATACAAGGTGATAACACTCAGTATCTGACAATACCTCAGGTATCCTTCTAGGATACCTCAGGTATTCTTCTAGGAAATTATGGCTGGATTTTCCATGTGAAAAACAATCTATTCTCCTAACTGATAACCAACACAGCCTAAGGTCACATGATTGTGACCCCTATACAGTTAAATATATGAGTATTGAAATCTTACGTCATAAATTTAACTCATGAAACTAATAGGCCATATTGATGCGAACCAACAGACTGTATTGACTCAAACCAACAGACTGTATTGACTCAAACCAACAGACTGTATTGACTCAAACTAATAGACTGTATTGACTCTTAAATTGGTTTGGTAGTCATCTGGGTGGTCATCTGGACCACCATCACAGGACCGACCAGATCCCGAGTTTGTCTCTGCAGAAGCTAAATCTCAGATAAAAATTCTAGATTTTGCCAGCCAGCTGCCTCTACTATGTCACTGATCAAATTAGTGCAAATGAATACAAGTTTCACAGAGATTGCTGTAATCTCATGAGCTGAAATCTTCATGAAGATCATCGTACCTGATTGAGACTGGTGAAAACGTCCATACCCAGGTGGACAAAACATTGGCATGACTGCGGATCAAATTTGTCCCAGTTCACAAGAATGCCTTGGTGATGCAAAAGTAAAAGGAGGTTGTTCCTGCCATGGAGTAGGACTGAACTTGCCATATGCTTCTGGAGATAGTACACTGTACACTGCAATATTTGTCGATGAAGACATCCAGAGCAGGGTGACAATGCAATCCATAATTTTGGTAATAGTCCATGGGCTGATATGGAGGCCAAAGGTAGGACTATGAATGGATAAACTGTTGCAGTAAACAAACTGAAGGAATTCTTTTGATGTTGTGTGGATAGGGACATGAAAATATGCATCAGTCAGATCAAGACTGATGATATACTCATCCTTCCTGATTGAGAGATGGATTAACCTCACTATCTATGTCTTGAATTTTAATGGGAAAATGTATAGGCTTGGTTTCCACTTCAAGCTATCTTACTGGATGAGAAAAGTCCTTGAAGAGAAAAAACCAGAAATCATGGTTTTTGTAGAACATCAAACAACCATCTGGCAAAACATTTACTGTATCACCTGCTGTAAAAGGTATCTTTCACCCAGACATGTGATTAGTTGTGATGGAATATGGAATGGTGTGTGCAGGCAAGACGATGGGTGCCATTCACCTGTGGACCAGGGTTTGAATCTTCATAAAGTATGAATTACAAATTTTCTAACCTGTATGATAGTATTATATATTCTACTTCGATAAAGATATAACAATGTGTGTGTGTGTGTAATTTGGATTTTTAACATAGCTTTAACAAATATCGCTAAAATGTCTGCAGTGTGGTAGTTTATAGTCATGTCTAGCACTAGAGCATCATTCTCTGTGTGTGTGTGTGCCAGAAGCCAGAAGGACTAGTGTACTGAGAAATTTACTAGCCCTGCCAAACATTTACTAGCCCTGTTCCCAAAACAATGTCACACACTCGTATTGAGATTAACAAAAATTTTATTTCATAAATAGCATTATCATATAAAATGTAAAAGTACAGAAGTATACATTCTACTTTAAATCATCAATAAATTCACATTTCTTGTTTATCAAGATAATCTGGATCCCATTCCAGAAAGAGATCAAGGTGTCCTTTCTCGTCCTCCACCTGCACTCTGGGTCCATATGGGGTTTGTTCTGGTCTCCTTACCAGTCTCCCTGAAACATTCCACAAATGTATTGCTGATAATGGATCATATGTTGGAATGTCATTTGTATGAAACATGAAGAGTAGGTCGGACAGAACCCAAGGTCGCAAACAAGATCTCCAGTCACTCTTAACCATTTTCATCTATGAGAAACCCATTTGAGCATCAGCAGAGTGGGCAGGGATTGTCAGGATGAGGTCAATCAATGCCAGAATATTCTTGCAGTCAGCAGCATATGATTGTACAACTGTGGGCCAAGTCAAAGCATAGATGTCTTTGTAATTGCAAGATAACAGAATGAATTTTGTTTTTTTTCCGGAGGCTGAACACCTTCTATATAAACACCACATTTTGCCTGTCTTATAAGGTGGGAATTGTGCCTCGTTTTGAAATATGAGATGTTACAGTATAACTGACGCGAATTATTTGAAGTAAGAAAAGGAATGACACAGTGTCCTTTATATAAAAAAAGTCTGAGCAAGAAACCCGTTTAAAAACACGTGCCTTTGTGCCCCCCCCCTGCATCAAATGGCTTCTTCCTAATAAAGACTTGACTTCATAGGATGTTCTGCACGCTCAAAGCAGTGGCTAAAGTAAACACTGTTATAAAATATTAACATCAAAAGATAATGTTAGTTTCAACTTGGAAAATGTGTGCTCCCATCAAACGGAGCAGGCTGACTCTGCGCGTTGTATTTAACTCAGGTGCTTGACACGAGCTTGATGTGAATGAAAAAGAAAACAATAATCAAAAGGAACAAAATCATACATAGCGAAAAAAATACCAAAAATATTCATGAGATATTTTTCTAAGGTATTTTTTTCACTCTGCATGATTTGTTTCTTTAGATTTTTTTCCCCCTTCACATCAAGAGCGCATCGAAAACCTGTAGTATTTAACAGCTCCAATTACGGTCTCATCATTAATAACATATGTTTGGTAATTGTTCCTAATTAATTGAACCTCAGTGTATTGTTGAAATTAATAATAAGCATGAATATTTTCAATCTTAGATGCCCATGTGAGATTTTAATTCCCATCAAATGCTTGCATATCTCCACGTGTATTCAATTATTTGTTCAATCGTTTTGGGGGAAAAATATAAAAGCTATTCTTATTATCATAGAAGAAGTAGTTGCTTGGAAAATGATGTGTCACTAATGTTATCATAATAAATTGATCTAATTCTTCTACTTATTTCGATGCAAATGTAAAATATGAGTTACCCGTTTGTGACTCGGAGCAAGCAAAAAAAAATACCTTCAAGAAAGAAACATGTAAACTAATTTCTTTGAATAGTTGATGTTTTGTTTTTTTGTGTGGTGTAACGTTTCTTAATTTGTTACTGTGGTCGTGTGAATAAAGCATGATACAATATAATTCACTACCAGATTAATACGGATCAATTTCCAAACTTTCGTTGTTAATAACAGGACCTAAATTGGCGCTGTTAAGTGAAACGCACATAATCAGATAGCTTATTGTAATAGAAACACATTTCCGAGGCCGAAATTGACTTCATCTTCGCATGCTAATATTTTATGACTGTGTTTACAACGGTCACTGCATTGATTCTAAAGAGCATCGGCTGAAGTCACGTCTTTATTAGGGTATTGAGTAAACAAACGCTGACTGTTGATAACCAAAAACTTACTAGCCCGTCGGACTATTAACATTATGAAAGTTACTAGCCCGACAGGAAATCTACTAGCCTCAGGCTAGCGGACTACCACTAATTTCGAGCCCTGTATATTATATATATATATATATATATATATATATATACGAACACATGCAACATGTTGATCAGATTCTAACAATGTTTTGTTTCATATTTTTGTGTTTAGAAACAGGTCACCGGAGTTCTGAAACAGTGAAGTTGTTTACAGCAAAAACTGGCAACAATGTCTTCATGAAAACCCAATTTACCAAAAACCAAAGAAATATCTAACACAAAATGTGTGTGTGTGTGTGTGTGTGTGTGTGTGTGTGCGCATGCGTGCATGTATGTATGATCATCTATTGTTAATATCAATACAAACTGCCAACCAATCAATCCATATATATATATATATATATATATATATATATATATATATATATATATATCCAAAATTACATACCAATATATCTGTTGTCAAATGTTTCAAGTATGTTCCCATTCTCATATAACAGCAGGGCATTATTTTACACTGAACTGTTCATAACTACAAGAACTAAATTAAATGTATAACATCTTAAACAAATTTTGAATAGGTACTTGGAAATATTTGTTAATCATAATAATAATAATTCCATTGTATGTAGTGAAGTGCACGTGTTCTCACTGTGTATTTACACTTAAGAGTGCTGTGGAAAACTCACCGATTTAATATAAAGTCAATAGCCTCATCTTCATTTTGGACTGTGATTATGGGAAGAATGGGGCCAAAAATCTAAAAAGAGACAAAACAGTTTTTAGACTGTGATTATGGGAAGAATGGGGCCAAATATCTAAAAGAGACAAAACAGTTTTTAGACTGTGATTATAGGAAGAATGGGGCCAAAAATCTAAAAAGAGACAAAACAGTTTTTAGACTGTGATTATAGGAAGAATGGGGCCAAAAATCTAAAAAGAGACAAGACAGTTTTTAGACTGTGATTATAGGAAGAATGGGGCCAAAAATCTAAAATGAGACAAGACAGTTTTTAGATTGTGATTATAGGAAGAATGGGGCCAAAAATCTAAAAAGAGACAAGACAGTTTTTAGACTGTGATTATGGGAAGAATGGGGCCAAATATCTAAAAGAGACAAGACAGTTTTTAGACTGTGATTATGGGAAGAATGGGGCCAAAAATCTAAAAAGAGACAAGATAATTTTTAGACTGTGATTATGGGAAGAATGGGGCCAAATATTTAAAAGAGACAAAACAGTTTTTAGACTGTGATTATGGGAAGAATGGGGCCAAATCTCTAAAAATAGACAAGACAGTTTTTAAACTGTGATTATAGGAAGAATGGGGCCAAATCTCTAAAAAGAGACAAGACAGTTTTTAGACTGTGATTATGGGAAGAATGGGGCCAAATATTTAAAAAAGACAAAACAGTTTTTAGACTGTGATTATAGGAAGAATAGGGCCAAATCTCTAAAAATAGACATGATAGTTTTTAAACTGTGATTATAGGAAGAATGGGGCCAAATCTCTAAAAAGAGACAAGACAGTTTTTAAACTGTGATTATAGGAAGAATGGGGCCAAATATCTAAAAAGAGACAAGACAGTTTTTAGACTGTGATTATGGGAAGAATGGGGCCAAATATCTAAAAAGAGACAAGACAGTTTTTAGACTGTGATTATGGGAAGAATGGGGCCAAATATCTAAAAAGAGACAAGACAGTTTTTAAACTGTGATTATGGGAAGAATGGGGCCAAATATCTAAAAAGAGACAAGACAGTTTTTAAACTGTGATTATGGGAAGAATGGGGCCAAATATCTAAAAGAGACAAGACAGTTTTTAGACTGTGATTATGGGAAGAATGGGGCCAAATATCTAAAAAGAGACAAGACAGTTTTTAAACTGTGATTATGGGAAGAATGGTGCCAAATATCTAAAAGGGACAAGACAATTTTTATACTGTGATTATGGAAGAATGGTGCCAAATATCTAAAAGAGACAAGACAGTTTTTAGACTGTGATTATAGGAAGAATGGGGCCAAATATCTAAAAGAGACAAGACAGTTTTTAGACTGTGATTATAGGAAGAATGGGGCCAAATCTCTAAAAATAGACAAGACAGTTTTTAAACTGTGATTATAGGAAGAATGGGGCCAAATCTCTAAAAAGAGACAAGACAGTTTTTAGACTGTGATTATGGGAAGAATGGAGCCAAATATTTAAAAGAGACAAAACAGTTTTTAGACTGTGATTATAGGAAGAATGGGGCCAAATCTCTAAAAAGAGACAAGACAGTTTTTAAACTGTGATTATAGGAAGAATGGGGCCAAATATCTAAAAAGAGACAAGACAGTTTTTAGACTGTGATTATGGGAAGAATGGGGCCAAATATCTAAAAAGAGACAAGACAGGTTTTAGACTGTGATTATGGGAAGAATGGGGCCAAATATCTAAAAAGAGACAAGACAGTTTTTAGACTGTGATTATGGGAAGAATGGGGCCAAATATCTAAAAAGAGACAAGACAGTTTTTAAACTGTGATTATGGGAAGAATGGGGCCAAATATCTAAAAGAGACAAGACAGTTTTTAGACTGTGATTATGGGAAGAATGGGGCCAAATATCTAAAAAGAGACAAGACAGTTTTTAAACTGTGATTATGGGAAGAATGGTGCCAAATATCTAAAAGGGACAAGACAATTTTTATACTGTGATTATGGAAGAATGGTGCCAAATATCTAAAAGAGACAAGACAGTTTTTAGACTGTGATTATAGGAAGAATGGGGCCAAATATCTAAAAGAGACAAGACAGTTTTTAGACTGTGATTATGGAAGAATGGGGCCAAATCTCTAAAAATAGACAAGACAGTTTTTAAACTGTGATTATAGGAAGAATGGGGCCAAATCTCTAAAAAGAGACAAGACAGTTTTTAGACTGTGATTATGGGAAGAATGGGGCCAAATATCTAAAAAGAGACAAGACAGTTTTTAGACTGTGATTATGGGAAGAATGGGGCCAAATATCTAAAAAGAGACAAGACAGTTTTTAGACTGTGATTATGGGAAGAATGGGGTCAAATATCTAAAAGAGACAAGATAGTTACATTAACTATTAAGCTGCACCATGTTTTCAGTTTCGTTGGTGTATACTGATAGTTAAATTAAAGTAATTCTGGGCATACACATTCAATGTGGCAATGAAATGTATAAACTCCAATACACATCATAGAATCTGAAAACACAGTATGGTTACCTCTATTCTCATTGAAATATAGGTAAAAAAATAACATGTTACTTACAGCCATAGATATATTATTTCAAGCAGTTTTCAAGGAATTCCACAAGTTTTCAATGAGCATTTTTTCTTATATAAAGTTAGTCACACTCTAATTTTGAATTGTAAATAAGTCCATCCAAGTTTCTGACTAAATCAGTCCTCTATTTGCAGATGTGAATAGTGTGCCACTACAGCAAAAGGACACAATTCCATTTGACAACATCTAGTGTGGCGTCATTTGATCCAGTTGTATCTCTAGTACTTTCACTTGCGTTTATTTTTCTTTCTTCTGAGTCCACTGAACTGAGACATTAGTGTGATTGTCCCTGATATAACATTGTCCCCAACATAACAGGGTCCCTGATCTAACATTGTCCCCAATATAATATGGTCCCTGATCTAACATTGTTCCCAATATAACAGTCCTTGATCTAATATTTTCCCCAATACCACACTGGGCTGTGATCTAACATTGTCCCCAAAATAACAGGGTCCCTGATCTAATATTGTCACCAATATAACATGGTCTCTGATTTAACATTGTCACCAATATAACATGGTCCCTGATCTAACATTGTCCCCAATATAACATGGTCTCTGATCTAACATTGTTCCCAATATAACATGGTCTCTAATCTAACATTGTTCCCAATATAACATGGTTCTTGATCTAATATTTTCCCCAATACCACACTGGGCTGTGATCTAACATTGTCCCCAAAATAACAGGGTCCCTGATCTAATATTGTCACCAATATAACATGGTCTCTGATCTAACATTGTCCCCAACATAACAGGGTCCCTGATCTAACATTGTCCCCAATATAACATGGTCTCTGATTTAACATTGTCACCAATATAACAGGGTCCCTGATCTAACATTGTCCCCAATATAACATGGTCTCTGATCTAAGATTGTTCCCAGTGTAACATGGTCCCTGATCTAACACTGTCCCCAATATAACATGGTCTCTAATCTAACATTGTCCCCAATATAACATGGTCCCTGACCTAACATTGTCCCCAATATAACAAGGTCCTTGATCTAATATTTTCCCCAATACCACATTGATTGTGATCAAACATTGTCCCCAATATAACATGGTCCCTGATCTAACATGGGTATGGTATACATTATACTGTTCTAGTCTACTTTTCCACACAATGTATACTGGTATATGGTGACCTCATGTATAACGTTGTCAGTGTTTAAGACTCCTCTTAACAGCGTAACAGCAAGAGACCACTGTATCATTCTGATAAAATTGTCACTTTTGCCATTAGAAACTGATAATATATGTTACTGTGATACAAATAAATACTCCATTTTTAGCATATATTTATGAAGAATTATGAAGCATTATAACAGAATAACTGCTTTACCTCTTCCTGCATGATTGGATCTGAAAACTTGATATCTGTTAATATTGTTGGAGCAATAAACCTCTGGGTCTCATCTGTTTCCCCTCCCACTGCAACCTTACCCCCTCCCAGGTTTTCCATGATCTTCTTGATACGCCTGGAAAAAACAACAATTTAAAAGCAATATTTCCTTGTGTTTCCTTGACATCTAATAACAAATGTTTTGACTTATTCATTTTTATTCTGAGTGTACAACAGAAGTTTTAACATATTATACAACATTCTCTAGAGTGCTCATATTTTGGTGCATGGTGATGGTTGTGGAAAATTGAAAATCTTGATGAATTAACCAAATTTAGATAGACAATCATTAATATTTGCACTTGGTGACACCTGAACCTGAGACAAATGAGTAGGTGGAAACACCATGTACATTATCATTGTACAGTCTAGGCCCTACCCACACCGGAATAAAATAATAAATTATCTTTACATATGCTATTTCTTTTCAACAGACTCATTCTAATTTAAATTATATTAAATATAACACTAAAGAGAATGCCATGATTCAGCAACAAGTTCCAACAGCCATCAGACATCAAGGTTTAATTTATAAATCTGATGAATAAATGGACTAATGATTACATTCTCATCCATAATCTATGGTTTCATCATTGCCCACAGATCCCCAAATACAAAACCATTTTCTCATTATCATGTTATCCTGAAATCAAAATGTCCTCAGATCCTCAAACACCAGCATGTTATCCCTCTGTGATAATAAACTATGCAAAAAGTCATTGGTTCCTCAAATACCAGACTGTCATCCCGTCATGATAAATTGTATACAAAGCATCATCAGATCCTCAAATATAATACTGTTATCCCCTATCACGATATCCTGTATTCAACGTGTCCTCAGATCCTCAAATACAAGAACACTATCATTCTGTGGTGATAACCTGTATGCAAAGTGTCCTTGGATCATTATATACGAGAATGTCATCCCTTGTCATGCTAACTGTATCCAAAGTGTCCTAATATCCTCAAAAACAACATTATTATCCCTTAAAATGATATCCTGTATTGAAAGTGTCCTCTGATCCTCAAATATAAGATTTCTACCCCCCTCTATAATAACCTGTATTGAAAGTGACCTTGGATTCTCAAATACCAGACTGTCATGACAATCTGCATTCTTACTTACTGAAACTGTCGATCATTAATGATTCTTCCAAAGTCTGGGGAATTGGCTGGATCATTTGGATAAAACTCTCTAAGAGTCTTCTTCATGGCTTCCACCAGAGAATCCTGGAATACGATGGAAATTTAAAGTCATTCAATTCCATACTAATGTCAGCAGTTAAATCAACGAGTTGTCAAATGAAAAACAAAGTTGTCATAACATATCAGCACCATTTGTAATTATTCCAACCAGAATCCCTCTCATCAAATTTTATTCAAATTATGTTCAGTGGTTTTAAGAAGCTATATAACTATTTGTTACAATTTTTAGTAACATTAGTCATGTTTGATGGCAGACTGGCATTCTTCATATAAATTTTAAAACATTTGATACATTGATGTTATGTGCCAAATTTGATCAATTCTGGTCTTGTGGTTACTTAAAGTTTAAAATAGCAACAAATGATGATAGACACACAATTCATGACTGGTGCAAGGCCTTACAATAAGCTCATTTAGCATTATGCACAAGCGAGATAATGAAATTATGGTCTACGTTCCATCATACTTACATAATGACTACTGTAAAGTCCCTAACCCATTCTTGAACATAGAATTTAGGTCAAAAGGAGAACTGATGAATGGATAAAAAGATGAATTGTTGCAAGTAAATGACTAAGCAAGTAAATGACTAATCTAAATCAATCAGCAAAAATGCTAATTTAAAAAGCAACTATAGAAATCAAACAGAAATGGTAGTAAAATAAACTAATATTAGTGTTACCTGAGTCTCTTTTTTACACATGATGTAGTCAGGAGCAATGCAGGTCTGTCCTGCATTAGTACACTTTCCCCACAAGATTCGGTTGGCTACAACGCTTAAGTCACAGTTGTCATCAACAAACACCGGGCTGAAATAAATATTTTTAAAAAAACAAATAAAAAATGGCTACTGCATAATGGGTTTGGCAAAATACATTTTACATTTAATAATTTGTGTGACAGTAAGTGTTATTTCTAATATTTTCCAAGGCATATAAAAATGGAAGAACTAAAAAACAGAAGCTTAAAGACAATTTCTATTATCAATTATGGCATTAACTTTACTGATGTCTTGAAACAAATTAAACACATATTTGTACCACTTGTTATTGAAAATCTACAAGTACTGTATATAGTTACTTATAAGTACAGTCCAACTTGTTATTGAAAATCTACAAGTACTGTATATAGTTACTTATAAATACAGCCCAACTTGTTATTGAAAATCTACAAGTACTGTATATAGTTACTTATAAGTACAGTCCAATTTGTTATTGAAAATCTACAAGTACTGTATATAGTTAATTGTAAGTACAGTCCAACTTGTTATTGAAAATCTACAAGTTCTGCATGTAGTTACTTATAAGTATAGTCCAACTTGTTATTGAAAATCTACAAGTACTGTATGTAGTTACTTATAAGTATAGTCCAACTTGTTATTGAAAATCTACAAGTACTCTATATAGTTACTTATAAGTATAGTCCAACTTGTTATTGAAAATCTACAAGTACTCTATATAGTTACTTATAAGTATAGTCCAACTTCAAACGATATCACTTAATTCACTGGAAGATCAGGTTCATGTTGTTTCTTTTACTAATTACTCCATACAAGCTAAATAGACACATATCTACTGGCATATATGTGATCATAGATCTGGACTGGTGAAGTCTGCAGTTGGATTTGACTTATAAGCGAGTATATATGGCATTTGGACCTTATTAAAATTCAAATAATATTTGAAAAACTAATCTGTCTTGGTGGAAGTAGTTCAAGTACTGTGAACCATAAACTCTTCAGAACTCAAACATTTACAAATATATTAAAACAGTTTATTAGTTTTCAAAAATATTAACATTTTTAATTAACAGCAATGTAGTTATATGATACACACATAAAAAGTGTAATTATGTGATACACAAACTTTACATATTTAGTACATATGTTTAAAGTAAATCATCAAAATTCAAGAATTCTAAATTATTATCCCAATATTTTTTGCCTCATTAAAATTTTACCATGTCAATAATTTCAGCATATTAATACCATAAATTGCTAATGATTTGCTCACTTGCAATAGAAAATTTACAAGAATGCTCATTTCATTACATTTATGACACTAAATGACATATTTTTGTGCTCCTTGGTAAGCAAATTTTGAAATCACTGAGTTTCAAACATTTTAATCTAAGCTTCCATTTATTGTTGTCATTGTTGTTGTAGGATTTAATGCCATTTTCCAGCACACAAAAGGCTATACATAGTGGCCAGTATTAATGGTAGAGGAAGAACCCAGGAAAACCCCAGGAAAAAACCCATTGACCCACAAGAAGCTACTGGCAAGTTTTTTTCACATACATTGGCTGAATCTAACTTGAACATATGCAGACAGAGGTTAGATGGCAGTGATCCGTAACGGAGAGCACTTTAGACCACTCGGGGCCCCTTCATTTATTATATGACAAAGAAGGATCTCATTATGTGACAGCAGATCAGGGTCTGTGTTCTAATAACAAAATGATTACTAATAACAAACTGATTACTAATAACAAACTGCATAGACCCCGATCTGCCAGTGCTGGATACAATGGCAGATATTGGTGTATGCAGCTGGATCATACAGTAAATTTGTATTGGTATATTTACTAAAATGCATAAATACAACTCTGATAAAAGTATCATTTACAGCAATGACAACTGGATATTTCAAGTTTGGTTTCCAGAAACCACAAAATCAATTAAAATCTGTACACTATCAATAACAGTGAATCGTTAGCATACCTTGTTAGTATGGTGAAAACAAAAGTTTCCCTAGTCAAAGTTTAAATAATCAACACTCTAATGTAGTAATTAAAGTTTTAATTTGACCTCTTTCCTCCCAACTCTAGAGTCACTGGTGTCAGGTGTTTGGCAGCAGCCTGCATTACAATTTTGCCAACAGCACTGTTTCCTGTGTAGAAAATGTAGTCCCATTTTTCTGCTAGTAGTGCTGTTGTCTCTGGGACTCCACCATTAATACACTTGATGCATTCCTGAAAAATCAATTACATACTTGATACAAATATTGGATATGATCCTCCTTTACTCATCCACGTCTAATTTGAGATGTGGATAGGCCATTTTTATTTGCATCTTGCATATCTGACACTTCAAACAAAATGATGAAATCTCATGGAGCAAATGTTTTCTTATTTGCTGTGAAATTTTAAATCAAACCTGAAACAAGAGTCCCTTGAAGAGACTGTTGCTCTACTGAGTGAATTTCCCCAAACAATTCAAGATAAGATCATTCTTCCTTTTCACTCTCAAGTGTTTACATCATGTCTGATAACCTTCAGTAATAACAAAACTCTCAAATAAGCTGCTGAGGTGCACATATGGGCTGTTAGCTTGATACCATTTTCACTGAGGTCAAAGTAGACATCATCAGAAGTCTTTTGGTAAAACCCCATCTCCTAATGATCATCCATTCAAATGGAGTAACGACAAGAAGATTTTTAAGACTGTTCTTGTAACAATCATATTGGATGCGTGACTGGCACCATTTTAATTTTGATGAACTAGATACATGTATTATAAGAATGTCTACTGGTGAAAACCCCATGTTGAAACAGACATCCATATAGGAGTTGCGATACCATAGCAATATTTTCAAGACACGACTTTTCATTCAGGAGTAGAAATAACAAGATTGTCATGATGGCTTATGTGGTGGCTATACTGTATATCAGATTGACACCATTTCAATTCAAACCAACTATATATACATCACATAAGAATTTTAATGATCCCATCCTGATATTACCATCCATTCTGGAGAAGCAGTGATACAAAATGTGTCAAGATGGTTGCCATGGTGCCCATATTAAATATCAGATCACCACATTTTCATTTAGGACCAACTAGACATCAAAGAAGTCTTTTAGGAAAACCCTGTGTTGTAATGATCATCGCTTAAAGAGAAATCAGATTATGTCCAATAATAATTCTAGGCTATATCTTTGAACACATTTTTGTGGAATAGCAAAATGACCACTTTTTAAAAAAGAGAACAAAAATGATCTCAGAGTATTTTGATATGTCCTAACAGAAGTGCACTGAAATGCAGTTTAAAAATGATATAGGTAAATACATTTTGTTAGGGGTAATCAGTAGAACAAGCAACATTGACCCTGATCTGCTAGCACAATATGCTATGGCAGATTTGGATCTATGTTGTTTGCCGTTGGACCTAACTTATAAAAGAATAGACCTGGAAGTGCCTCCCACCCCCATTGCACATATTTAGAGTGTATCCCCTCTCACCACAACCAGTTGATATATTAAATGACAAAAAACCATCTGGCACATCAGTGGAGCACCAAAATCATAATTTTCAAGTCATAACTTGCATGTCTACATGGGCAAGATAATATAATCTGCATGTTTTTTTAAAAGTATAATAATAATTTTAAATGGTTAATTGTTTATGTTTACTATCAATCCTGAAGGAACACAATATTATCAAAATGCTTTGTCATGAAGATATCCGATATATAAGCTAGAGGATAATATTTAATTCGAAATCCAAAACTGATATGCACATCTACAAACCAAATAGCCCTTCAAACCTGAGGATATTAATTTCCCTTAAACAATGATATACACGTACCTGCGGATATAGATTTACCTGGTGACAATAATTTACCTGGGGATAACAGTTTACCTGGAGACAATAACTTATTTTGGGTAGATGCTTCATCATGGTATCTGATAAAATGAATTTCAATCTGGGACTTTTACAAAAATTACCTTTTGTGTCAAGGTTCTATTTATATTATATGAAATAACACTGAAAGAAAGAATCATGCTGAGAATGAACAGGAATAAACACAACAGGAAGGGGTTAAATAAAATGATCTGACTTACGTTGTCTAGATATTTAGGAAGAAGCCCCTCCAAAAGTTCTGCTGTGGCAATGGCCATCTCTGAAGGTTTCAGAACCACACAGTTACCTGTGAAACAAATTTAAAATACATAGACTATTTAGCTATTCATACCGACGAAAATGCTGCAATTCCATTTTCTGCAGGTCACAAAATATTGAAGAAAAAAATTGCCAACACAAGTTTGCTAGTTTTAATTGTGTACAGCTCCATTAATTTCTACAAATGAAAATTACAACAGAATTTGTCTTACACTGTGTCTGACTATGGCATTTTGCACAAAATTTGAAGGTCACTTGCCAGTGTGGTTTCCACTTGCAACATCATCAATGCTTTCTGTAAAAGACTATGGAATAAGTGGTGGTCATTCTGAACTGCCCCCAAGCTTGTGGTGGTCATGTTGTGATAATTTCACTGACATCATAAGATGCCTTTAAGTGAAAACCCCAGGTACATATTTTCAACCATTCAGAGCAGTAGCAACAACCAGATTGATAATATGGCTGATGTGGTGGCCATATTGGATGTGAGGTTGGATTGATTTTTATTTAGGACAAACTATATACAACACAAAGTCTTTTTGTGAAAAAACCCTCTTGATATAATCATCCATGTAGAAGATTAGGGATAAAAAGAATTTCAAGATGGCCAACATGGTGGTAACAATGACATCGGATATAGTTCATCCCACACTATATAGTCCTTCATCATAACAGTTGCTGGTATAATGCAAATATTGTCATGGATTCCATTTCGTTATTAAATTATATGCATGACATATTTCATTACAAGGTGGTCTCACTCTATGTTCAATGACTCCCATGGGCAGTGTTATAATGCAAATATTGTCATGGATCCCATTTCTTTATTAAATTTCATGCATCACATATTTCATTGCAATGTTTCACTCAGTATATTCAATGGCTTCCTTGAGCAGTGTTATAATGAGAATGAGCTGCATAAATACTAAAAGTATCAGTTGAGAAGAATCTGTTGAAACAGCTGGTTATATCATTGACAGTAAATGCTGTCATGTTAAAGGAATAGTGTGCCAGGACTCAGTTTCAATCAACTATACCACTAACGATTATAATTACTTACAGTAGTGAATTTTGAAAGTATTTCCATGTTATTTTAAAAAAAAGAGATTTATTTTAATTTCAATGTGTTTGCATACAGCACTTCCTCACTATAAGACTTCATTATAACATGGTTCCTGTTATTAAACCCTTCGCTGTAATATGGTTGTTACAAGACTATTCATTATAACATGGTTCCTGTTATTAAACCCTTCACTGTAATATGGTTGTTACAAGACTATTCATTATAACATGGTTCCTGTTATTAAACCCTTTGCTGTAATATGGTTGTTACAAGACTATTCATTATAACATGGGTCCTGTTATTAAACCCTTCGGGACCAAGAGTGGCCGAGTGGTCTAAAGTGCTTTCCAATACGGATCATTGCCGTCTCACCTCTAACTGCGTGGGTTCGAGTCTAAGATTTGGCTAATGTAGTTATGTGAGAAAGCTTGCCAGTAGCTTCTCGTGGGTCGGTGGTTCTTTCTGGGGGTTTCCCCGGGTTCTTCCTCCACCAATAATACTGGCCGCCATGTATAGCCTATTGTGTGCTGAAAAATGGCGTCAAACCTAAAAACAAAACAAAGAATTAAACCCTTCACTGTAATATGGTTGTTACAAGACTATTTGTTATAACATGGACAGAATCATATCAGCAATATTTTTCAACATTACACATACACTCTAAAATTGTTTGTTTTTAAAAATACAATACCTGAAAATTTCTCACAGAATTCTAAGTATACTTAAGAACCTCTGTGCAAAGACATAATCATCCACTCAAGATTTATCAAAACTGACTTCCATAAGAAATATGGACAGACTGACTGGCAGGAACAGCAAAATATATCTTCACAGAAATATTCAATAGAAGGTATTCAATATTCAGGACAGGTGAGACAGAATCCAAATCAGGTCCCACTATCATGAAATTAGTTAAATTGAGTATAAAACTTAGCAAAATTTAAAAACAATCATAATGTCAGAAAATTAATTTGAAACCAAATGTAACCAACTTGTTTAAAATGTAGGCTTAATACCAATATGTCCATCACAGTTTACAAATAATCAGCATGCTAAATTACATCCGACTTTCTTCTAGGAATATGAAGTTTATGTTTATGAAAGTGGGATCTGATCTTATATCTAACTGCCATAGAACTAGAGGTAAGACTATCTACCTGCTGCTATGGCTCCAATCATAGGCAGCAATGTTAGCTGGATCGGGTAGTTCCATGCTCCTATTATCAAGACAACTCCAAATGGTTCCCTCTTGATATAGCAAGTATCCATCAGATTTATCAAGTTTTTCTTCACCTGAGCAAAGTAGAAGAGAAACACATTTCTAAGGAGGTTGCAGAATAATATGTATAGTTTATAAATAACAGATGGTCTGTTTAACAGAAATTAAGACTGTATATTACATTATGACTGTATATTACATTAAGATGTATATTACATTAAGATGTATATTACATTAAGATGAATATTACATTAAGACTGTATATTACATTAAGACTTTAATACATTAAGACTATATTACATTAAGATGTATATTACACTAAGATGTATATTATATCAAGATGTATTTTACACTAAGATGTATATTAAATTAATCTATATATATTCCAGTCTGATGACTTCACACTTGCATTTTTCTCACAAGTTATTAAAATGCTTTTCAAAAACACCTGAAAAATGAAATAACAAGTCGAAATTATTTTTGAAAACAACACAATAATTCCCCAAAGAGATTTGAAATCACATTTTAAAAAATTCAAAGATTTTAATGAAATTTATAATCAGTTTCCAGTTAAAAAATAATCACAATTTATTTACACTAGTCCATGAATTAGTAGATTTTCAAAGAGGAATAATTCTGCAATAATTCTGCAAAATAATTCATTAGAATGAATTATCAATTTTATTATTTTACTGAAAAATCTATTTTTCAATAGACAACAAAAACATATGAATAATGTTGTTAATCAGTTTATGTTGTGTTAGTAGTTTGACAAGAACCTTGTTTAAATTCCACAACAAACTTTTTTCTTCATTTTCCCCCAAATTATTTGCATTTTTTAACTTGAATTAAAAAATATGAATTATGTCACTAATATTTTGTGTGTAAATGTACACAAACGTACAGAAGAACATAAACAGTAAACAGCAGACATTACTTTACCTTTATCTGTTATACACTTTAGCTAGCCAACATATCTGGGCTTAAAAAATAAAAAATGAGAATTTGCATGTTCCAAGTGAAAATACTGAGCTTTCCACCCACTTGATGAAATATTTCCATTCTTCACTTGTCACAAGCACTTTTTCTCAACATATCCCCATACTTATTGACAATTTTATTAGGCTGGTAACTCTAGTCTAATCACAGAAGAAACACTGCAGTAATTTACCTTCTCTGGTTTCACCCATTCACTAAGGCTGTTCATACAATAGACAAGGTCATTTCTGCAGAAATTCACTTCTGTTATGCTGGCTTCCATTTTGGACTAAAAAATAAAATTATGGAAACTAGAGATGTGACCAAATTAAATAGATTCCCCATCTGTTATGATGTAAAACAGGTCAAACAGGGGCCATAACTCTAAAATGTTCCAAACTGATGAAGTTAAAACACTTGACCTAGATCTTGTTACTGTTAATTCAGTCTATGACATCCTTCAAACATTACTGGACACAAACAAAAATTATAATGGGTATGACATGAAAGGCAGTGACACAAAAGACAGTGACATGATGGGATGTGACACAAAAGACAGTGACATGATGGGATGTGACATGAAGGATGAAAGGCAACTAGAGTAAAGTGCCAAGCAAAAGGTCACACTGTTGTAGCCAACCCAGTCAGATCTAAAGATTGGTAGCTTGTGTGTGCATGTCTGTGTCTGTGTGTGATTTGGATTTTTAACATAGCTTTATTAAAAAAAAATCAGTTATATTGCTACAATGTATGCACTGTAACAATTTATAGTTTAGTCTAGCACTGCGGGATCATACCGCAGACATGTGGCATCATGTCCTAACACTAATCTCTTAATGCTGATTGCCAAGCAAGGCAGCTGCTACCATATTTCATGTAATTTTTCATAAAAATAATTATTAATTTCAGTGTACAAAAATGAATATGTAAATTAAATAATTATTGTATGTGGTACTGACCGTGTATGAAAAAAAAAGGGATCAGACCTGAACAAGTTTGATGGAACACATGATACTCAACAACCTAACGGTATAAACGAACAAAGTAAACATATATTTTCTGTCTCATTCTGCTCTCAACTAAAAAATATAAAGGTACAATAAAAATAAAAGTACTCAAAAAGACAAGAGAGAGAGAGAGAGAGAGAGAGAGAGAGAGAGAGAGAGAGAGAGAGAGAGAGAGAGAGAGAGAGAGAGAGAGAGAGAGAGAGAGAGAGGATTACAATAGGATCACAAAAAACATGGAACAAATTACCATCAATAATTGCAATAGCTCCAAACTTCTTTATATCTCACAATCAGGAGCTTTCCAATATCACATTCTAATGAACTAGTCAGCTACAAGACTGATTCTCAGTGCTATGCCAATTGTGGTTCCATATCTCATCGCCGCTACAGTAGCCGGACTGGTCTGAGTATGAAGGGATGAAAACATACACTGACACTCTTTTACTTATTTCTGCCTTTCCTATCATTACTGTACAGCTACAGTGGCCTTGTGGTTAGGAGTAGAGAAAATCAAAGGCACCATGACAAAAAGCAGTGAACTTAGATATAACAATGTACTGGAATATATTGTTACATAAACAAATCCTTGTTTGAAAGAAAACTGATTACCTTTGAAGCACTGATAATTACTAAACAAATAAAACAAATCTGTCTCAATGTTCTACAACTATCTGATGTTGCTGCAGCAATAACAAACGGGTATTTGTTTGGTCCTTCAACTGGAGCATTTAGCAGTGCCTTCAATAACAAATGCTCCATCATCAAAGCAAGCCGATGACCTTTGCTGAACAAACTCAAATAAAAGCATTGCCTCATTTTTCATAGTGATCAGAACATATTGTGCCACGAAACTTTTCTGTTTGCAAAAAAAAAAAAAATCCATACAAAAATAATGTACAGAGGACTCATGCGTGGGTAATTTTCTGCATCCCAGATAAAAAATATGTATCCAAAACCAAGTAATTAAGTGTTATTAAGATCTCTGACTGGGTATTTTAATGTGAGTTTACACTAGAGTTGTGTGCATTAACACTGGATATTTTAATGTGTTTTGACTAGAGTTGTGTGTATTAACACTGGATATGTTAATGAGAATTTAGACTAGAGTTGTGTGTATTATCACTGGATATTTTAATGTTAGTTTTGACTAGAGTTGTGTGTATTATCATTGGATATTTTAATGTGAGTACTGACTAGAGTTGTGTATTATCAAGGAATGTGTGGGTATTACTTTTTATTGTCGCCACACAACAACAAAAAAGACAGTAGAAAAGAAAGAATTAAAACAGAAAAAATAAACTTAAGCTGAGAAAAGAAAAGAATCCACACTGTGAATCATACATGTAACGCTATATTATACTTACTAATAAGTGTGGTCGTTTCATCAACATTGAAGCAATATGCCCATTACCAGCAGAATGAAACTATTCTCAAGAGTTAGTGATCTTTGCAAATGATAAGGAGACAAAAATAAATTTGCTCATCAACTAAAAAAAACAAAAAAGCAATTTGTGATTGATATCAATACCTATTTTAAAATTATTTGGAGAATATATTGATAAGGTATATGTCCTGAAAGTCAGTAAATGTCTGATGTACAAACTGTTGAAATAATAGTTTCATTTGATTCCAAGAAGGAAATGATAATGCAGGTAATAACCACAACTCTTGTAATTGGCAAATCACCATTTCCGGTACAGTCTCTATTACACACAAAGTTACTCACCTTGTTTAAATCCTTTTTCAGTGCCTCATAAAATTTATCTCTATTTTCATCAAGCATGTTCAGCATTTTTGTCAGCTGCTGAAAACGCCATTCAAATTTCTTGGTTTTCCCAGAACGGAAAACCTGGCACAGGCCAGAAACAAGCTGAAAACATACAAACATAGAGTTACATGTTGCAATGAAACCATATTATACAGTACAAATGGTGCAGGACATAACGGGATTTATTTACTGGTATACCCAGTATGTGATTTGACTTGCATGAAGTTTTCATAGTATGAAGGAGTTACCAGTGTTGTCCATATTTCTTATGTTTACCACTATAGGCTTGTTCAATAAGGGTTGTTATCTCCCCTGATTTATTACCTCCCTTTGCATGCTCTTCGCAAATAAAATAAAAGTGTCCTGTTCCCAAAATTTTGGGGAGCAAAAATGGCACAGCAAGGTTAGCAGAGACCATGTGTGTGTGTGTGTGTGTGTGTGTGTGTGTGTGTGTGTGTGTGTGTTGAATATATATACATACAGGCACAGCAAAGTTAGCAGAGACCATGTATATACATACATATACATATACATATATACATATACATATATATATATATATATATATATATATATATATATACACGTATGTATGTATGTATGTATGTATGTATGTATGTATGTATGTATGTATGTATATATATATATACACACACACACACACACACACACACACACACATATATATATATATATATATATATATATATATATATATATATGAATATACATATGTATATACTATGACAACACATGGAGAAATAAGAACATAATGCATAATGATGAACTTTTTGTGAAATTCAATAGTGTACTGAAATTTAAATTCTTTTCCTGCAGATAAAACTTATTTTTATTAAGAGTCAGAATAGAAGCTCAGTAGAATGTATCAACAGGGCCTAATTTGGTCAAATGTTGGGGGATGTTCTTGGTTTTTTGCTCAACGGAAGTAGATTTAACAAAGAAGGATAACTTGAGCAAGGGAGGTAGCAACCCTTATTGAACAGGCCTATAGGTCTCTTGCTACATTTAATATGAGCCTTTGGGTTCAAAAAAAAAAAATCTTATAATTATATAGATGTACATGTAAATGCAAGATTCATCCACATACTACACTACATGATAGCCATTTAAATCTCATGCTAGAAAACTCCTCAGATATAAACAATGGTCATTTTAAAGTACCTTCTTCAATCCATTTGCCAAAAAATAAATGGTCTTTCAAGGGAGGTGATCCCTCAAGACAGGTCATAATACTATATAGCCTACAAATTTGTACATGAAGAACAAGGTTTCTCAACACAAGTGATCTCTCAGTGTCAAGTGCCAAATTTTTCGTCAGTGAAATCCAGTAATTAATTCTTAGTCTAGCCAACAATCAACTGTCTTGGAGTAGAGTTTTGAACGGAAAGAATGTTAGTTTACCTCAGTCAGACTGTTACAATATTTAGAGTGAAAGCGGACTGAGTGTTTGACACGCTTAAAATTTGGTGATTCCTCACGTAGAGCTGTCAGAATGATTGGAAACAAAAAATAAGGTGATATTTCGACCCTAAGTGGCATTTTTGGCATCTTGATAGACGGTTTTCAAAAGGTCCGCAAGAATAGCATTTATTACGATTGGTCAAATGTAGAGGGAAAGGGGGTGTGTCGAACCCAGAATCGGGGAAATATATACTACGTATCAAACGATATTAGTCAGTCTAGGAAGATCTCTGCAAGAGACGGTCAACCTTATTAAGTCCAACATAGGAGAAGACTCCGAAGGTATTTTTACAGCAGTGCCTTCGTAACAATAAGCTCAGGAAAGTCCGCCGGAAATCAAACGGCAGAAGCACGCCAAAAACACAAGGTATTTAACTCAAATTCACCTTTATCACGATGTAATGTATATGATGTATTTCTTTGTCATAGATGCATAATGTATCGATACTATGATACAAATAGTTCAGTATTACATTGATTTAATAACGTACTTTGATATGTTTCTTTGTTACAGATGCATGATGTGTTCATATTTTTGTATGGATAGTCGGTTTTACAGTGATTTAATAATGTATTTTTGAATTCTGAATTAGCATTTTTTACCTTATATACTTAGGTAGGTAAATGGGTGGTGTAGAAAACCCGCCGTGTACATTTATGATTGGAGAGTGTTACATTAATTTGAATTTATCATATTAGTGAATATGGATTGTGTGTTATGATATATTGCCTCACTTTACGTAATGATTTACGGGAATATATTACTTTCCCAAATTCTGACGTCAATAATTAGCAGTATAGCTCTATTGATCTGAAGACTTGTGTAGTATTTGTTAGCCGTATAAATGATAGTAAGATCTGAGTGTTCGAACCTGAAGACGGACGGACAATCTCAACTCTTAAAGTAACAAGATACTTAGGGCGTTTTACCCTTTTCTTTTACAAGGAAAATAGTTTGTTTTGGAAAGAGTGAGAATCAGCGAGGTGTCAAAGGAAAAGAGGGAAAAGAAGCCAGAAGTTAGAGTGTGGAATTCCCGTTCAATCAAAGAGCAAGCTGAAGTCGGACGCACACAGAAAAAAAAGAAGAAAAAAAACCCCAGTCAACGAACAAGGTCATTGTGAATCACCCAACAGTCCAATGTTAAATGAACATTCGATTCCATGATGAAAGTACTATCAGTCATTAACGGTTAAATTTATCTATTTTATTAGTGTTCTGAATTTTAATTAACGTATCTGCTATCTTAAAGCTTCGGGGTTTTTGAATTACTTCTGAACGAAGAATTGTCAGAAGGAAAGAACCTTGTAATTTATTGTGTCATTCTTCTTTGAATTGTATTTTAATTAAATTCATATTTTATCTTTACGAGGGCTCGTGTGTTGTCTTGTTCAAAGTACCATCTCAGATTACCATATCCATTAACCGGGCAAATTACACCGTAGAGATCATCTTCTAGATAACGATAATTAGAGGGAGGCGGTCTTCAAGTGTTGTTTTTCCAAGTTGCGCAATACCTCTGACCAGGCCTTGTGCGAGATTGTACTGATAACACTTTGATAACCGGCAGCACCTTACACTCAGGAACAATTAAACATTTAATTCAATTACATTGTTGAAAAGTGGTTAAAATGTTCATCTGCCATAATCTTACCAATTTGGGGAGTATCCCTATGATTACTTCCTGAACTCTTTTAGGAAGTTATTTAACTCACGTTGGAAAGAGATGTAGATGTTCGGCAGTACATAGATAACTGAGGTAAACTAAAAAAAACTACCGTATTTTCCGGCATACAAGTCGAGACTTTTTTACTTGAAAGTTCGGTCTTCGTCTTATACTCTGAATCGACTTATATATGGATTTTGTCATTGAAATTGCATCGACTTATATATGGATTACAGTATCCGGTATGCTATTGATATTGCTCTATAATCGGCATAATCAAAAACAGGTCACATAGATTTACAAATTCATGTTAAATTACTATATCAATTAATTGTCATAAAATAATATGACTGCATTTATATTTGTAAGTTTTGTCATTATTTATTTGCATTCTGCGTGTTTTTTCTTATTTCTCAAACATAAAATAAAAGAAAACCATTACCGGTAAAAACTTCACCGGGCCGCATAGCACACTTACGGTCTATACTCTATAGTGTACTGTACTAATTCAAAGCATATTGTTTGTTCCTAAAAAAAAAAAAAGATATGAAATAACTGGTCCATTAATATTTGATTTTCCAGTATAATGTTGGACACACGTGATCAATTACCGGCAAAGCTTTTTTTTTGATTGATCCAATTGATCCTACAAAGGGATGTAATCCATATTAACTGGAGCGTTCTATGATTATTTATAAAATAATGTAGATCATGCATTCTACTGAATCCCCCAAATCATATGTTTATACGGTACTTTATCATTTTAGCTGTGCTGATATTTACAGTGACATAATTCAGTGGTTAAAATACAGCCAGTTCTGCCTGCTGTATTTATTAGAGTACATCAAAAGAACATGACGCAATAGCTGGGCGGCAAGTTCAAAGAACTTTAACTAGCAGCTTGGGTGGGAAAATGTGCTGAAATTTACAATGACTGAATTCAGAGACAGAAAGATCCTGAGATGTACATGTAGTTATTATAAGAATACACTTTAGCTTCCATTATTTAATCTACGGACATGTACTATTTCATCATTCATTACGTACACCCGTTAATTAATTTTTGTTATTTTCTTTTCATTGAATTCAGTCACATAATGATCTGTGACAAAACTATTGAATATTTTACATCCGTGTGTGGATATTTTCGATGGAAATATTTGCATTATGGATTCAATGTATGCTACAAGATTCGCTGGTGAGTACACGGTGTTGATACTCTTTTCATGCAATAGATTATACATGTATATATAAATTAGACACATGTATGTACCAATGCAAGGTTCTCTGAATAAAGTACCGTAATTGTATTTGACAAAGTTTCTCAAATAAATTACCGTAGGTTTAAACTTTCAACTGGAAGGAATAATCATAGCTCTTGTTGCAATGGATATTGCCGGTAATTTGGAATATCATACGACGATACCATCAATATTCATGCAACCGGAAGTTACTACCGATAGTATAAAATACAAAGCCAAGTTATTGACCTGGCCTCGTCTTATACTCTGAATCGACTTATATATGGACGAAGGATAGAAAATTTACAAAATTGGTCAATTCGACTTATACTCCGCATCGACCTATAGGCCGGAAAATACGGTAAGAGAAGAGTGAAATGAAGGTCACAGAAAACTACTTTTGGTAAATTGGTAATATGCGAATAAATATGAATCAAGATGCCCCCCCCCCAAGATGTCTCTGTGGCCAAATTTATTTGTGGCACTTATCACATTAGAGGGGACTATGAGTGGCTGTGTGTGTTTGAGTCTCGGGTTCGGCCAATGTGGGTACGTGAGAAAGCTTGCCAGTAGCTACTTGTGGGCTCGGTGGTTCTTTCTGGGGTTTTCCGCCAACTTCTTCCTCCACCATTTATATTGGCCACCATATACAACCTATCTTGTGCTGAAAAATGGTGTTAAACCCTACAACATCAACAACAACCAAATCAGAGAAAAACAAGT
Source organism: Unio delphinus (assembly GCA_029339505.1). Classification (NCBI taxonomy): domain Eukaryota; kingdom Metazoa; phylum Mollusca; class Bivalvia; order Unionida; family Unionidae; genus Unio; species Unio delphinus. The sequence continues at coordinate 22,825,936 of JAQISU010000008.1, forward strand.
AAACAAAAAAATAAAAAAGTCTAATGTGCCATCACTGTGAAGTTAAGGGAAAAATCCTCTTTCCATCAGATGACCCATGAATCGGAATGATCAGTTTGCATTATTAAGTTATATTCCATATACAAAGTGGGTCAAATAAAATCATATAAAAATTAAATGAAAGTAGAATGCTTCAAAAATTAAGTTAATCTCGTGTTTGGATGGACATACTGTATAGGCTGACCTACACAAGGACACCAAAGTGACTGCCAGGTCCAGCTTTTGCCAAGGCAGACTGAACAAAAATATAAATACTATGTCCAATGAGAAACAAAAAAATACTAAGTTTTGTCTAGGAACTAAAGGACACAAGGAATGGAATCAACCCAAGATAAAAACAACAACAACGGTCTCGGGTACAGTGCAAGTTTTCATAACTCGTGTATATGCCAGCTCAGTTCCTGCTGGGATAGGCAGACAACTCACTAGGTATGGCATATGCTTGTAAGAACTTTGACTTCAATACAGATGTGGCCTGTTTTTTTTTAAATGAGTAAAAATTACTAAAAATAAAACATAATTCTTCAATAACAGTCCCATTTTAAGTACTGGTAGAATAAGCCAGAGTTCCACCCTCCTGTTTTCTAAAGCAATTTATAACAATGTTGTCACACATTATACGTTACAAAGCTTATTTAAAATACTTTGGACATTTTATGATTTGCTAAATCATGCCCAGATGATACTTTATAAATGATTTAAAGTTTTGTCCAACAAGATTCATGTGAATCATTTTTCAAAATTCTTTCAGTAATGCATAATTTATAATTTGCTGCTATTTTTTAAAAACCTTTCAGATCACAAAATTTAATAGGTTATTGGTAAAATAAGAGAAAAATATCTGATGTCAGCAGGCAATTCTTCTATGTCCAAATTTTACCAGTAGAGTGCTAAATCTGATTATTTGTATTGATTCTTAAAAATGTCACTCTTTTATTCTCTCTTTGTTTTAAAAAAAAAAGAACTTTAAAGTTAACACAGTCCATATTTGTCAAGTAATTGCCAAACAAAATGGTAAAATTAAAAATTCTACATGTGTCCTTTCAAAATCAAGATATGAAAATGTAACATTCTTCTCCCATTAATGCCTTGATAAAATTTAAAGGCAAGACTGATAATTTTAAAGCCATTCATAACAGGTGCTTCTTGAAAAGATTTATTTTTGTAGTCTGCTCTGAAACACCTAAACAGTCCCTTCCACTTCCAATGGTAACTCAACTGGTACACTCATAGTGAAAGGGTCTTAATTTCCATACTTAGCGAGATGAACCTAGGTTGGCTGCCTTGTATCATTGAGAAAGGCACTTGGTTCCATTAAAGCCAACAATAAAATCTAATCCCTTTATTATTAAGTTCTTTGGCTTTCCATGCCTTTGACTTTGACATAACCAAACATATACACAGATGCATGTACATGACAGAAAAATATAAATATACCGTTTCAATGTTGTAGGCATGCCCACTCAAAATCCCTACACCAACAAGTTGTAAACGGCGTGCCCACTCCAAATCCCTAGACCAACAAGTTGTAAAATTTCTTTAAAACAAATGTATTGCTGATATTATTGGTGGCTTACCGGTATGTCATGAAAAAAGAAGAAAAAAGGCAGAGAACAACTTGTGTGTCTATCCTCAACCCCACGTAAAGTGTTGACAATAGAAATAATAATAATAATGAGGACTTTGTATAGTGCCTAATCTTTATGAATCTTCTGGAAATACAGAAAAAAAAAATCTTCCATAGGGCTGTTCCTTATGAACAATACATGTCAAGATTAATCCATATCCAAGTCCCTTTCTAAGATCAAGTAACTTAAAAATGAGTTGATGGATCTCAGCAGTGTTTGTTTTGTTTTTGATGGTTTAACGCCATTTTTCAGCACAATATAGGCTATACTTGGCGGCCAGTATTAATGGTGGAGGATGAAACCATACAATTCCCGGAAAGAACCACCGACCAACACGAGAAGCTACTGGCAAGCTTTCTCACATAACTACATTTGCTGAATCTTAGACTCGAACACACGCAGACAGAGGTGAGATGGCAGTGGTCCGTAACGGACAGCGCTTGAGATCACTTGGTCACTCTGGGCCCCCTCTCAGCAGTAAAAGACCACACACACACATGATATATATATATATATATATAATGGATGGTCAACTGCATGCCCACGCATCTTTTTTAAGGCTATAAATCCCATTTTATTCCATAAAATTACATACATACGTAATTACATACATATTACATACAGCTGTATGACGGATGCCCACCAGTAATATTTATGTTGGATGGATTTTACATTACTGGAGGCGTTCAACCCTGTTAGGCCATATTCCATAATGAAATTTTACATTGTTTCAGACTTCAATCACTTCTGACTATTGGTAATTATTAAATTTATTTTGACTCACCTTGGTATGCAGATAGTAAGTAAAATCCAGGGCCGGCGCTTCCGCTAGGCGAACTAGGCAATCGCCTAGGGCCCTGGGCTAAGGGTTTATTTCATGATGGACGGTTGGGGGAGGGCATGAGTGGAAGGGGCGCCAAAATGCCTTGCACCGGCGCTGGTAAAATCCCTCTCTGTTTGACACATTGCATTAAATCTGCTACCAGTAATGTCAGGGGAATCTTATACTCTATCCCATGCGATATCATTAGCAAATACTGCATTTGATTCTAAACAATGGGGGCTCAAATCCTTGCTTAAAATGTAACTATTGTCACCCACCCACATGCATATATATATATATATATATATATATATATATATATATATATATATATATATATATATATATATATATATATATATATATATATACACATGTATATATATATATATATATATATATATATATATATATATATATATATATATATATATATATATATATATATATAATATTTTATACTATATGACTTTATGTATGACTGATAAGTAAACTATCAGCAACGTTACCTGTCCCTGTATTTCTCAACATTTTAAGCAACGATACAAGCAAGACTCCAAGAGCAAGGCTGTTTGAAAATGGTCTTTATAAACGTTTCATTTAGGTTAACATAATGAATTTGTTCAATGGACACAAAAGCCATTTATCTAATTTTACAGTAGTTTTATTGACAATACAGTTTAAAATCATCCTAAAAATCGAAATTTTGATCTCTCTTACCTCTGTGTAGTTTGCCATACCGTTGCAGCGACAAATGAGTCAATATCTGGGACGTTTATAGTCCAATAATGTTATGTTTGTTTTACTAACTTTTAGTGCTGTCTTACTACCCAACTAGTAGCCTTGTATAGTGTGTTCCGAGGTCCGTTGACATCGGAACGAGTAGTCAGTTTCAGGAATATCTTACACACTTGGCAGCTTAAATCGGCACTTTTCTACTAATTTGTGTGAAATTAATATACTTCTTATTCTGTCTATCCTGGTGGAATGAAAATATGACACTAGCAAATGGACGCATTTTCATGTTCCGTTGACATACATTTGACGGGGCTTATGGACAATTCGGACCAAGACAATTCGGCCCAACTTGGACCGAAAATTAGACAATTCGGTCCAACTTTAAAGGCAATTCGGCCCAACTCGAAAGCACAACCAAAGACAATTCGGCCCAATTTTAAAATACGACAAGTATTTATTTGCAACATATATTTTGACAATTCTTATATAATATGTTTTATTATAAAATTTGCAACATTTTGTGAACAAGTAAATGTTTTCCGAAGTTGTAATTGTTAGGAAAAACCGGAGAAAGAAAGGAGTATAGTAGAGCTGTACGCTTGGTCTCCAAAACTTAGTTCTCAAGCAAAACATGAGATATTCTCGTATTTGAACGTATTTGTTACAAATAAATTTATACAGATAAAATGGTTGAAAACTGCATAATTAGTTATTTTGCGATAATTTGACAAATTTAATTCAGAACATCATTCCGTTTTGCTGTTATATGTTACGAAAAACGAATAGCGGAGAACTCGCCCCATGGAGAACTCGCCCTGGGAGAACTCGCCCCATGGAGAACTCGCCCTGGGAGAACTCATCCCAGGTGTCAGGAGAAGTCGCCCCATAGTGGTTGGAGAACTCGCCCCACTTTGCCTGGAGAACTCGCACCACTTTGCCTGGAGAAGTCGTCCCAAAGATAATATATAATAATTTAGAGATTTCGCCACATGTTTGTCAAGGCTTTATTTATTGTTGTTTTTTTCTTCAACTTAGTAACTTATTAAATCTATAAAATTTGCAATTTTTTAACTTAACCTACCTAAGTCATCCTGAGATGACGTTATGACATTGACTTTTATAACCCGAAATCGACTGAATTGGCGCTGACCGTCAATAAGCCAAAGTGTTATGTTATTATTTCTCTAAGTGAACAATTTAATCTGATTTTTCATTGAGATTTGCTAACTATTAACAAATGATAATTAAACTAAATTTAAAAAAAAAAACCATTATTGATGCCTATGCGGTCGCTATCGCAATAATCATCATTACTAATGCGTAGAAATCGGACGGTTTCTGAAAGATCAGTTGTACTACATCATTTAGTTTATTTCTTCTTCTTTGTCAGTGTTTGTAATTTTATTATTTCTCAATAATAACACACTATTTCAATTTAAAAGAGAACTTAAAAAACTAATTCGCTACTAAATTACGATTGTAAAATAAACAAGATTACATTATTTATTAATATATAATAACACAATGATCACGCGTACTAGACCAAAATTTACTAATGAGGCACAAATCAATGTCGTCGACTCGTTAACTCATTATATACGTTTCTTTCCTTAATGCATACATTTTTGCTGTATCAAACAATATACGTCTATCATTCCAAAAAGGTACTGATACATAGGTAACCCTTTTTATGCACAGCGGTGGGGTTTTTTTGTGTGTGGAAAACAAAGGGTTTTGTGAGTACAAAAGGCGCTGAAAATTGACTTGTACGTTTATTATAAATAATACAACCAAAAAAATGGTTATTGTTGATGCATATAATTTTTTAATATGGATGACTTACGTTACTTTGTACTAATAATAGGAAATCAAAATGATAGGATTGAATAAACCCATCTGAAATGTAATCATGTTTCATATGTCTGAAAATTAAATCTTGATAAATCTGTCAAGTAATATTTCGACTAATTTTAGCAGAAATAATGCTTAATAATATGCATGTTACCGATACATACGTGACAAAGATATACCACACTACGGAACACTTGATGATAGCCGGCCAAGTTAGCATGACAAAAGATGTCATGCCGCCATATTTAATTTCTCACTATAAAAGAAAAACATCAAGTACAACGAGGACAAGCCACTAAAGTTATATTATATTCATTGTACTAAACACCACATATACGTAAGGGGGATTTAAATTAAAAAAATTGAATGACACTTACGTTTTTATTGGACATTGAATCAGTGATTCATATAACATTCTTACCATTACGTTTGCATGACAAACAATAAAATATAATTAGTATACAGGTGCAGCATATAATCTGGCACATTTAGTGAGCAATGCATTAACACTTAGTTCATCGTTTTGGAACATATCCCACAAATGAAAGATTCGTCCTTGTTTTTCTTTAGTTTTTTGGGTCTGTCTTCTTTTTAGCTTCCCTTCCGAAACCATCTTCAGTTGACTAGGAAGAGCGTTTGCCTCCTTGTATAGAAGAGTCACTACCAGATACAGTGACAGCTTCGATTTCATTGCACGGCGATTTAAGCGGTTATGCCAACCTTCAACGTCGTTGTTAGTTCTAATTGCCCTCTGGAATACTGACCATGTTGCTGGAAGCCATGTTGGATTTGTTATCCATGTGTTTTCAACATACTCCATCAGTTGTAATAACTGTTCAGTAATGGCCTTTTCCTTCATTTTGTAAAATGTATGGTTGATCAGTTCTTCAGGAAGGAATGGCAAGGCTAAGACTTTTCGAATGAATTTATATACTCCATCTTTCATGTTGTAGTCAGACTGAAATATTGCAAGGAAATATATATAAAATGTGTGTGTGTGTGTGCGTGTGTGTGTGTGTGTGAGAGAGAGAGAGAGAGAGAGAGAGAGAGAGAGAGAGAGAGAGAGAGAGAGAGAGAGAGATGAGTGTGTATTTTAGTATTTTAGTATATGATGTTATATGATTCCGACGGAAATGTGTATACACTTTATACAAAAAGTTTAATGCTTTCATCTCTAATGTTTATTTAACAAATATATATTGTTGTAGTCGTATTACATCGTGATATTATTTCAGGAGCTTTTTAAATGTTTGGTATGGAGGTAGTAGTAAGGGGTATATACCTGCAATCCAAGTGACTGGGCTTGACGCCACACTGCTTGTCCCCAGTGAAAAGCACAACCATGGATTGGTTTTTGAAAACTTTGTGCAAAGCAAGACAGAGACCGTGCTCAAAATCTACAACCATTTCCCTCACTTCTGGGCTACTGGGCAGCATGGTGAGGATATTGCGGAAAACCTGGGCAAATATGAATAACAGAATAATATCACATTGTCTTAATATACAATATACCATTGATATGAACATGATGTTGTCTAATTAATTGAAACACAATTTTTATGAAAACTTTGCATAAGAAGTGTAATACAAATAATACCTTTTTATAGTCCTTTTTCTGTCTTCTAGACATCAGTATGAAAGCGCATGGAAACTGCTTAATTTCACCCGATGCTTTCACAAACGCGTGGATGGACAGCAATTGATGAAACGGCTTCCTCACTAGTTTGAATGTCCCATCAATATACCATGTTTTTGCATTAGCCATCATTTGCAGCTGTTGGTTTGTTGCGAAAATAAGGTGACGGTGTCCACCTACTCTCACATCAGCCTTGAAAAAATCATCAGATGTGTTTTACTCAATGAATTCGTTGTCCAGCTGAAGAAAAATACAAAAAGGGTAATACATGTTACTAATAGCTGCATCGATTGGAGCTAATACGACATGATGCAACAGTGCTAGGCATTACTATAAACTGCCACACTGCACACATCGTCGAGATATGACTTAAAAATTGTTAAATCTACGTTAAAAATCCAAATCTCTCTCTCTCTCTCTCTCTCTCTCTCTCTCTCTCTCTCTCTCTCTTTCTCTCTCTCTCTCTCTCACACACACACACTATAAGTAAATAACTAGTTGTTAAATCAATTACCTTTTTCTGATAATAATAATAATAATAATAATAATAATAATAATAATAATAATAATAATAAGCACTAACTATACAAAGATACTATGAAAATTAAATGCTGTACTAGCTTATCATTATAAAATGCTTACCTGTGTTACACTTTCTATGCGTCCATTTGCTGCACTTGTCACACATTATCGCTTCTTGAAGTGGTCTCACTTCCAAAAGACATTTTACACATATTTCTGCCATTCTCATTACTACTATGATAAAAATTGTGGCCAACACGGTTTTTATATGCCCGCTTTAAACTGTCTACAAGCAAATGTATGTGTTGTCATAATAAATTCAGTTTTGAATAAAATTAATCTTCAAAGTGATGACTAATTTATTAACAAAACTTATAAAGTTGTAAGTAGCTTGGATGATTTTTCTGGTCGTAAGTGATAATTCTTGTGAGCATAAGTGCCTACTCAATTTTACCCCGTAATGGTCTTCTTTTCTCCGCATCGAATGAAAGACAATGGAATTGTGCTAATTCTTGTGAACATATGTACCTCTTTGATATAGTATTTTGTACCCGGTGATGGTAATCCTTCCTCCGTGAGCAATATAATACCATTGTATTATGTCTGTATCTAAGTGAAACCATTTCAGTATTTCTAACTCCGGTTTGTTTCTATTAAAAAGAATACTCGCCGATGTAATTTATAAATTACTAAAATCAGAGACCACGATTAAATTCCATTGAAAGTAGTTAAAAAATAAGTCCACTCTTAACACAAAGAACAAAAAACAACATAAAAACATCGGGGGGAACACACAGACAAATAAACTTTTTAAAATTTTTTTGATGGGGGGGGGGCATCTGTCTGGTGCCCCCCCCCCCCCCAAAAAAAAATTAACACAAAGAACCGTTGAATAATTGCGCATTTAATTTGTGTGTCTTCTTGTGCTAACAGGCGAAGTGGCAATTAAACGGAGGTTAATAAGGACCCCTGTTAGCTGCCCTCTATGCAATAATGCCCCATACACAAAAGACCACGTAATTACAAAATGTGACAAAATAAAGGAAGAAAGGACCAAACTAATAAAAGAAATAACGAAGGTCGACAAATATGACGGACGTAAACTACTCTTCCTAGACGGAAATTTCAATAAACAATTAATTAGACAAATAACAGACTTTATAACGGATACCTTAATAAAATGTGGTCCACTAATGAAGGTTAGGGAACTAAGCTTAAATTTAAATTTAATTTAATATAGAAAACATAAAATTTTAAATCTTAAAATTTTAAATTTTGAAATTTTTGAAATTTGAAATTTTAAAATTTTTAATTAAATATATATATATATATATATATATATATATATATATATATATATATATATATATATATATATATATATATATATATATATATATATATATATATATATATATATATATATATATATATATTATTATACATATTGTGAGGGGGAAGTATAGACGATGACGCCATAGGGCTAAATCACAAGGCGCCACGCGAAGTGAGCAGGCCTGTGGAAGAGTTTAGAAAACACCACCCAAGTTTTATATATTTAATATATGCATATCCTATTACATATTCTCTCTATAGAAACAAGTGTTTTTTCTCTGGATACTATATACTAGCTTTATCTTTCATGGCTATATCCCATAATAGCCATGAATCCCAAATTAAGGGACTTAAATTAATTTTGGAATTTTTCTTAAATTAAATAATTAAAGGCCGGGCAAATTGAGACAGGAACTGTACAGCCAAATAAATTTGTACAGTTTCTGCCTCAAGGAAAACGGACCTATCACATATTAAACTAGATAAATTGAGACACACGTAAACTTTTAAAATAACACACCTCAATTTATTCTAAATTCGAAAAAACAATAAAATTTAAATAATTAAATTTAAATCTTTTATCTTCCATATTGGAGAGGATAAAAACAAAATAAGGCAACTGGTAATGATTTGAAAAAAGATACGGCCATCCTGAACACAAATACGAGTATATAATATACTCTTATAGCAAACACACAAATAGCACCATACATATAACATACACCAGGATAATAAGGACCACTAGCCATGGTCAACAAAGTGAAAAGTAACCTACTAGAGTGGGTAGGTCAAATCCCAACTAGTAAGGAGTACTTAGAAATACACTAGGGCATTGAAAAAATACCCCTTGTCATATATCTATAACCCCGATGGGGAAAATTAAATGGTCTTTAGTATTAAAGAATAATATAAAAAACAACATAAAAACATCGGGGGTACACACAGACAAATAAACGTTTTTCTTTAAATTTTTTTTTTAAGGGGGGGGGGGGGGCATCTGTCTGGTACCCCCCTCCCCAAAAAATAATAATAAAAAAAAAAAAAATAAAAGAAACGGAGAACTTATTTTATTATTTGAAAAATGAGGATCTCTATAATGTCATATATGGAAGCGATGATTATTCAATGTAGAGTCTCTTATATTTGCACATCGAGAGCACCGGTGTATGTTACATTTAGATGACGAAAATGTTCTTTTTTCTTTTTCTTTTCTGTCTGTTTAGTACTAATAAAACAAATCTTGCAAATTCTTGGATCTTCTTTCAGCGATAATTGATTTATTTTTGTAAAGTGTTTTTACGCTGGTAAATTGATAAATTTATTTGATAAATTTAGGAGACTAAAAGTTATTAATTATACGACGTAGATTAGATAATGAAGGATTCGATTGTATTATAAAAGGAATTTCATCTCTCTCTCTCTCTCTCTCTCTCTCTCTCTATTGTACATACTGCTTTGTTTAAAGCCAAATGTTGAGTAATATTACGGGCTTTGTTCAGCGCAGAATCATTATATGTGTAATATAATTTCTGTTTTGTAAATGTTTGGAATTTATTCAACGAATTTTGTAATGGACAATCATCTGAAATAATACGTTGGTTTATTTTCGACTGGCTATGCGGTATACCCTTTTTACATGACATGGGATGACATGAAGAATATTCTACATATTGGTGGATTTTAATTTCCTTGGTATGAATATTTGCAGAGATAGTGTTATCAATATTTTATATCACATTTACATCTGAAAATGAAACATGCGTACTAGATGCAGTATAAGTAAAATTTATTGTCGGGTAGAATTGATTTAGGCGATCAACTAAATTTTACATTTCTGCTGTTGACTGCTTCCAGATATAAATATGTCATCGAAAAATCTGAACCAAAGAGATGAATTAAACTTTTCGTTTTGAAGAAAGTCCTTTTCAAATTTACCCATGAAAGGAAAGTGTATGAAGGAGCCATATTAATACACATTGCCGTACCCATTATGTATATGTATTTCGTATTATTACATTGAAAATAATTATTTTCCAAGATAAGTTTTAATATTATAAAAATATCTTCACAAGATAGTGTGCTATTATTAGGATTGTAATCAAGAAAATTTGAACACGCTTCAATACCAACTGCATGCGGAAATTTGGTATATAGTGATGTTACATCTAATAATACCAGGATTGAAATCCTATCTGTGGAATAGACTCCAACTTTTTAATGAAAGTTGTTGTATCATTATGAGTTTTGGGAAACATCTAGAATTGAAGTGTACGCATGTTAAGAGAGAAAGTATCAAATTCCTTATATACGGAATTATTTATTTTACCATCTCATTAATGCATGTTGATTTTTTAAAATTTAATTTCCATTGACGGATCTTCGACAATATGTTTGTAGTAGTTTACATCATTTAATTGACGTTCAACTTTTTGAAAATAATCTTGTTGATTCATAATAATATTAGTGTTTGACTAATCATCATTTGTAATCACTATACTGTCGTCAGTCATTACAAGTTACCGATAAATCATCGAAGTGTCTATTCCCAAACATAGCACATAACAAGCACTTCAATATCAACACTATACTGTCGTCATTCATTATATTATATACAAACTGAATTTCGTCTTAGAAATATTACTATAATATTGTTTTTTTGTGTGATCGAGTTTAAATAAAAATCTAAATATGAATCACGTAAAAGATGTTTTAATTCTGCTATAAAAAGGTTATCTGGGATATGGGGCGACTTCTCCATACGAAGTGGGGCGACTTCTCCAACCACTCTGGGGCGACTTCTCCTGATACGCTGGGGCGAGTTCTCCCAGGGCGAGTTCTCCATGGGGCGAGTTCTCCCAGGGCGAGTTCTCCATGGGGCGAGTTCTCCGCATACCACGAAAAACAGATAAATGTGCACAATGAAAGATGCATCTTTACCAAAATTTCTTATTATATAAGAATTGTCAAAAAAAAAACATATTATATAAGAATTTTCAAAATATATGTTACAAATAAATACTTGTCAGCTGTAATTTAAAATTGGGCCGAATTGTCTTTCGAGTTGGGCCGAATTGTCTAATTTTCGGTCCAAGTTGGGCCGAATTGTCTTTGGTCCGAATTGTCAAATAGCCATTTGACGGTAGTCGGGGTAAGCCTAAGTATGTTTATGTGAGGATATTTTTTATAACGAAACGAAACGTCGCTGACTCTAATAGGCACAATATATTTGTATTTGTTTTGTTAAAGAATAATATTTTGACCTAACCCAATTTAGACATTCACGGCTTTCATCGCTTTCCAGCCAACTGACATGTAGGCCAACTAAACTTTAAAAAAAAAAGTCCATTTCTTTTGTGAGATTTTGAATTTATTAGAGAAAAGGCATTAGAATAAGTAAAATCTGACTAAAACAGCATGACTTTATCGAAAAGCGTCGTTATTTTAGTTGCCAGTTGTGTGAGATATTACTGAAAATATGGGTTTTCGTTACGACGTTAGTTGACAGCTAAATACGCTACACAGCGCCAATTGTTTAGGCTTTAGGACTCTGACGCCCACAGCAAATATCAGGGTCGAGGTCTTATATGTAGAAATAGGACATTTATTGTCAGCTGATACCATTGGCCTTTGCACTTTTGGCCTTTATGGCGCAGTACATAGTCATAGGCGGTTCCACACTTCAAAGTCACATGGATCTCCACAGTAAATGTACGTTTTGACTAGTATTTATGCACTGTACTGGGTTGTTTACTAGAAACACTGAACAACTGAAATACGTATTTACATGTTCTCTCTGTATTGTTCGGTTTCCACACACAAAGTATTATTCAGATGCATATCCATTAAGTACAATACTGTGACTTTGTTGTGTTTACCAGCAAGGAACTTTGTATCACTAGAGACAGAGTACAGTATGGCATCTGTAGTAAAGACACTAGAGACAGAGTACAGTATGGCATCTGTAGTAAAGACACTAGAGACAGAGTACAGTATGGCATCTGTAGTAAAGACACTAGAGACAGAGTACAGTATGGCATCTGTAGTAAAGACACTAGAGACAGAGTACAGTATGGCATCTGTAGTAAAGACACTAGAGACAGAGTACAGTATGGCATCTGTAGTAAAGACACGAGACAGAGTACAGTATGGCATCTGTAGTAAAGACACTAGAGATAGAGTACAGTATGGCATCTGTAGTAAAGAACGGTACCTGGACGTTTCGCCCCATGGACGTTTCGGCCCAAGACATTTCGCCCCATTTCAATGGACATTTCGCCCCACTTCAATGGACATTTCGCCCCACATGGTTAATGGACGTTTCGCCCCATGGACGTTTCGGCCCACATCAATGGAAATATCGGACATTTATAAAAATTCACTACCATTACACTTTTGTCTTCATTTTACTTTAGGGGCCTACCGTTAAGATTTAAATTATTACATTCTTAGATACTAAGATCAAACGTTTATTTATATGTCATTATTTTAGTTATTAGTGAACGCCATAACATATGTGCTAAATTGTAATTTCCTTTTCATAAAAGCTAACACGACTTACTCAAAACCCTGGCAGCAGCTTAATTACCTTGATACCACATTTAGTAGATTATTTAACTATGAAGATCAAAGAAGTTACCTGGCTGTAATTAAGTCCTATTAACACTTGCTGTGAGCAGTAGTGAACGCCAGAACATTTTTTCTTTATGGCACCAGACAAATGCACTCCTACTTATAAAAAAGTTGTTTTATATGTGTATGTTTTCGCCAAACGTATGGCTTTTGTTTACTTTATAAAATATTTTTGATCAAAAAATGTCAGTTTTCCGTGTAGGGACAGCCACTAAGTCAAATTACCCATGTTTTATTATTATATTTTCTTTTTGGATACAATCAATACAAGGATAATTTGTCATTGTTTTATTATATTAAATTTAATTGGGGATTTTTGCTGTTGTATGCTTGCAGATGTGTGTCGTTTCTTGCATTACCATTATACTGAGACAGAATTTGGGATTTTTTTTTCATTTTTATGCTTGCTGGTGTGTGTCATTTCTCTCATTACATTATATTTTTGATCATTTTGTAATGGTTGTGAATTTATATAAATGTCCGATATTTCCATCGATGTGGGCCGAAACGTCCATGGGGCGAAACGTCCATGGGGCGAAACGTCCATTAACCATGTGGGGCGAAATGTCCATTGCAGTGGGGCGAAATGTCCATTGAAGTGGGGCGAAATGTCTTGGGCCGAAACGTCCATGGGGCGAAACGTCCATAATCCGTAAAGAATATGTTGATAAAGGTTTGGCTTATTGTATTGGTGTGGCAAATTGACAAATTAGGCAAAAGATTAAAAAACAAATGAGAAAAGACTTTCAACAGATTTGTAGGCTTTTCAAATCTGAAGAACATACAAAAACGTATGACATTAAGTGGACAATATTATATATCTTTTATTGAAATAAACACACAAATTGGTGTAAATGATACTGCTTTGTTTTAACTGGATTAGAACAAAAAACGATGAAATCGTTAAAAATTAAAAGTACTTTCAGTAGAAAACAAAATGCATATCAGGGAAAGTAATGCTTTGTGAGTTTTGTATTGTATCAAGCACGGTGTTTTATGATGGAACTGGAATTAATTGGCGTGATGAGTATAACATTATTATTATAAAAACCTGACTGCTATAATGATTCATAGCGAAAAAGACATTTTCCCCTTCCCATCATTATAATATTTACTGATAAGAAAGCTCATGTTATGACTAAATAAAGATTTATTATGAAGAAAAAAATAAAGGTTTCATTTTATTTAGCTCCTTTGTCTGATTTTTGCATCTATTTAAATTTTTTTGTCTCCGATTTGGAGCTCCACTAAAAACTGCTCCCACACAGCTTGTGCATGCCCTGTAAAATTACAATCAAACACAAGAGACCATTGGAGCACCGCTGGAGAAGCAGCAACACATTCTGTTACACATTTACAAGAACTATTGTAATTTATTTTATGACTTAAATACAACAAGTGAAGTATTTCAAAAGAAGCAGAGTACTAGTACAAATATTATTCATGCAGGAATCCCTCCAGCAGTCTGACATTCCTTGACCAAAAAGAATTTCCAGGCATTTTTTTAATAAGACTTCTTCTTTTTAACTGTTAAGAACTGAAACCCGGATCAATCCATGTCTGATGCTCATGAGAAACCCCTGTTATGTATATTTAAATGGTGTTGGCTTTTGTCTATGATTATTATATTATGTATATTTAATTTATATTGTCTGACTGGCCTTTGTCCATAATTGGGGATAACAGTTTGGGCCAACGTGACTAATGTATATCTTTTTTAAAGAACATATTACTTTTATTTTTTTGTGTATGATTGTAGATTTTATTATTATTTTTATTTGTGGGAAAACATGTTTACTTGGATGTGAGTTCTAGATATAGCTTTTATTCTGACCCTAGAAGATTCCATAAATGAATTCTGTTTACAGCTTGGTGGAGATTTCCATAAGGATGACCCTAATCCTGGTCCTCTTACTGTTACTTAGGTTTTTATATTATTATGGTTGTTTATTGTAATTGTTCATTCCTACTTTAACATTTTACTACTGAATTCAGCTTTTTAGTTGTGTTCTATCGAAATAAATTATTTGTTGAAATTTACACAACTGTTTGGTTTTGACTCTTTTCTGTTACTTTGTGAAGTCAAGTTGTTTTATGTTGTGTCCAGTTTGGGGTTTAATTTTTATTTTTTTCTTCAAATTATTGAATTCAAGCTATTGTTAACTAAGAAGGTAGTGGTGTGTGTGTGTGTGTGTGTGGGGGGTAATGGCAGTGATTGTAGTAGTTTTTGCTGTTATTATTGTAGCTGTTGTGTTATCATAATTTTTAAATTTTAAAATTAGTTTTCCTGCTATTGTTGTAGCTGTAGAGTTATTATCATAATTTTTTTAATTTTAAAATTAGTTTTCCTGTTGTTGTAGCTGTAGTGTTATTATCATGATTGTTTAATTTTAAAGTTATTTTTATCATGATTTTTTAATTTTAAAATTAGTTTTCCTGTTATTATTGTAGCTGTAGTGTTATTATCATAATTTTTAAATTTTAAAATTAGTTTTCTTGTTATTGTTGTCGCTGTAGTATTATTATCATAATTTTTTTTAATTTTAAAATTAGTTTTCCTGTTGTTATCATGATTGTTTAATTTTAAAATTATTTTTATCATAATTTTTAAATTTTAAAATTAGTTTTCTTGTTATTGTTGTAGCTGTAGTGTTATTATCATAATTTTATATCTATATATATATATATATATATATATATATATATATATATATACACACACACACACACACACATATATATATAGAAAGAAGGAGACAAAAATTCACATCACAAAACTCCTATTTGACCATTGGCTAAGAAAATAATTTAACCAAAGCCACTAAATGTGAAATGTTGGTAAAAGTGACCTTTTGTTGCTTGTTGTATATATGAACAGAGATGCATACAATCATATACTTTGATTATACTTGTATGAATAGAGCTATAACAATAAACTTTAAGCATAAGAGATAAATCAATGAAGTATAAATATTGTTTTGTAGAAAGGATGTAGTTCTTGTCCATCTGTAAACATTCACCAAGTTTAATGATTTGATGAGGGGCCACAAGTGGTTTAACATGCTCTGCCATCTCACCTCTGCGTGGGTTCGAGTCTAGGATTCGGCCAATGTGGGTAGGTAGGAAAGATTGCCAGTAGCTTTTTGTGGTTCGGTGGTTATTTCTGGGAGTTTTCCTGGGTTCTTCCTTTATCAGTAATATCGTGTGCTTAAAAAATGGCGTTAAACCCTACAACAACTAATGATTTCTTGAATAAAAGTATGAATACAGTATTAATAAAGTATGAATACAGTATGAATAAAGTATGAATACAGTATGAATAAAGTATGAATACAGTGTGCAACAAATCTAAGCTAAATGGAAAAACTTGACTGAGAGCATACAAATAATGAGCATGCATGAAAAAAAGTTAGCTCCATCAACCCTCTCTTGGGATGCAAGCTTTTTCCTACAAATGAATGCCCAGCATATGCATTATTTCTCCCATATACAAATTGACATGTATTTAAAATGATAACAAATTGTAATTCAAAATACTGTTCATTTTCTATTCCCAGGCACACTACCATATTTATTCAGCGATAAATCCATGCTTGATGATAAAGCCACATCTAATTAAAAATAATATGGTAAATGTCTACCAATACAATCTTTCATAGATGGTGTACCCCCTACTTTATCAAAAATATATTAGGTTGGGCACTAACCGCCCCAACCCATTTTAGCAAAGAAAATAATTGTACAGAGCCATTCTAACATGATCTTTAACTTTTGAGAACTAATTTTAAAAACAACAATGCAACTCTGAAGCTTCAAATCTTTAATTAAAAAAATGTTTCTGTTTGTTTGGTGTTCAATGACACATCAACAGAAGAAAGGTTATATCATGCAGAGGCAACGAGAGTAATGTACCTTGCCCAGAGACCCACCACAACAGGTGACTATGCTTAAAACTGGTAAGTGGCAAGTCTAGTATGCTCATTGCTAGCCATCATGTCTCCATCAATTCAATAAACATCTCTTGGGGCAGGAACAGTCTGTGTTTTGAGTACCAGTCCCAGAACTCAACTCCTTGACATTCAATCTAGAAATGAACAGGTAATATATTCCCTTAGGAATTTTCAAAATGTTTTCAGGACTTCAACTCCATATTCTCAATTTTAATTTTCTTTCAAGGATTTGAAAGAACATTAACCAAATTTAGAAACATCTCCAGAACTACATTGCTCTTGGAACCATGGAACACTGCCCATACCAAGAAATTCAAAATATATCATCCTGGACTTTTAGTACATCTTTTCCCAATAAACTGACTCCACATAACTGTACAAACGGTCCAATTGTAATTGGTTCATTGCAAATATAAGTCCTTTTCAAATCCACAGTGTCCATCTATCTGCTTTCTTATGACTGCTGAAGACGTTTGTGGTCAATCTTCTCCAACAAGACAAGACTATGAGTTCATTAAGGAAAGCATATCATTCTATCTATCTACTTACTTATTACTTATCTATATGTCTCTCTGTTTGTCTGTTTAAACTGTCAAATAAAACAACACTGGGAACATTATATCGTACATTACATTATTAAATTCCCAATGTGAAACCCATGTATTGTTAATTAATAGAATAACTGTAACACATGGATTTTATATTGGTCCAAATATATATCGATGATTATGTTTTTTGTATAGAAATATTTTTACAAAAAAAGCAAATAAATCTAAATCATTTAATATCAAGTAACCTTTGTTATCTTTGACATAACAAGTCTGAGAAAATTAGACTACATTCAAATAACTGTCCTAAGAGAACATATATGAAAACTAGAAATGGCTGAATATAAACCTACCCCACTGAGTTTCAGTAAAAAAAAAAAAGGCCTTGCTACACATTGTTGAAATTGACTTGACTAAATATTATTGAAATAAAGGTGTACAGCGAATTTGATTTCAATATGTAAAGCCATTTTCAAGTATTGCACACACACAGTGTACTATTTTCCACTCTGTAGGATCTCTTAAATACACCCTACTACACTGTGAAATCTACAAGATTTACAGGTGGGGTCTGACCTGACTACACTGTGCTGTTGGATAAAAGACTTAATAGAATTACAATCTGTGATATTACCACCTGCAGTTTGTCATGTAAGGATAAAACAAAAATCCACAAACAAGACAGGTAGAATTCAACTTTTTGAGTTTAGTGATACAATGCTCCATTAGCATGTGTAAAAATAAGGGCAGTGCACTTTTTGCATACTGTATACAAGTCCCAGTTGAAAAGAATAAAAAATATGGGTCACATTGACCTACCGGTAATTCTGTAATAAAGATATAGTACTCAATTCTTGATATTAACAGTATTGACAATGCAAATAAACCACATACATACACATAAGTAAAAACTTGCGTGGTCATGAGCAAAGCTGATAAAATGTGAAATGTAGGTCACAGTGGCAATCTTTTGTTGTAAGGGCATGGAGCTATTAGAGAAGCATAGACCTTCTTTAATGATTCTAGCATGAAAATAAACTTAAAACAAAATTTGGCCAAAGTCAATGAACCACAAAACTCTTTTGAGGTGAGCTAATGAATGCAGTCATCAAGTTTAATGATTCTCTCATAAATGGTGATTGACAAATAAACAATCCAAGTCAGTGAAGCATAAAACATGGGCCACAATGATCTATTTCTGTGACAAGGATCAAGTACCTTTCAAGAAGCACCCCATCATATAGTTTCATGATTCCTGCGATATCAGTGTGTAAACAACTGATATGGTCATAAGCTAAAACTTAACCAACAATGTACAAATAATATTTATGTATATTTAAAGCTAGCTCCTCACTAAAGTGTAGGTTCCATGAAAATGATCTAAAAAATTGCCATGGAGTTAGAAAGAATGATTGCAATGTATAAGCTTTCATAGACTTAAGTAAAATAGCTTTCTTTTACTTGCCATGGAGTTAGAAAGAATGATTGCAATGCAGTCAGGATATACATATGCTTTCATAGACTTATTAGCAAAATAGCTTTCCTTTACTTCGTTGGAGCAAGTATTAAGTGGCAGGTATGGTAGGATGAAGAGGAAATCAGTCAAAGCCAGTTGGGGATGACCTAAAAATTATCTAACCTAAATGATAATATTATTTCTCCATAAAGTGGTACTACTATAAATGATGCCTTATGAAACATCATCTCATTGCAATTTCATAGATGACATTGTCATTCCAAAACGCATACCACTGCTGCATCAAATGCTGTTTGCCTTTTTCACAGATAAATCCTTTTTGCCATGTGGCTATTTCTTGTCATTTTATTTTATTTCTTTAGACCTTTTTATTAACCTGGTTCTGTTTTAAAAAGTAAATATCAGTAATTATTGGTCTACATGCGTCACTCTTTTTGTTCATCTGTGTATATATTTTATTGTTCTTTCATGAAGATATTGCTTCAGGTTGAAATTAAAATTTTATGAAATTAGGAAAATATTCTTTATTCCGTGGAATTCAGCCCTCTTGGAAACCTCCCCACCCATCCTTTTATTACAACAAGAAGGAAAGCAATAGTTACATGTTAATTCTGCTTGCATCTGCTAGATAGCTATTAGTATATCCATGAATTTTTCTTAATCTTAGTTCAGTTCAATGGCATACCTTAGTTATATACAGGTATGGATATCCCTACAGCATTCTGCACTCAACTGGAGTCACCTTTTTTCACCAAGGCAAATTCAGTGAAAGTGGCAAATACAACCTGGTTGTGTGGTTGTGCTGTCACAAGCACTGTCTGCAGTGTTACAGGATAGATACACAATGAAACATATCTGATTTAATATATATTTTAATTTAATTGTTTGTCAGTTTTTTTTCTTCATTATAAACTATTGTAATGTAAATTTATTCACTGGAGATGAAATTTTCTAGAAATTCAGTTTAGTTGTTCAAAAAGATAAAATTCCACACGTGTTTATAAGGTGACCTAGTTCCTGACCTTGATTGAGAATTTAAAAAATTAAAAAATTTGTTGTGAGAATAGTAAGAGTGAGATCGAGGCTGTATTGCATAAGTGACCCAAACCTTTTAAATAATTTTGATGATGTAAACAACTTTTCATTTTTATGCTAAGAGTAAAATGATTGGTTTCGTCAGGGTCATATAATGAGTATGTGACTTTAAAATATAAACATGATCACATGACACCCTCGATTTCGCAACTTGGGAATTTTTTTAAATTGTGTTTTAAATTATGGTATAACCTTTTTATTAGAGAAATAATCTCAGTTTTGAGCTTTTACACATGATATCAAGATAATAATAATGAGGACTTTGTATAGCGCCTAATCTTTTGAAGCTCTAAGCGCTTTACACCATCAATAATGATATGACTACACTACAGAACAACAAATGACAAAAACAATGAAATTGGAAAAAATAAAAACATGCTGAAAACATATAAGATACAAAAAATGATTAGGTCGCTAAGTTTGTCCCTGCAATCGAAACAGGTGAGTCTTAAGAGCACTCTTAAAAGGGACCACTATGTCTTTGTGTCTAATTTCAATGGGCAGTTCGTTCCACGTCGCCGGGCCCTGGTGTGCAAATGAATGTTGTTCATATGACTTTGTTTTCACCTTGGAAACAATGAGTATACGATTATCAGAAGAAGAGTATAAGGATCTAGCTGGTGTATACACATGGGTGAGGCTGGATAGGTATGTTGGACTGGAGTCTGTCATTGAAACATAGTACAGAGAACAAATTTTGTGTTTGATTCTGTATCAAATCGATAACCAGTGTAGGGTACAGAGCAGTGGTGAGGTGTGCTCTGATCAAGGTACTCTAAAGATGATCTGTGCAGCTGTGTTTTGAACTTTTTGAAGTTTCTGGTGTAAATATTGTGATGAACCAGACAGAATTGAGTTACAATAGTCCAGTCTTGAAAGTACTAATGAGCACACAAGTGTTTTAGTGGCATCAACTGAAAGACATTTACGAATGGAACTGATGCATCTCAATTCAAGATATGCAGCCTTGCATATGTTCATGACATGTTGGTCCAATGTGAGAGTACTGTCTAGAGTAACACCTAGGTTTCATACTGACTGTGAGAATTTAATGTTGGTGTTGCTGATATTTATTGTCTGAGGTAAAGGATGTGAATGAGAAAGTCTTTGTGTTGTGATCAGAATAGCCTCAGTTTTATCATTATTCATCTGCAGCTTGTTACATGTCATCTATGATTTCACATCAGAAATGCACTTCTCTACTCCATGGATGGTAGCATCAACTTCAGTTGGGTGGCTATACTTGTATATTTGGGTGTCAACAGCATACAATTGGTGCGACACTGGGTGATGATCTATAATACTTGAGAGCGGCTGAGAGTACATAATGAAGAGAACAGGTCCAAGAACAGATCCCAGTGGAACACCAAAACATACGTCAACTGGGCTGAAGTGTATTCCATTTGCAGATATAATTTGTGTCTTGTTGACTAAGTAGGACTTTAACCACTGTAAGGCTATATTCTGAATCCAAAATAAATGCTGGAGACGGTGAAGTAATATATCATGGTCTATTGTGTCAAATGCTGCAGATAAATCCAGGAGAGTGAGGACTGTAATCTTTCCACTATCCAAAGCAGAGAGAATGTCATTAAATACTTCAAGAAGAGTAGTTTCAGCAGTGTGGCAAGGGCGATATTTAGACTGTACATTGCTAAAAAGACTGTTTGAATTCAAATGAGATACAAGTTGAGTTAGAACAACCTTTTCTATTTGTTTCAACTTTTCTCTTTTTTTATATGAATGGGAGATTAGAAACTGGGCGGTAGTTCTTTAAATCGTTATGGTCCAGTGATGGTTTCTTCAGCAGTGGCTTTACGATGGCAGTTTTGAAAAAATGATAGGAACTCCCCTGATGAGAGAGAGATATTAATAACATCACTTAGTGAAGGCAATATTGGGTCTAAGCACTCAAGGAGCAGTGATGTTGGAATTGGATCAAGTTCACAAGACTTTGGTGCACTTTTCATCATGATTGCCCGTACTAAATCAATAGAAACGGGTTCAAATGCTCCTAACTGTTGTCGCTGAAATCCTGCATCATAACTGTATGGTGACGAATCAGTTGAAATTGTACTGTCAAGTGAATCTATAATGGTGTGTACTTTGTCATCGAAGAAATTTGCAAATTTCTGGTAGGTCTAGTGGCGAGAAGGTTGTTGGAAGTGGTGTACATTTTGTTCCTTGACATTAGTTTGTTAGTTATCTTGAAGAGCTCTTTGCAGATGGAACTCTCCGTGATCTTAGTACTGTAGTGGGATGATTTGGCTAAATGGACTATGTTTATGACATTCTTCTTAGCGGCTTTGTAGATTTGTTTATGAATAGTGAGTCTGATGGAAAGTCAAAGCCTCTCTGCTTTTGTCGGCAATGTCTTTTAGCAGTGCGAAGCTGGTCCCTAACATTGCTATATCATGGAGAACACTTTTTTTTATTGATACTCTGTATTTGATGGCTGGGGCATGTTTCTCAAGCAATGAACGCAGGCAGTTATCAAGTTGTTCCGCTGTTGGATGTAAGAAAGTTGTTAGGTTTTCTTGGATGTCATGCATGAATTTGGTTCTATTTATCATCACGGAGGTTTCTCTTAGTAGCAAAAAGAGGTGGAGGGTTAGGGACTGATACGTAGAGATGGCATACAATGCAGAGGCAATCCGATGCAAGTTCGTGGGATACAAGGGTGGATGCATAATATTATCATCAGGTCTATAAAGAAACCAGTCTAAAATGTGACCAAGTTTATGGGTAGGTTGGTTAACTGACTGTTTAAGATTGAAAACATGAATGGAATCTAGGAGTTTTGACGTGTATGGTTTACCAGGACAGTCAAAGTGAAAGTTGAAATCTCTGAGAATAATTAGATTGCCACCTATCAAATTTCCATACTCTAGAAGATTTGGAAGCTGCTCCAAAAAGAGAGATTCAGTCAGCTTGTTTTTTCTACTAAGAGGAGGACGGTAGAGACAGAAAAAATTAACTGACCTTTGTTCCAGTGTGAGCGTTGTTGGGACTAGTTCAAACGATATGTGGCAGAAAATGAACGTTGTGTTGTACTTAAGGCATTTGATCATCAAATTCTTTGTAATTACAGCAATTCCACCTCCGCGAGAGTTGCGGGGGAATGACTTGATGGAGTAATCACTGGTTGTTAAATCCGCACACTTAAGATTCATCACCTGCCAAATGTAACCAAGTTTCTGTCAGGAAGAAGACGTCAATATTCTGGTTGTTGATAAAATTAACAATTTCCGTGCGCTTTTCCGGTGATCCCACTGATTGAGCATTGAATAATGCAATACGTAGTGGTAACCCTGGGACAGTTGACACAACGGTTGACAATTTAAGAGGAATTTGAACCAGGTTATTAAAATTAACAGCAGAATTTTTAAGTTGTTTATCCGTTATGGGCGAAAGGGAGATAACTGGAATTCTTTTTTCTGTTCTACGCCGGCCAGCTTTGAAAGAACGTTTTTTTTTTCGCTCCATTTACAATTAAGAAATGATGAATGTATTCCCAGTTCTTTTAGTCTTGAGCACAATGTAGTATCTAGAACCAAGGTGTGGTCATTTAATCCAATTAATGAGTCCGTCGTATTGTAAGCGGTCAAGTGACGGCGGTTTATTAAAAAACAAATGACGTCTTAACATTGGGACAAAACATCTGAGAAAAATTCTAATTGTTCTCGTTTCCAAAACAAGGAGATGAATTAACACATACGAACGGAACAGCCAATGCATGATGAAACAATAATGTAGACGATGATAGAGAACAAGCACAAATATCATAAATATAGACTTTCTGTTGTAGCCAGTGTTTGAGTTATATGTGAATTTTTCTTAAGATTGTATGGATTTTAAATAATTAATTCATTTTTCTTGAAATATTTGAGTGTATGTATGTATGTATGTATGTATGTATGTATGTATGTATGTATGTATGTATGTCTTAACAGTCCTACCCACTTATATTGACAAGCCGCCTATTTCTTCAAAAAGAGCCAAGTCCCAGTCCTATGGTCATCCATCACTACCAAAACTGTCATGCTTATGTCGATGTAGAGATAAAAGTAAATGTAAACGAAAGAAGCCCTTGGTCCCAGCGTAAGCAAACCCTTTATGTTCTAATCTTTTATGTAAACAAGCTGCCAGTTCCGACCCATACTTTGCTCAACATTTAATTGATCTTGCCACCAGGCTTTAATTTGCCTGCCTAATCATTTATGCCAACCAGCTGCCAGTTCCAACCCATAATTTGTTCAACAATTAGTTGATCTTGCCACCAGGCTTTAATTTGCCTGCCTAATCATTTATGCCAACCAGCTGCCAGTTCCAACCCATAATTTGTTCAACAATTAGTTGATCTTGCCACCAGGCTTTAATTTTCCTGCCTAATCATTTATGTCAGCAAGCAGCCAGTTCTGACCTGGACTTTATCCAACAATTAGTTGGATCTTGCCGCATGGCTTTAATGTCACAGTCGGAGAGAAAAAAAACAGGCTTTTGTTTGGTCCTATAAAGTTGGCTTCTCACAGCGACTTCAATAAAAGAAATGAATTCTGATCAATTCTTGCATTTTCCAAGTGATCGGAAATTAAAACAAGAGTATTGTGCTGTAAAAGTTTTGTTTTTAACTTTATATTTACGATGGCTACTAACACCAGTGTAAAACGCAGATTAAAAATACAAGTCACTGAAAACTAAATATCTGGCTGTTATAGAAGTTAAGGGCGGAGCATCTTGCAAAGATGTCTGAAATTTTTTCGCTGACATAATTGTATACTCAGTCTCCGCAGTTGTTGCTGGAGTAGGTCTTTTATTATCTGCGGTAACAATGACATCACCTGCGGTCATAACGATCTGTGTTTCAGCGTCAACTGCGATCCCTGAAGTTTTAATATAATCGCAAAAAAAAAAATATCAACGTGCACGAATGAAAAATTATCCAATTATGCGGTGAAGTTACACGCAACAATGGCAGTGTAGTCTGAACTGTCTCAGTTAATATCTGAAAGCCTCAACGATGCTTCAATATTGGATTCTGAGTTCGCATTAATGACTAAAATATTCTCCAAAGCAATGACTGTGATAGAATCTACACCCATTAAAGTTACAGATAAATAGATAAATGTCAACAAAAGAACTATTGCAACAGATTGCCACGAACACAACACCGGTGAAAACAACTATGATATCAGTGAGCACAACCAGTCCTGAATTTAGTATTAATTTTCCAACTGCAATTTCAGCAAGGGAGATTGCACTTGCTCAACTATGAGTATATCATAGTTGGCCAAATATCAGATCTGAACCATTTGGTGAATTACCTCCAAATTATTCGCTTGTACCTGCAAACAAAAATAAACCAGATGGAACCCCAGATTTCTTTGTTGTTTCTATCACCACAGGTAGTTATCAGATTGAACAAATCAACAATAAATTCCAGCGCAGAATAAAATCAACAACAAAAAAAGAATAAAAAATAACTATTACTGTTCATGAACCAACATTATCATCTGTGATTGAAGTAAAATCTCCCGATTAAGTCGTAGATATTTATCGATCATCGATAAAAACTGCTCTAGGATGGCCTGAAACTCCACCACATCCTGATGATGTTCTCAGATTTAACAATGATCCAGATGCTGAAGGGAGACATATTTCACCAGAGATTATAAATATAACCTCAACGATTACAGTCAATCTTGTATGTGATGTAATCGATGGTAGTTATCAAACAGATCTTGGGATATCAAATCAAGCTCAACAAGGATACGTTCTTTACAAATTTACTCCAATGGTTCCTCCTGGATTCTTGATCATGCAGAGATTCCTTGTTTTAATCATTATATATATGTAACATTTTTAATTTAAATGTTTTAATTATAATGATGGGAGAATTCGAGAGATTATCCAAGATCAAGCTTTCTAAAAATAAAAAATTTAATCTTGACAGAATATTCCCTGTGCCGATGCGAGATCTGGTTGATCCAACAGATAAAATCTTGCTCACTAAAAAAGAATTTCAGAAGAATGAAGCATCTCATGTGTGGCTGACGTTTAAGATTATAAGTGACACTAAAAATGTAGATGCTACGATGAATGACAAAAGAGCGGCGATGATCATGAACTACCTTGACGATAGAAAATATATTTTAAAAATCAAAATTATCGTACTATCAGATACAGACAATTGGATAATTCATGATAAATGTGATCCTGTCTTTTATAACAAAAAAACTGCCATACTGAGTAAAGGTTCAAAACCAGGGATGTTGACCAGTATTGATAAACTATATTACGATAGATCTAATCCTGTAACAGTGGTTATCTATGGGATATATCCGCTTGAGAAACCCAACACTGATAATCTAAAGCCGATGAAATTCTCGAAGATAAATTGTGTGGCTGAACAAATAACAGAACATTTCACCGTCTCGACTCGTGGGAAAGGTTTAACGGATAACCGACGTAATATAATAAATTCGTGGACAGAAATAGTCAAAGATGCCATAGAATATATAAAAAATTTTGCTAAACTAGGAAAGAAATTAAAATTTCCTATAACAGTAAAAACAATAACAGGAGAGATCTTATACAAATCGAAATATAAATAAAAGGGAGCTTCAATTGAAATTGTTGATCATAATGTGCATGCGTGGACTAATGCAGTAACAGTATTTCCACGCACGAGGACAGTTAAATTCTATAACGGTGACATGTTTGACTTTATTAACGAAATAAGTAAAAATGATCCTGTATCCATGTGGTTCTTTAGTTCTGAAAATGAATCCGATCAGTTTGTAAGAAAAAATGGTGATATGTATTGAACAGAATCCCTCCATGAGAAAATGAGAACATATACCCCTGACGAAAAATTAGTCGGTGAATGTTTTACTGTTCCATCAGTTGCAGCTCATTTTGCTAGACAGAGAAACTCAGTTTGATTTTCTTGATGATATAATATTAAGTTGTGTTGAATATGGTCACAGTGGACTGTGGAACCGTGAATACTCGCGTAAAGATGTTATCTCGGTTGATATGGCTGCATGTTATCCAGGAAGTTTTCTGAGATTCGGAGAGTGTTCTGTGTATTTTAAAAGATTCGGTCACCCGACACATGAGATGACGCGAGTATCAATAAATGGACCACTACCTGATTTTGATATAACCGGATTCATTTGTATCGAATCATTCGAGTTTACAGAAAATCTTCATCCAATTTGTTGTGTTTGGTTCGATAGACATTTTTCAGAAAAGAAGTGGGCTTCAATAGTAATGTTACAATATATGCTTGATTGTTTAATGTTGACATTGATTGTCAGTGAAGCGATTATATCATACTGAATGCAGACCGATGTTTGGTTACCACAACAAAAGGAATATTCTGATGAAGAAAATCCTGATAAAACCGACTTTGAAAATAAAACTGCAAAAGATCTTGACAGGAAACTAATAGGTAATTACCAAAGGAGGATCATACGATCATAAACGACATTGTACAAGATTGATCATGGACGATGCTGAATTAAATTTTATAATCGCGGATACAACGAAAAGAAATACATTTAGAAGTTGGGATACAGCTTTCTTATCAAATGGAACTAAGTTAGGTACAATTGTGAGTTATATTGATGGTGAATCACCGCAGTATACCCATTTAAGATCTTCGATGCTCACGTATGTTTCAATTCATCTATTATCGATGATAAATAAAATTCCAGAGTTTGCTGTCAGAGTAGCTACTGATTCATTTTATATCAGTAAAAAATATTCAATATTGCTAGACCAACTAAATGTCATCAATCATGCACCATGGGGTGAATGGAGAATAAAAAAGGAAAATATACTCAGTTATTCTCAATCAGCAGATGTTCCAATCAAAGATATTTACCATAGAAATAATCAGATATTAAAATCATCATCTGCACTGTCAATATATGATCCCGTAGCTAGACACAAAACGATTTATGTCAATGGACCTGGAGGATACGGAAAGACAACAAGTGCGATTAAACTATTTCAGAATTCCGATATGATCATTTTGACACCTACACACAGACTTGCACAAGAAATGACCCAACGAGGAACACAGTCATGTACTTATCACAGCTTTTTCCGATGGAGCGGAGATGCATGGACTCCTGATCACATGGGAGATAAATATATTCCGAAGATATTAGTTTGGGATGAAATATGTACAGTATCATTAGATAATCTAAAAATATTTGTTGATTGGTTGTTGATGAAAAACACTGATGTAATAATGTGTGGCAATCATGGTCAGCCACCACCCTTTGTTGGACCGTCTCCACACGAATGGCTAAAGAGATCCATTGACTATTACAAAGAAATAACTGACGATCATAGAGCACTTGATTCAACATTGAGGGAGTTTAAAAAATTAATCAGATTATAACCAAATAAAATTCAATGTGAAGTAATGCGTAATATAATTTCAGAAACCTCTTTGAACGACTTTTGGGATACATGCAGACCAAATGAGCTGATAGTTGCAAGTAGAAAGCTAGTTTGTGACACACTTCAACAAAAATTATTTCTGCTACATAAAGAAAAATTCGCAGAGTTGCCGGTACCATTATGTTATCGCCCAGCAGATACACGATGACAAAATATTCTTGTTGACATACCAGGACAGACGGAGAAAAAAAATCTTGTGTTGAGTGATATTGTTTTAGGTGATGTCAATGTTGTTGATAGCGCGTTATCGGATTGGACGCTAGGGTACGCAATGACAATACATTCATCTCAAGGATTAACTATTTCTGATACAGTTGTCTGGATTGTTGATGATCATATCGAGTGGTCGAATTTAGTTTATCTTGCAGTTTCTCGTGTCAGGAAATTATCTCAGCTAAGTAGGATTGTCATGGTTGCGTCAGAAAACACTGGCAATGTTGATAATGATATTGTAAGAAAAATATTAGATAGCTATAAACAATGTGATAAAGAAAGTAAACGCGACTTTGATCTTGACGTGCAATTTATCATAACATTAAAACAACAACAGGATAATCACTGTGCAAGCTGTAATTGTATAATGCTGTGGCAATACTAAAGTAAAAATCCTAGACAATTTACCGTAGATAGAAAAGATAACAGTCTTGGTCATACACGTGATAATGTGATGTTAACTTGTCTTGAATGTAATCGGTGTAGAGGTGCTAGTTAAGTGAATGTCGTGGTAATTGTATATCTTCTGGAATTACCTGTAATTGTTCACGTGTGAATCCATGTTGAGGGGCAGTTGAATCTAATCTGTAGATTGCAGGTCTACCTGTAGATCGTACCATGCTGGATATCTTGTGTGTAGTAATACTCCAAATAGGATCTGTCGCTCTTTTTCTTCCTCCTTCAAGTTCACCTCGTTTGTATAAATACCTGACGATGACAATACCTAATATTGGCTGCGGTGAAACATTATGCTGTATTGGTATATATTTCCTTGTAATCACATTAATAGGTTTCATGGCAGTTGTTCGAGTAACCTCATTGTTTAATGCAGGTATCACACTTGGTAATCATGCAACCCATTCATGAGATCTTGCATCCTGAATAAATTCCTTCGCTTATTGATATCCAAATAATCGTTGAGCAAGTGTTCTATTAAATCGTTCTACAATCGCTTGATCACGATGAATTTCAGTATGTCCTTGTCATATTTTAGCATTATGTCGCTTCATTAATGATGATACTGCACCAAGAAATTCTTTGCCAGGATCGACTTGTAATAGATGTGGCCATCGCAAGGGTCCTCGTCAATAAATTAGTTCGAAGGCAAATGCAACTTTAGTAGCTGTTTTAGTTGATAATGATTCTGCTTATTTATATCTACTTGCAACATCAACAACGGTTAATGCGTATTTAAATGTTACTCTACGTATACGATCATGAGGTAAAAACAGAATATCAGCCTGATGAACTACATTAGGAACTTTAACATCAAAATGTGCATATTCGATTTGTTTAGGTGGTGGTAGGTAAATTTGCCATATTGCTTGTAGTGCTAACCACACTGCGGGGAAGAACATGTGACATTTGCTGCATTAGCGAGTTTATCAATTGCTTCTCTACCTTTCCAGTATCCTCTTGGGCTATAATAAATTGTTTCCATTATAATCAATTACCCAGCACCTATTGCTATTTTGGTTTTCGTCGCAGATTTTACTAACCAATTGGCTGAGATTTTTTTATTTTATGGAATTCAATGCATGAATCAATTTCACATCTGCGATATGTCATTGTTCTAGATCTTTACTTTTATAAGCTACATCATGAACATGACATGCTTTATCGATTGCATTTACCAGATATTCACTGGATTTTGGTTGATCTCGTTCATCAAGCCTGATATCAAGTCGAGTGCCAAGACCACAGTAATTATATCCTGGATGATGTTTTTCTCTGGGATATTTAGCCCACGGAGTTCCTGGAAATTTTGACATTAATGTTGCAATGTCACCACCGTTTTTTTTTTTTGGTAAAAAGGAAAAGTTCTTTCTACCACATACGTAACATTTTCCACTGTATGCTATTCTTTTATTTTTTGTTGTAACCGTAGATAAATCAGTAGTTGAAGTTTTAACCTTACAGCGTAAACAATATAAATCCATGATAAAATATAATACCATGGATGTAATTGATTTTTCAGCCACATGAAAACAAGAACAAGTAAAAGATCATCCAGCATTACCAAATTCGATCAGAATGCTACTAATAGGCCCGTCTGGGTCTGGTAAAACACAATTATTACTTAATTTGATAAAACAGCTTCCGATTTCACTTGAGCTTTTCCATTTACTCAAATCAGGCCTCTGCTATGGGCTAAAATCTCTTAACCCAAAGTAGAAAAGGCACATAATGAGAATCTTTGAAGAGCTTTTGATCAATATATAGTACATAACTATTCAATGGCTTTACTGTCTGTGGAAGGAGCTAGGCAGATTTTAAATTAGCCAAAATTTGGCTAAGGATTCCTGTTGCCATACTCAGTGAGGCTGGTACACAACTAATGTCCTTTTAGCCCAATTTGGCTAATTCCTACAAAGCTGTTCTTCACACTCTTAGGTTGAAACCAAATCTTGGCTAAATGAATGCTTAGCCAAAATTTGGCTAAGGATCCCTGTTGCCATACTCAATGAGGCTGGTACACAACTAATGTCCTTTTAGCCCAATTTGGCTAATTCCTACAAAGCTGTTGTTCACACTTTTAATTTGAAACCAAATCTTGGCTAAATTAATTCTTAGCCAAAATTTGGCTAGTGTCTTTTAGTATAATCCCCATGTATGGTTGCAGAATCTAGGAAACTGATTAGCCAAAATTTAGCTAACTGCAATATTGTCTGTTTCTATAATGTACTGTATGACTTTTAGGCAAAGACCAAATTTGGAATAAATGTATCCTTAGCCAAAATTTGGCTAGTGTGAACAACAGCATTTAGTACAAGTTGCATGTATGGCTGTTAGAATCAAAAAGCGTAAAAGCAATTAATTAGCAACATTTGGCTAATCACCTCAATGTCTCATACCATAATGTACATTTATGACCTCTAGGTAAAAATCCAAGTTTTGGAGAAATATGTTTTGCAAATGGATGATCAGCCAGCATTTGGAAAAATTAAAATAAAAGCTTGGAAAATAGAAAAATAAAAAAATCTTTCCTTCTTTCAGAACAAGTGTTTATACAGTAGACTCATGCTGCATGGCACTCTTTTAATTGCAAATGGAGTAGCACTCAAAACCTAGTTTAGTGGCCACCTACTTCAAAACTCCATCTTTTCCTTGCTCTAGTTTCTATCAAGTTTGCCTGCAGATGTTGACCACCTGATCAATGACCACTGTTTTTCTCCCATGGATCCTTGTGTACTGTGCAAGTGATTATCTAAGCACGTTTTTTTCCCCATCATGGGACTAATCAACCACACTTAAAACAAAATATTTGCAATCTCAACTGCCTAACTGATTTCAACAACTGTCTATAATTACATGTATATGGTTCAGTCAATTGCAATCTTGCAATGTACTTTGTTTTCCTTATATGTTATCAATCCTTTTAAATATCCATCTTCTTTTATGTACTTGACCAACTATTATTTCTGCTCTTTCTCTCTATCTGCTGCCATCCTCTCACATTTCCTCTCTCATTATATTGTTTCATGCCTATATCTTAAATCCTTGCACATTGCACTGATCCAGCATACAAGGTCATCTGTTGGGCTACTAATGTTACATGTAATTTGAAAATGTATATAATTGAGCATAGAACGTAGAGTGTAACATTCAAATTTAATGAATGGGAGACTACCAAACCATCCCAGTGATTCTTATAAGGTTAGTATTTTTATATAAATTCATGAGGTAAATTATCTATTTTACCTCCATCCACCACCATTCCATTCTAATGTGTGCCAACCCTACTGTTGATAAATGTGTAATCAGAATAGTCTAGTAAATACACCTTTACTGAGCTGTAATCCCGAGGAAATGAATAGTGAATCAAAATAATAATATATGTACAGTAAAACCTGTCTTGATACCACTGTTATGAAAGACCATAATTTCCATACACAGACTTATTGATTATGTAGGATTATGACCTGTTTTGAGAGACCATTTCTTTTGGCAGAAGGGGTGGTCTTTGAAAACATGTTTTACGGTACCACAATGCTTTTAAATACCCAAATTTGTAATGATAATATCACATGGCATTTAGAAATTCTTATTATAAATGTAAATTTAGAACTTTCTGAAATGTATTATATCAATCTGTGCTTGGTCAAGTTTTGCCATAAAATGATGTCATGACATTACTTGTGGAATTTTAAAATTCAGTACGCTTTGGCCAATGTGTTTCCTGTATATATAAATCTTTGTAAGGAATAACTTAATTGGCTTTGACATTCAGTGAACCATAAACATTTTCAGCACAAAAATAAAGTTCTGCTAAAATATATAATCTCTTCAACCATCAAATTGTCTATGCAATAAGAATGTAAATGAATAAATGAAATGCTTGTAATTGGTACTATGTCTTTATTTGAATATTTTATAAAAAGGGATAGGAAGCACATATTGGATTATGTTAATTAGGTCAGATAGAGTAATAAAAAGCATATTATCAAGTATATATCATGGTAATCCATTTATTTTTAAATCTGACATCATATAAGACAAGTGACTGAAGCTTTAAATATAACAGTAAACACAGACATAAGGTTTTTTTGTTTCAAGTTCAAATGCATATATTAATAATTGTGTAAAACTTTGCTCAGGCTCTGTATGTCTTTGAACTCTTCGCAGAGTCTTTTTTGAGTAACTAAGGTATGGTTGCCATCAACAATATCAACGATACCTTCAGACTTGAAATTCAATTTTTATGAGTCATCACCAACATCTACAGTTCCATTTGCAGGAGGAAATTCCTTGAAGTTTCCATTTTGTACCATAACTTTTGCATTGATATACAACCTGCAAACATAATTATGGTCAATGCTTCTGACAGCAGTTTTGCTTGATGAACAATGCAGGGTCTGTATATCAACCTCAAATGTTCCAAGAAACTTTGACTGAGCCGCATGCATGAAAACATTCTGCTCATTCTGAAAAACATAATCACATTGGAGATAATGAAAATCATAATCACATTGCAGATAATAAAAAACATGCTAAGCAATCATAACTTGATTAAAATGCCTTTCTTGGTATTTTGAAAGAAACTAAAATTCCTACCAATGGAAAACATTATAAAGCTTTTCAGAGAAGCATTTACTGTAGTCAATACATCAATGAATTATAATCTTCTATAAATGTGCATGAATATTCATGATAAATCTCATCTGACTAGAGTTAGAAGTCCTTCTATAGAAATGCTACCAAGGCTTCATGCAGAAAGGTAATGTAAAATGGTCTGAGAAAGAGACTTTTACTATTTTTGTCAATGTTGCTGAAAGGTTATATAGCGCAAACATCACACAGAGCTGAATTTCCTTTTTAAAATGTTAAGTTACTTACAAAAGTACAGTGCACTCATTAAATATGGATAATCTTAGTCAAAACTTAATATATGTTAGGGACAAACCAGTTAATCTTCAGGGATGGTTGTTGGAGGGGTGGGTGGGAACTAAAAAAATAAGTGAATAGGAATTCCAAAGAATGTTTGCATGATTTTAATGCTTTACATATCTTTAATAATTGTTCAGTCATATCATTACAATGTCTGGTGTGTGACAGTTTATAGTGATTTCTATTATTGGGCCATCATACAAAAGACATGTGGCATGCTGTCCCACCCATTTACATTATCCTGACACCAGGCCAATGAATTCTAACACTAATGTCTTAATGCTGGGCAATAGCAATGCAGCTGTTAGTATCATTGTTACAAGTCTTTGGTATAACTCAGCCAGGGTTCAAAACCGCAACCTCCCACATACAAGGCAGATGCTCTAACCACAAGGCCACTGGTTCATTGGAACTCCAATGCTAATAAGAATGTTAGCTTGTAACAAAGCATGTCGGATAAATGTGTTGAAAGTTTCATCATGATTTTGTCACACAGGGGTCATCTCTGTACTAGAACTTGAATACTATTTTAATGTATTTGTGTGTGTGACAAACCGCATAATAACTTTAATAAGTTGACAAGATCAGACTGAAATAAAAGCCACAAATTGATTTTGAAAAATTTGGAACTTGTTTTCATGGCAACCTCAAAAATATTTATTAATGTTTATAAAGTTAAAAATATTAACAAAATATGGTACTCTTATTGATGTACAGATGAGTTAAGCTATTGGTGGATGGAACCCATTTTATATTCCAGACTTTTCAGTGGGTGTGATACTTATAGAGATCAGGTTTGGGAGACTCTAGAGTTCATTGTGACTACTTTCCTTTATAATTACAGAAATCAAATGTAAAGACACTGTATTTACTGATGAAAAAGCATATTACCTTCAAAAATGTGCTTAGACTTTCACAGAAATGTGTGACACTGTTGCAGTCCAACTGTTTGTAAAACAGCATAGTACTCATGACATGATCTGTCCAAAGCAATTCCACTGTAAATCCAGCACCCCCAATACACTATAAAAAGATAAAGGCACATAGTAGCCAATTTATAAGTTTTTTGTTTGTTTGCATACTGACAATGAAATCCACAAAAAGCATATACACAAAGTATTCCATATTAACAATCCTTTATTATCCACTGAATTAGAAAAATAAACATAACACGGGTATTATAAATGCTGCACAAAATCAAATTATGGCAACAAGGAAAATGCATGTTAGTACTGGTTTTCAATACAAATTTGACTGAGACATATTTTTCTGCACATGTTCTCTATATATTCTCAGGAATCAATGACCTACTGATAATCACACACTAAGTAGTTATTGAATTACCTACTTGCAGATTGCATTAATTACAGTTCAGTTTTGCTTGCCACACATTTTAGTTTCCAAAAATGCACACCTTGAAAACTGTTATTACAGATCTTAATTGTATAAACTTTATGAATAAACTGATGTAAAATGGTCAGTTTGTGTCCATTTGTGACAAAGCTTTCCCAGATTATAAATGTATCCACCAGCAAGTCCACCATTAACTCTTATTCATTATTCTGTAGCCAACTAATATAAAGGAAAACATTTTAAAAAATATAAAAATTTGATCTATATTTTTATTACTTAAATTTCATTATCTGTTATAAATAATCATTCTTCATTGCTGGCATTTTTGCTGTCAGGTTACAAATAAAAATTATATCATTGATGAAATGTAAAAATGTATAATTCAATGGAATTTGGAGACATGCTAATGGCTCAACCCATGAAAAAAGGTGTGCAGCTTGTTGTGCAGCTTGTTCACATCAAGTATACAATATAATATACATGTACTGATCATGAATTGTCTAGTTCAAACTGTTTTAATGTATGGACCATTTTAAATGAGAGTTTGCAATGTATATGAGCAAAAGAGAATTTAATATGCTTTTGTTAATTACCTTTATACATGTTTCATCACTACTAAGTCCACATTCTTCAACTGTTCCAAACTTGTAATTTATATCTGGATCTGTAAGAAAAGATTTAATAGCATCTTCAATTCTAAACTTATACATACACTATCTGAAACCAACTTCTCTTAAATCACCCTCTCTTTCATGCATATATTTCATGTGATAAATCAGGGGATTGACTGTTAAAACTAGAATATTGACAATTCTGCAAAGTCCAACTAAAATGAACATGATTTATTTTAAGTCAAATTTAAAACCAAAGACTTCTTTAACCTGACATGCATAACTTTTATATTTTTATGATTGTCAAAATGTTCCTTGTACAGATCTGAATTCATAATTAATTGTGTTGTATGGTCACATTTGAGATGAGAAATTTGAATACACTATATTAGATTGATGTGAATGACAGATCAAGTTTTTGACAAACACATAATGTTGGCAACTGATAATCAATTATAGGATTTTTAAATCTTCTAATACTAGTATTCAATTAGTTTTGATTAGTGTTTCTATTTTTGTACATGTGTATAAAAAATTAATTATCTTAACAATGTAATCTTCAAAGGTGATCATGTTCACACAATATTTGGAGGGTGTGTGTGACCTGACTCTTTGGAAACTGTACCTAGTCACAGTCAGCAAGTGAACAGCAGCTTGATTCTCTAGTGAACAGTGTGTAATTAATTTCAGAGATTGGATTCTCAGTCACTACTCAGCAATGAATGAATTTGAATTCTGAATTTTTCTGGCTCACAAAATTGCATATTGGTGTAAAACTATATGATACATCTATATATATGAGATTTGGTCAAAAACTTAATAATATGGTTTGAAAAAGTATTCAGCAGAGATTAAAACTGCTGCATACAACCCGTCAATAAATAATAACATTATATAATTCTGTCATTATTGCATGTCTGGATAGACATTTTGAATATTTTCTGTCATGGTAAAAATTAATCCCATTTCCAGTAAATCTGCAGTTTTAACAGCAATACATATCCATAGAAAAACTGTGTTTGGTCCACAAAATTCAATAACGTTACACAATATTTTTCTATCTCCCTTTCTAGAATCTGGAGAAGAAAAAAAACATTTAGGTAATATTGTCTGGTAAAATATAGAAATATACTTACATTTCACTTTTACATAAGTACCAATATCTGTGTCATTAAGATTTATGCAAATTTTTCCTTGTCTGCTGAGAGTCAAAGACCATGTGCTGAAGGAGAGCAGATCCTTATTGTAGATATAACAGCTATCAGACCCTACAAAAAATGAGATATTGTATGTGTCAATTAATAACAGCATTAGGAATGTTCCTTTCTCTTTACAGTACAATTATCATTATCCTTATTATTATTATTATTATTATTATTATTATTATTATTATTATAAGAAGAAGAAGAAGAAACAATGAATAAAAACATACTTAATACATAACCTTGTCAGTTTCTTGGAAAAAACCTGAACATTTTACTAACATATTGTGGATTTTAAATCAATTAGCAATGTATTTAAGGACCTGAAACAGCTTATTACAGTGCAAAAAAATGCAGGCTGGTTGTTTGATTGTTGCATTGTTTCATTGTGTATCTATCCTGAACTAATTATTATTATTTACTGAAAATTAAAAGTTTCATTGAAATTTCAAAATAAAAGATCATGCTTTCTTTAATTTGCTTGTTTATATGACACAGTATACAGAAACAAATCTTTATTTTAAAATTGTTTCAGGTAGAAATATAGTTCAGTAATTTCTATTTTTTGTGTA
Source organism: Unio delphinus (assembly GCA_029339505.1). Classification (NCBI taxonomy): domain Eukaryota; kingdom Metazoa; phylum Mollusca; class Bivalvia; order Unionida; family Unionidae; genus Unio; species Unio delphinus. The sequence goes on from JAQISU010000008.1 coordinate 22,864,024, forward strand.
AAGGCTTTTAATCATGAAGTGTCTCAATTGATATATTTTAAGAAATTCTGTTGTATATAGCGTTCATTAAAAACAATATTAACTGTACTTACTCTCTCCTGTCACACAAGCCTCTACTGTTTCATGCCCCTTCTCTGTTTAATCTTCTTCATGAAAATCATAAACTGATGACATTCTTAAACTGTGTTACTTCCTGGCTCATAGTGTGCTACTACTGGCATTTCTAGGTGGGCATACAATATTTAACCTCTCAAAGACATGCCTTAGTCCAATGTCAGACATGCCTTAGTCCAATGTCTGTATAGAACTTCTTACTTTTGATCTTGGAGTTGGATCACATGGCTTATTAGTCTGGTCTTTGATATTAATGGTCATGAACTGGAGCTGTTGATGCTATGCTGATTGGATTATCAGTGATGATTTGTTGGATGATGTCTTGCTTTGTGCAAGATAAACAAATTATATAATACTGAAATGCCCATAGTCAAAGTGCTGATCTCACAATTTGCACAAATTATAACCATGTACAAATCATTTTCTTTAAAATCCTTTAATTATAATGCACCATCAATCTAAAAAACTTGTATAGCTTATTCCACTTTCCTTTTCTTAACCAGCAATTTTTATAGATAGTGTAACATCAAGATCTTCCACCCCAACCCCCTAATTATTTATTTCCACCTCCCTTACAACTCATTAGTTTCCCCCTCTAGTTCTAACTTCTACTCCCTTGCCTAAAATAATTAATTTCTTGTCAATATGGACACTTTGGTAATAAGCTGAATGCAACGTGTATATATGTAATGAGTCTGCTAGCAATTGGAAATGGGGTAGATTCAGCTATCACATTCTTTTCCCCATTCAACCAATTAATTTATTTTTATTAATGCGCCCTTTGGTAATACACTTAAGGCATACAAGTGAGATACCACAACATAATGGATCCTTTAACAAATGGGGGGGGGGGGTGCAGATCTATCTACCTGATTTTCCCCCCACTATTATGAATTAGTTCCGTACACATAATCTATTTAGTATTAAACATATGGAAATACCATGCATGTAACAGGTCATACAATATATTGTGCATGGGGGTACATGATCAATTAGCTGATTATTTCTCCTAACTGCAATTAGTTTCTTTTCCTTTTCTACATTTGGTATATAATGCAAGTATATGTTTACTTTACAAAATCTCACATATGGATGATTTCAAATGAACCTTTACAGTTAAAAGACGTTACAATTTCGGACTAATAGATTTTTAACAGTCACTTGCATAGTATAAGACATAACTGTTAAAGAATCTTCCTGGTTCTTCTTAGCAAACTTACAATGCATTGAAATGGGGACCTGGTCCCCAGAATGATTCTGATGACCTAAGTGGTTAGAGCATCCACTTGTGATGTGGGAGGTTGTGGGTCAAATCCCAGCTAAGTTATATCAAAGATTTATACAAATGGTGCTAGCATCTGCCTCACTTGGTGCTCACCATTAAGAGGTTAGTTCTGAGAATGGTTGGCCTGGTGCCAGAATAATGTGACTGGGTGGGACATGATGTTACATGTCTGCAGGGCTATGCATGAGTGGTGTACATCACTTTAACACATTAACCCCTGGAGGTTTTTGATGTTTTCGCATAAAATGCGAGTAGGAAACATATTTTGGGGACTATTTCTAAATACATCGTAATCCATCGATTTCCTAACAATAATCTGTTAGACAAATGGTTACCAATGATACAGAAAATGTTTTTCATTGGTTAGTTTACTGGCGCATGAGCAGAAGGGCAAAAATCGGAGTTCTTTTTTTTTTTTTTTTTTTTTTTTTGCTTAACGGACCCATGATTTTCGTATGTAGAAGACTATTCAACATGTCCATCTTATCCTACTTTTTGCACAGGTTCACCTGTCTGTGTGCGTCTCAGACCGGTCTGCCGTAGATCTGAGGTCATAAAGTCTAAAATCTGGACACAAATTCGGAACCCGACCATGGGCGATTTTTGGGTGAAAAAAAAACGGGTCCAAAAACTTCGGTTTTTTCCTCTGTATTTTGTAACACAATTAAAATATCCATATTACTTGCTATCATTGTAGAGCTACATCTGTCTACTTTTCAATGATACCACCCACTTTAGTGTATCATATATGACCTTGACGCTACAGACCATGGAAGTAGGCTAGTACCTCATACCTCGTAAAGTCGTCGCTAGGGGTTAATGTGTTAAACTAAATATAAAAATCCAAAATACACACACACACACACACACATGGTCATTTACAAGGTTTTGAAGGAAAAACAATCTAGAGTGAGTGAAAGTGTCCAAGGAAAAATATGATGGGTACCTCAACAAATAATACTGTGTAACTCCTTTGGAATTGGATCAACAGATACTATACACATAAATGTCAGTAGAGATCAATGATGTTGCACTTATAATCTTGGCATCTTCTTCCCACACATTATTGTTTCCTTATTCCTGTCCTGTAAATACTTATTTACATTGTTTTTGTGGTAATTTGTAAGTGATTTAGTAATCATTGTGGAGCACATGTCTGACAATACTATTTCAGGAAATTTTGAAGCTGTCTTCGCTTGTAGCTTAAAACATACAATTGAGAAGAGAGAAAGATTAAGCAATAGAGAAAGACTGATATAGGAAGAAGAGCGTAAGACAGATGAGAACCATAAAAACAGACTGGAAGTGAGAGGAACACAAGAGGAAGACAGAAAATAAAAAGAGGAAGACAGAAAAAGAAACATAAAGACAAAGATGAGAGAGAGGAAGAAAGATACAAGAAGATAAAGAGAGAGATAAGAAAAAGGGCAGTTTTATGAAGGGAAGAGAGGCGTAAAGAGAGAGAGAGAGAGAGAGAGAGAGAGAGAGAGAGAGAGAGAGAGAGAGAGAGAGAGAGGGAGGGAGTGAGGGTGTCAGGGCTGATTATTTTCCTGTAGGAAGAAAATCACCTGGGTAAATTGTTACCAAGGAAATTGTTAGGAGGGGAGGGGGATTTGGTCTTTATGACACAGGCAAGACTTATGTATAATGAACACCAGCTTGTCATCCAACATATATAAAATCATGGAAAATTTTTGAGACCTTTTTCAATAAAACCATAATGTTAAGGTGCCTAAACTGTCAAATCAAATATGGTTATCCTATTTTTAAAGCACAATTAGTGTCCCATTTTTATAGCATATTAGTACTATTTTTTTTTCATTCTAAAATGTTGGGTGCAGTCAAATTTGGAGGCATGTCTTATAGTGTTACTTAACCATGGGATATTATGTGACACTGATTAAGTTCCCTCTGTGCAGTACTATATGGTACCAAAAATCATTTCTGCTACCACACATAAACTGTGCAATATGTTACCAATTAGAAAAATATGTAACCCATCCAAGAATTGGGAAAAACATAATATTCCTTTGAATAATATTATGTTGATGATTGTGTTAACAAATCTTATCATAAGCGACTGAAAACAAATTGCAGATGATTAAATAAAAATTAAATGTGTTTAATGTTTCTAAACATAGATAATATAAAAGCTGAAATAATGTTCGAATATGAAAAATCTACAACTTTAAGACATATTGTTCTCTTTAGATTACTGTCTTTAAGATATTATTATCTCTCTGTCCTATGGGCTTTGATGTAATTAATATAAAGATATTTATAGCAGTGCATAAACTTATCAATGTTTTATTAATTAATACACAATCAAAACCATGCCTATGTATGCCATCTTTTATTGTGCTATTTTATTATCAATGAAATAATTATATGTACTAGAATTTATCATGTATATATATATATATATATATATATATATATATATATATATATATATATATATATATATATATATGACTTATCTACTTTTATTCAGTAGACATTGTTTTTTTGTTTTTGTACTATTTTCCATGCAACGCCAGCAGTTGGTCGGATCCAACCCATGACTTCTTCACAGTTAATTATAAATGTTCATAACTTTGCAGAGAATAGTTGTTAACATCAGTACATAGTATTATATTCTAATTCTGAACTCATTACAGAATATAAGCTATCGAAGAAAAGTAAATTTATTGTAAGAATTTCCACTTATATACATATATGTACCAATACATATATGCACATTAAGCCTTCACTCATTACAAGTTTTATAAAGTAACTATGGTTGTTACTCATTTCAAAGCAATTCAGTTCTGCTATTATTTTAAATACGTATTTTCCCTTAATAGCAATCTTTGAAAATTAAACAATTATCATTGTAATAAGAGTTTCTGACACTAGGAAGAAATCTAACCTTGCCCACTTGATAGGTTTATTCTTTCTCCAAGTGGATCGTTTTGAATCTATATTATTTTCTCATCAGAAATAAATTTGAATACATTCATCATAAACATCAATTAGGACAATTAATGTTCATAAGTTTGAATGTGTAATTTTTAACTGAAGTATCTAAAACTATATTGTTGCTGTTTGCATCTACTTTGCGTCTGTGTATAGGCAACTCAAAGTTATTGCTCAATACAATAGCGTCTCCCCTTGAATCTGAATGCAAAAGAAATTATATATTGGTAACCCCAAGATGATCTAATATGTCTCCTGTCATTTAGTAAAATGTGTATCTTGCAATAGATATATTGAGTATTCCTCATTTTCTTCAGGTAATTCATTACATCTCCAACACATAGCAATATGACAGGATAGATTTTTCACAAGGCAGTTCTTTTATATAAATGTCTACATGGAACTGCACTAGAATATCTTCAGGACTTATTCGGGCCTTTTTCAAAAAAAATACCAGTTGGGATCAATATCACATGCAAAACTTTTAGTACCAGAACCAAGAACAGAACAATTCAAAAAGAGTTTTCATTATTCTGGTACAGTTGTATGGAATAAGCTTCCACTACATGTAAAATCGGCTGAAAATATTAGAGTACTTAAAAAGAGATATCATGAGCATGCATGTGTTTATTATAGATGATGATCATACCTATATTTATAGGTATTTCCTTAATGACAGCTTCTGTGTAGACTGTGACACTAATTATTGTTTGTTTTGTATGGTTTAACGCCATTTTTAAGCACAATATAGGCTATACATGGCGGCCAGAATTATTGGTGGAGGAAGAACCCGGAAACCCCCCAGAAAGAACCACCGACCCACGAGAAGCTACTGGCAAGCTTACTCACATAACTACATTAGCCGAATCTTAGACTTGAACACACACAGACAGAGGTGAGATGGCAGTGATCCGTAATGGACAGCACTTTAGACCACTCGGCCACTCGAGGCCCCTCACTAATTATTGCTATCTTCATATAATGTGCATTTTCATACTCTCCTTAAGAGGGCCTCAAGGGAGAATAGTCCTTTACTAACGAGTCACCCTCTATAAATAAAGCATTACATGTATTATTATTATTATTATTATTATTATTATTATTATTATTATTATTATTCATAGAGGCAATTCTCAATGAGTCATCCGCTTCCTTTATTATAAAATTCTTATATCTGATATTGATCATTACATTACTTCTAGGATTTGCTGAGATATTCTATTTGATAGTGAACATTTTATTTTTAAGGCTTATGATATATATAAAAAAGAAAGTTCATATATTGTCGTTAAGAGAGAGAAAAATAAATAGAAAGAGCGAAGGTAATTTCTGAAATAAAAAATAACACAAACAATCAAAGGTCATTCAATAAAGTTGATTGAAATAGAAATGCAAAAATGATTAAAGAAATAGTAAACCAAATATCCAGTCATTAAATAAGAGTATTTTGCAACTGTCATCCTTGTTATTTTTACACAAAATTGGGTAACTTATCCTTTTCAAATTTAAGAACTTTGTTCTGTAGAATTTCTTTTTAGTTAAAATATCTTATGTACTTAAAATGATCTTGCCTGTTAGTATACTTCATGTTGTTTACTTGATATTAGAGAAAAGTTTGTTGCTTTTGGCTTACCAATAGATATTCTTTTCAATGAAATGTCAGCCACATTACAGCAAAGTAGCTTCAATGCAAACAACTTCACCTAATATACATTACTCTCTCAAAAGTACATAATAACTGGTGAGTGCCTGCTTGAATGTGAAATTCAAATTCGTTTTTTTTTTTATTGTTGCATCATGACGTTTACAAATCTTTATACATTTTGACATAGTGAATTGAACTTTGAAATTTATTGAACAATTAATGAAAGTAATTTGTGAAGTTAATAATTATTCATTAATATGTGTGTTTTATCAGTATATATAATTTTTTATGTAGCAACAGATCACTGAAAATGTATGAGAATGTGTGAATGAAAAAAATGTGAACAAAAGTAGACATATGATAACTGTTCCTTATATTTGTTGGTGTGTTTTGGAAAGGACCAAAATATTAAAATGAAAACTTCTTTTTAACAGTGTTTAATAAATTAAAAAAGCTTTAGAATTTTGAAATATATAACTGATGAAAATAAGAATATATCATGAAATATGCATCACTACACCAATTTTCACAAAACTATGTTAATGGGTCAAACATATTGAGGGCAAAATAAACAATAAGAAAGAATCACATATTGAATCATTTTGGGATTTTACTTCCCACAATTTGCTAAAGACAGACTCTCACAATTTCATTAATTGCACACTTTGAAAATCATTTGCATTCTGCATGTATTTCTATGTGAGACATTAAATTTATTATCTTGATTTAATCTACCCACCTACCTACATATCTATCTACCTATCTTTTATATAAGTAAAGGATGAGTATTATAATGTTTGTTATGACAGTATAATAATCCACCATTTATTTATTACCTAAGTATCTAACCCACAGTGGCTCTTCAATAACTAGAAGGTACTTGGAACACAATAAATTTGGAACAAAATTGTACTGTTAGTTCATGTAGCCCAGTGCTAACAGTTGGACATGTAACAAGGGTCATCCTGATTATCACCATCTCTAATTCAAATTTCACAGCCAAAATCACTTGGGAGAGCATGGTTAATTACACATTTGAATAATCTAATCATGATGGCAAGGCTTTATAGCCAAACAAGCCTTTGATAATGCCCTATGGACCTCTTGCTTGCAGCTAACAGTCTCTTACCAAAGTTTGGATCCTAGATTATTTCATTATTTGGATTTGGTTTAGCTAAAAATTTCTACAATTTTTAAAATATAACTTTATATGCATGTCACAACAAAGTCAAGATATTAAAAGCGATTTTCATATATATGATCAGGCAAAGCAGTACACTGACATAGTGAACTGAACTTAATTAATTGAAAAATTAATGAAAGTAATTTGTGAAGTTAATAATTATTCATTAATATATGTGTTTTATCAGTATATATAATTCAATTATGTAGCTACAGATGTGATATTCACTGAAAAATGTATGAGAATGTGTGAATGAATAAAATATGAATGAAAGAAACCATATGATAACTGTTCCTTATATTTATTGGTGTGTTTTGGAAAGGACCAAAATATTAAAATGAAAACTTCTTTTTAACACCATTTGATAAATTTAAAAAAAACTTTAGAATTTTGAAATATATAACTGATGAAAATAAGAATATATCATGAAATATTCATCACTACACCAATTTTCACAAAACTATGTTAATGGGTCAAAAATATTGAGGGCAAAATGTACAATAAGAAAGAATCACATATTGAATCATTTTGGGATTTTACTTTTGACAATTTGCTAAAGACAGACTCTCACAATTTCATTAATTGCACATAAATGCCCAAAAGTTAACTTTGAAAATCATTTGCATTCTGCATTTTCTTCTATGTGAGACATTAAATCTATTATCTTGATTTAATCTATCCACCTACCTATATATCTATCTACCTATTTTTTAAATAAGTAAAGATTGAGTATTATAATTTTTATTATGATAGTATAATAATCCACCATTTATTTATTACCTAAGTATCTAACCCACAGTGGCTCTTCAATAACTATTTTGAAGAGACTCAAAAAGTACTTGGAACACAATAAATTTGGGACAAAATTTTACTGTTAGTTCATGTAGCCCAGTGCTAACAGTTAGACATGTAACAAGGGTCATCCTGATTATCACCATCTCTAATTCAAATTTCACAGCCAAAATCACTTGGGAGAGCATGGTTAATTACACATTTGAATAATCTAATCATGATGGCAAGGCTTTTATAACCAAACAAGCCTTTGATGATGCCCTATGGACCACTTGCTTGCAGCTAACAGTCTCTTACCAAAGTTATGGATCCTAGATTATTTCATTATTTGGATTTGGTTTAGCTAAAAATTTCTACAATTTTTAAAATATAACTTTATATGCATGTCACAAGAAAGTAAAGATATTAAAAGGGATTTTCATATATCCATATGATTGGACAAAGCAGTACACTGACATAATCATTATTCATCAAATTTGAGCACAAGGGAAAAGATTAAATGTACAGATCTTGGTTCAAATTTTGTATGCACATAACATTCACTACAATTCTCATTGGCTAATTTTTTGGTAGCTGAATGAGTAAATAAACAAACTAACTGAATCTTGATTGAACAATGTTTGAAAGGACTGTAGATGTATATTTTAATAATCTTGACATGTAAATTCATGGAACAAATGTAATTTTAAAGTGGGTCTGATAATGTTATGAACTATATGTTAATAATCTACTTATCAAATGCATCATAGGCTTATTTTAATATTTACATGATAAGAAAATAAATTATCCTGTATGATAATTAGGCATTATGAAATTACCAGTAGAGGCAGGTGTAGCAATCAGATCAATTGGTTGAAAAATTACTTTGAAAAGTGTATACAATCTGTAGTTAACTTCAACACCTGTTAGAGAAATATGTTATTATGTTTACACCCATGGCTGAGTATTCACTGCACTACTGTCTTCAATGCAATGTGTTGATAAATATTGATTGCAGATAAATTATAAATTAATTCCTTTTATAAATACACGTGTGACTTTATTTTTTTCTCAACTGCTCATCTCAACTATAACAATGCGAACACTATAAACTCAACATTGATACGGGTTGTGAAAAAAATTAGGTTGAATTGTTCATATCATATAAACACCAGAACTTTATAACAGGGCACCTTACAAGTATATAAACAATACAAGGACCGAAGCTTTTTCACATCTGGGAAGATGGGTTGCTTGCTTTCCAGGTTATAGTTCATAATTTAATAAAATAATTAAAAAGTCCTTTTAAACAGTCAAGAGAGATATATAACTGACTCTGCTTTGCATAGAAGATGACAAAAACAAATGATAATAATGATAATAATAATGAGGACTTTGCATTACGCCTAGAAGCTCTAAGCACTTTACAACATATATAATGATATTACATTGTACTACAAAAAGCAAAACACTATGAAATTAGAAAATAAAAATGCTCAAAATATTTGGAGGTGTGCTCTGATCGTTGTACTCTAAGCATGATTCAAGCATGCTGTGTTTTGAGCTTTTTGACATTTTTTGGAGCAGATATTGAGATGAAACAGACATAATTGAGTTACAATAGTTGAGCCTTGAAAGTACTAATTAAGACAAGTGTTTTAGTGGCATCAACTGAAAGATATTTGTGAATGGAGCTGATGCATCTCAGCTTAAGATAAAAGCAGCCTTTCCTATGTTCATGACATGTTGCTGCAGTGTGAGAGTAACTGACCAGAGTAACACCTAGGTTATGTACCGTCTTTTTGACATGCAGATTGTACATTGCTATAAAGACTGTTTGATTTCAGATGAGATACATGTTGGGTCAGAACAACTTTTTCTAAGATTTTTTATATGAACAGGAGATTACAAACTGGTCGGTAGTTCTTTAAAGCATTAAGGTTGAATGTTAGTTTCTTCAGCAGAAGGTTTTATACTGGCAGTTTTGAAAAATAATGGGAATTCCTCTGATGAGAGAGAGGTTTTAATAACATCAGTTAGTAAAGGCAATATTGGATCGAAGCACTCAAGCAGCGGTGATGTTGCAATTAGATCAAGTTCACTTGACTTTGGTGCACTCATCATCACAACTATCAGAAATTAATCCATGTGCTGCTAATGGTTGTCGCTGAAATACTGTAGTGGGATAATTTGGCTAAATGGACTATGTTTGTGACATTCTTCTTGGCAGCTTCATAGATTAGCTTATGAAAGTGAGTCTGTTGGAAAGTCAAAGCTTCTCCACTTCACAGTGGTCTTTTTTAATGGTGCAAAGCTGGTCCCTAACACTGCTATACCATGGAGAACACTTTTGAATTGATACTCTGCACTTGATGGCTGAGATGTTTTCAATCAATGAACACAGGCAGTTATCGTGTTCTTCAACTGTAGGAGGTAAGCAAGTTGTTAGGTTTGCTGGATGTCATGCATTAGTTTGGTTCTATTTATCATATCGAGGTGTCTTTCAATAGCAAGTAAAGGTGAAGGAACTGATACATTCAGATAGCATATAATGCAGTAGTTAGCTGATGCAACTTCGTGGGATACAAGGATGGACCATAGAATATTATAATCAGGTCTATGAAGACTTCAGTCTAAAATGTGACCATGTTTATTGGTGGGTTGGTTAACTGTTTAATGTTGAAAACATGAATGGAAATAGGATCATGCTATTGTTAACTGTGTTACCTCCAAATCTAAAGAGCAGCACATATATTTTATTGTCTAGCAGCAGTTGTGTAAATTACATGATTACTAGTATTTTCATTTTTTTCAGTTTTGCTTATTTATAAAAAGACATCATGTCCAAGTTTTGAATGGGCTGTAACGAAAAAAATTCTGGAACAGTAAAACTTTACTATTAAGATAATACTTGATCTACATTATTGTGATTACTATATAATATCTGAGGATATTCCATTAATGATAACTTAATTAATGATTAGTTTAACGTTATTCTCAGTGATAATTTCCCACATATATTCATGAACTTAGAAGTATTTATCTAAATTCATCATGAAAGACTCACAATACACAAATTTGATGGAAATAGGTGGAATATGATATATCTCTGTGTTTCTGGCTGGCTAGGATTAGTTGATAGTGGGTGCAATAATTTACTTTACAAAATATTTAGAAAGCTGTTCCTTTTTTCAAATGAAAAAAGTAGAAACTTAAAATAAGGTTACTGAAATTTGCACCAGATTCTTTGGTGCCATATTGAAAACATTTCAATCACTTGGAATGACAGAAAATGCCATAACTTTTGGCTTTTCAGTCTACACAGAAGCTGTCATTAAGGATATGCCTATAAATATAGGTATGATCATCAGCATTTAAACATCTAACATTGATGAATTTTTATTATCATGGAGTTTGCATGCTCTACTATGATAGCTGGACAAGTAACACAATTCATAAAATCAAGTGCCTTCTTTTTGAGTCAGTGTATGGCTCTCTCCAGTCCATGCTTTTGGTGTAAAATTCCTTTGATCATGACAGGTTTTCATTGATCTTGCTGAGTGCTTAACAGCTGCCTGCTGGGCATGTAATAGCCTTGATAGAGGCAGAACTGGTAGAAGGCATTCAATCAGTTACAGCAGTATAAATAAGGTTAGTTTTCTTGTTACCAGAGAAGTTCAAAGTGTGAAGAGAATGGACAAGGACTTGTACAGAAAACTTCTTGGAAATGAGTTCAACAAAGGTGTGTATAAATTTAAATTGCTAATTTGTAAACATTCTATAGGTTAACAAAACAAACAGAATATAAACAATAGTAATAGTTATATTATGTTAAATTATCTATTAGTATTAGGCACTTTTATTAAACTATTCAGGGATTTTTATTCCATTCAGTAAGCATAGCCCACATCTAATCAGAGTATACTCAGCATGAATTAGATTTGGCATAGTTTTCTAAATTTATGTTGTGAAGTTGACCCTATCAGCATGTATTACATTTCATCAAATTTAAATGTAAAATTTTCTAAAGATATTTTTAGCTTTAGCATTACATGTAAAAGAGTTCAGACCAGTAGATTTACATATTTTGACTAAAGATATTCACTCCTAAACAAGCAGATTTTATTTTGTCTTCATAAACTTTATGTTGCAGGTACTGAAATGTTTTTTCCCCGCTGTAATATTTTCTCTCTGCATACTATAATATCACAGCAAGGTTTGAACATGAATCTGATTCAGATTCTGATGGAAAATGCTATAACAAAAGGGAATTATTTATCTCTCAGTTTACTGCAAAAACATTTTTTAAAAATTCAATAGCATTTTTAGTTTCCATCAGAAGATTCCTGCCTGGTGACCACTGATGGAATTCATTTTGATTATTGAGCCTAATACTTACTGGCTATCAACAGTTCTTTGGTCCAGATTTCTACTTGAATAATCACTATGTATTTCTTTCAAAATAATAGAGAATATACTCTTGATATCAGCATTTTTATAAGTAAAATGCTATTGGCATAAATGCATTCATATATTTAGTTATCATCAGCAGTAGGAAAAGAAAACTCAGAATGATAGTTGCGTAACTTTTAAAAGGTATGTTAGGTGAATTAAAGACTGCAGCAAGAACTAACAGGTTGAGACTTAAATTTTTTATCTTGCAGATATCAGTCTCCCAGCAACAAGATTTGTTCAGAAACGGTTGTCATCTTGTATGTCTAATTTAGGTAAATTACAATTTGTATTTGTTACACAGCAAGAACAGCAACTACAACTACTACTACTACTACAGTAATTGCCACTTAGATTACACACTTAAAGCATGGAAATAAAGCACTGAAATGGTATAGTGAAACATATTTTCATTTCAGTCATGCATTATTTACCTACTCCACCAAAATAACTTTGAGGCTAATTAGTTATGGATGTTTATATGCTTAATTATTTAAGTGCCCTGATTTTCCTGCATTAAAATCATTTTAGTATCATTACTTAATTCTTCTAATTTTATTTGACTTTTTCAGTAAATCTTCTTTGAATCTTAATAAAGCTCTGTATCTTAATTATATTAAAAGAAAAACAGAAAGATACAAATTATTAAGCAGTTTAAATATATGCATTAGTATGAAAACATCACAAAATTACTAGCATCATCATATGCATAACATTAATGTTTGTTTTAAAATCTATCTGCATACTAAAATCTGAAGACAATTTCAAATGCCATATGTTGCAGATTTCAATGTGAAAAGAAGAAGAGCTGCATTAGATTTAACTTTCATTGAAAAGGAAAAATCTGTGGCATGTGGGTGCAATAGTCATTGCAATGACAAATTTACAATGGAGGACATTTTAGTCTGGCGACAAAAATTGCATATACTACCGGAAGGACCTAAACGGATGACAGTACTCATTAGCATCATCCGAAAATGTGCAGTGACATATAAACATACAAAAACACAGACTTTCAAGGTCAGCGACAAGACTGTATGCAGGTATGTATGGAATATAAAGTCATATTTGTTATTTTCAGACACCTTCCTTGTACACAACAAGATTAGTGTTTTCATTGAAACTGTCATATCCATCAGCACCATTACAATAACACTATAAATCTGACAAATTTAAATCTGAAGGAATGTTATATGCATCAGAAATCAGATAAAAAGAGTTGTACACAATTTAAGCCATATTTAAATGTTAAATCAGTCCTTTAACATTTGAGACTTAGTTTATATCAGAATCTAGTTGTCATAGATGCTCATCAGATTTTGGACAAATATAAATAAACATGTATGATTTTCGGTATGTGTTTATGACTAGACCATGTTTAATACAATTCAAATCAGTTTTAAAAATATGAATTTACTTGAGTGGGGAAGGGAGATGTAGAACACTTATTTTTATGGATATTTTAATCATTACTTAGTCATCTGGACAAACTGAAGAGTACATTTTCCAAACACATATCTGTTCTCATGAAACACTACAGTCAAATGTAATGGGCAATCGTTCCAAAATAAACATGGTTTAGTACCTAAACATGTATCCCTGAAAGACATACATTGTTTTATGGATATTTTATAAGAAGCAAATAAATAGTTTGTTCAACTTCTCCTTTTAAATGAAATGTCATGTTAAACTTGAAAATACCAGTTATAAAGGCACCTGAGTGAATACTTCAAAATATTTCCTCTGAAGACTGTTACATTGAAACAATTATGTAATATTGATACAATACAGATACAATGAGTTATTGTTTCAAATAAAATGTGCCAGTAAACTTCTAATGGTTTATGATGAGTTAGAAAGTTGATTTAGCAAGAATAAATGAAAATTGAATGTGCAACTCTCAATTATATCTCACAGAATTATGATACCTATTATGATATTTAAAAAGAAGAATCTGAGTGTTAATATTCCAACTGAATTGCAATGAAATTTGAACATTATTTATTATTTTTTATATTAATTTCTTCTATTATGACAGTTAAACAATCATTCAAAAGACTTGCTTAGTTTAGTTCAAAATAAATAAAATTCATTTAAAAATTACTGATACAAATTTTTCAGGTATACATAACCCAACAAGTCTCAGGCAGACATCGAGCTGAATGAGCAGATAGAAGAAGATATGATGTTGGGAGACATGTTTTGTACCTTGCAGATGCAACTATCATTCAAATCGGTCAGGTCATGGAAGTTGCGCCTGCTGAGATTACAATTAGATTATACAGAACAAAGCAATTTAAGGTGTCACTGACATCATGTAAACAGCTGACAATATCAGTCAGCAATATTTTACCAGGGGAATTTGAACTTCCTGCATCAAGAAAATTGCCAATAGGCATAAAAAGACTTATTGAAAAGAGATCTTGTATGTTAAAGTAAAAGTTGTTTTAAAGTAAAAGTTGTTACAATGTACACCATTTCAGTCATATGTTCTTTAATAATAAAATTTGTTATATATTTAAACATTTGTTTTAATAGTTTGGTTTTCTCTAAATTTTGTACACATCCATCTTCCTGTTGGTCCATCTCTCTGTTAAATACTTGATAAAGTTTGTAGGTTTAACAATTTTTTGCCGAAATACTAGTTTGATTCAATCAATTTTAATGACAAAAATCATAGGTGTGATAAAAATACAGTCATTTCATTCACTGATTTATTTCTAACACAACTCTAACAAGTAAGGCCCTAGCACTGTCATTGTATGTGGGTTTTATGCTTAATGTACATTATGTACTAACACCTTGCCATGTTAGAGTAACATGATCAGAACACACATCTCTATAAAGCAAACCTCCCCACTGCTCTGTACCATACAATGACTGCTACATTTCACTGATGGATTCTAGTCCAGCATTACCTATCTGGCCTCTCCCATGTGTACAAACCAGCAAGATACTTATGATCTTCTTCTGGCAATCATATACTCATTATTCCCACTATGAAAATGAAGTCATATGTACAACATTCATTTGCATACCAGGGCCCAACAACTTGGAATGAATTGCTAAATGAAATTAGACACAAAGACACTGTAATCCCTTTTAAGAGTCTCTTAAAACTCTGAAAAACATGTCAACTGCAAAAGCAAACTTAAAGACTTAATGTTGTTTCCTACCTTAAATATTTTCAGCATGTTTTTTTTTGCTTTATAGTTTCATGTGTTTTTTGTAGTCAAATCATTATAGATGTTGTAAAATGCTTAGAGCTTCTAAAGATTAGGTGCTATACAATGTCCTCATTATTATTATTATTATTAGTATTATTATTATTATTATTTATACTAAGGGTGAGTCTATTTCCCACCAACATCACTATTATGTACATAGAAAAACCACTTGTTAAATCCATGTGAAAGGCAAATGTGTAGCATTCATTTAGCCAAGATTTGGTTTCAACCAAAGAGTGTGAAGAACAGCTTTGTAGGAATTAGCCAAATTTGGGCTAAAAGGACATTAGTTGTGTACCAGCCTCACTGAGTATACCAACAGGAATCCTTAGCCAAATTTTGGCTAAGCATTCATTTAGCCAAGATTTGGTTTCAACCAAAGAGTGTGAAGAACAGCTTTGTAGGAATTAGCCAAATTGGGCTAAAAGGACATTAGTTGTGTACCAGTCTCACTGAGTATGGTAACAGGAATCCTTAGCCAAATTTTGGCTAAGCATTCATTTAGCCAAGATTTGGTTTCAACCTAAGAGTGTGAAGAACAGCTTTGTAGGAATTAGCCAAATTGGGCTAAAAGGACATTAGTTGTGTACCAGCCTCACTGAGTATGGCAACAGGAATCCTTAGCCAAATTTTGGCTAATTTAAAACCTGCCTAGCTCCTTCCACAGACAGTAAAGCCATTGAATAGTTATATACTATATACTGATCAACAGCTCTTCAAAGATTCTCATTATGTGCCTTTTCTACTTTGGGTTAAGAGATTTTAGCCCATAGCAGAGGCCTGATTTGAGTAAATGGAAAAGCTCAAGTGAAATCGGAAGCTGTTTTCCTGCAGATTGCAGTTTGTACATTTAACTGTTAAAAAGGCACACAGTCCTTGAGTTTTGCTTTTTTATACATCGGTGGATTGTATCGCTTGCAATTTCCAGCTCAGTCATACATTATGCACAATGTTCCCAATATCCTAGTTAGTTTTGGTATGTTCATAATTACATTTCCATTGATGTTGACAACACGCTGCAACATGTGACCCAACAATTAAGTTTTCTTCATTTCTTTCTTTCTCCAATTCAGGGCAAAGCTTGGGTGCACTTTATTTGGGCCACAGGAAGATAGTGATTCTTCATATACATCAATTCTTGGGCGCTTTATTTGTGGAGATGTAGAACCAGATTGCAACCTGAATAGGTTGGTCACTCTTGGATACTCGTAATCCATAGTCCTATGGTTGACTGTGTTGTATGAACTCTTGTGGACAAATAGCTATTTTCTTAGCTCTTCCTTTAGCCATGTTTTCTTAGATAGTGGCTAATGTGGGTTGATGTAGTATTAGTGACATCAGGGTTACCAGTTGTTCCTGGTTGTGATGGATCTTAGACAGTATGTAACATCATAATCAGGCTGGGGCTTGAAATTGTTGGGAAACACACCTACCCCCTTTTTTGGCATACAAGTCTGCATGTTTTGGTTTTATAATTAATTTTACCATATAAAGCAGTCAACATATTTGATTTTCATTGTAATCGATTATGTATGTAATCATCAATCACATTCCTGGTCCATGGAATGGTCTCACCAGGAGTTAATTCCCCTTGACTTTTC
Organism: Unio delphinus; assembly: GCA_029339505.1. Classification (NCBI taxonomy): domain Eukaryota; kingdom Metazoa; phylum Mollusca; class Bivalvia; order Unionida; family Unionidae; genus Unio; species Unio delphinus. Next base: position 22,881,260 of record JAQISU010000008.1, read on the forward strand.
ATTTCAATTCTTTGACATACAAGCATTAGTGCAGATTCAAATTAGATTACTAGTGCCGGGGAAAAAAGTAATTATTTACAAACAAAATATATATTTATGTCTACTGTTATGAATTTATAGCATCAAGGACTTTTTTTCTTAATCCAATGCTGGACAATTTTTGCACTATTACCTCAAACTTTATGGAATTTTCCTCACTTTTCTCACTTGATTTACATGTATACATGACCCAAGTATAGTTTGCAACTTTGGAAATGATCTAAATACATTATTTGATGTTTGGATTGAAAAATAAAACAAATACTTCATATGCATTTATTCTTGAATGTCTTTCTTTAATGTCAAAATAATAGCATTTCCCAGTGACGTTAAAATACAGTTTTGACGTCATGAAGCTACATTTAAGTTACTTCAGAGGGGTATAGTAAATTAACTATGTGTTTGTAATTTTGGAAGTAAATACCATGTATGATATATCAATATGTTTGAAATTGACAGCAGAATATGACAAGTTTTTCAATAAGTTGAAAACACATCTTTAGTGGTTCTTTAAGGTGGCGCTCTACAGTTTCGTACTTTGCATAGGGTTAGAATTTTAAAGAAAAATAATTTTCTGGGATTTCTTCACTGGTTATACTGGCAATATAATAAAGACTTTGTATATCTTAGGTGTTGGGAGAAGAACTTTCAATTCCCTTTATTTTGATGTATGATTGATGGGTGTACTTTAGGTTCTAGAGTATACAGCTTGGGCTAACATAAGATGTGCTCATGTAAACAAACTGCTAGCTCCGCATGGTCATTTTCACTCCCTGGACTTCAGAGGTAAATTGTAGAAAAATGGTACGATAACTTTTTTTACTTTTCAGATATTTTGTAATTTGTTCATTGCACTTTCAGAAGCTGCTATTGCCTACTTCAGCAAAATTCGTTTTCCCTAGTTTAATAACTGCTAAAGTTAGTGTACTTTTGATTAATTCTGGCTAATTTTTCAAGCACAAGGGAGCATCCATTTTGTTGTACCATGCGCTTAGATCATTTACAATTTCCACAAGTGCAGTATCCAAAGAAATATCAGCCACATTACATCAAAGTAGCATTGAGATATGCCAACTTATTCTCCATTGTGCATGTTACAAATGCAAACAACTTCACCTCACATACGTCACTATCTGAAAAGTACATATTAACTGGTGAGCGCCCCCAATTACGAGGAAAACTACGGGTTTCACCATTAGTTAATAACTAGGCAAACCCTTGACTCTTCCTGTGTAGGGAGGTTGTGGGTAGGATAGATGTCAATTCGGGATCAGTCGGCTATCACCATATGAAATTTCACTCGGTGGACAAACTAGTATTGAGTCAGCAGCCAGTATTTATGAGTATTTGTCATGAATTCAATGCAAACATTCGTGGTGATGGATTGAACATTTGTCATGAATTCAATGCAAACATTCGTGGTGATGGATTGAGCATTTGTCATGAATTCAATGCAAACATTCGTGGTGATGGATTGAGCATTTGTCATGAATTCAATGCAAACATTCGTGGTCATGGATTGAACATTTGTCATGAATTCAATGCAAACATTCGTGGTGATGGATTGAGCATTTCTCATGAATTCAATGCAAACATTCGTGGTGATGGATTGAGCATTTGTCCATGAATTCAGTGCAAACATTCGTGGTGATGGATTGAGCATTTCTCCATGAATTCAATGCAAACATTCGTGGTGATGTATTGAGCATTTCTCCATGAATTCAATGCAAACATTCGTGGTGATGAATGCTTTCAACGTGTCTAGACGTGTCTAATGTACTAGAAAGTCATTCTGTTATACAGTCCATACAAATAATTTTGAAACTTTGTCTTGCTACGCTTAAAAATACTCAACAATAAATATCGAATAATACATTGAAAGAAAGACAAAACTAAACGCAAAGATGGAAAAGGAAAGAAATCAATAAAGGATAAATGGGCATATCAAGAAACAAGCAAATACGGCATCACATAGCTTTTGGAAATAGGAATAAATGCTATAACTCCTGACATATTACTTTTATTTGAATCAGTCTTAACTTTTAGTGTGCCTAATTATTAGATAAATTCTAGAATGCATTTTCTCCACCTCACTTAACTGTCGTATCATTTTTAAGAACACGAATAATTTGTATACTGTAATTGTAAGATATAATGTTTGTCCCTCCTATCGAAGGTCAAGACCAATCTGTTGTTAAATGCAACAATATCAACACGTTAGAAATAAATTTCTAGGTGAACACTACGGTTATAAAGTATCCACTATCATTGACACCTTGCGTACACTACGGTCATAAAGTATCCAGTAGCATTGACACCTAGCGTACACTACAGTTGTAAAGTATCCACTATCATTGACACCTTGGGTACACTACGGTCACAAAGTATCCAGTAACATTGGCACATAGCGTACACTAATGTCCTAAACTATCCAAGATCATTGACACATGGCGTACACTACAGCCCTAAATTATCAAGTATTTACACTTAGCGTACACTACAGTCCTAAATTGTCATATTTCACTTGACACTAGCCTAAAGAGCAGTCCTAACGTATCAGGTAACACTGGTTATTATTGTTTTTTCTACACTAAATTTTCCCAGGAGAATTTATATGTGTATTAAGATTCATATCGAATCAAAACAAGTTGTGTAGACTGTAACCAAACACATAGCCACGTATCGGGTTGTAAGAACACACGGCGTTAACACGAGTTTCAATATAGATAACGCCTTTTAGATGGCCAGGTATGGGACCCATCTTGCACCAGATATTGAACTATACAAGCGTTAAGACGATAACACGAATCCGGTTAAAGATGCTTACCCATGTGATTTGTCATATGACCTACCCAGGTACCGGAATATATATAACACATATAGTTTAATAAATCAGATACAGACGAACGCGCCATCAAACGTAACACGAACCTGCGACTCTCTCATCATTCGTCTCGCCAGTGTTTCCAACTTAGGACTCACACATTTCCTTCACGTACAACGATACATGCGACTCTTTCGTCATTCGTCTCGCCAGTGTTTCCAACTAAAGACACACATTTCCTTCAACTGCTGAGCTGCTTATAAGGTAACATTTTAAAAAGTTAATAACATTTTCTAAAAATAAACAAAGCAATTGTCTTCCTAATTTACACAATTTATATCGTTTGAAAGCTATACACTAAGGTGGAGTCGTGTTGGTAATTGTAGATACAATTAGGCGGGGTCGTGTAGGTACGTGTTATTGCAATACAGCATAGGTTTGTTGGTAAGTGTGAATACAACAAGGCAGATTTGTGTGTGTAAGTGTGATTACAACAAAGCAGATTTGTAGATGTAATTGTGAATACAATGAGGCAGATTTGTGTATGTAATAGTGAATACAACAAGGCAGAGTTGTGTAAGTGCGCATACAGTACAGAGTTGTGTAAGTGTATATACAACAAGACAGAGTTGTGTAAGTGTATATACAACAAGGCAGAGTTGTGTACATGTGAATACAGTAAGACAGAGTTGTGAAAGTGTATATATAACAAGGCAGAGTTGTGTAAGTGCGAATACAGTAAGACAGAGTTGTGTAAGTGTACATACTACAAGGCAGAGTTATGTAAGTGCGAATACAGTAATGAATTCACAGTTAGGACGTAGAGTAGATAATTTTGATTTAACAATTAGACCTTAATGCTTGCTAAATTTATTTGCTTGCGGTATTTCATTTAGTGGGATTATTATAATAATGATTACTACTACTGCTAATAATAATAATAATAATAATAATACTAATAATAATAATAATAACAATAATGATAATAATAAAATGAAGATCAGTCAATTAATCATTCACAGGATGAAGTTGTATAACTGCAGCATTCGCAAACCCTCACGTTTATTTGTAAACCTTTCGATTTTGAACACAAAAAACCATCAATAATATAGAAAAATATTTATGTTCAACCTTCTTCTTCAACAAATGGACAGGCTACATATGGCGGCCATTATTTTTGCTGGAGAAAGAAATCCGATAAAGCCAGGGAAGAAACAACCCTGCCCAGAAGTATTTTTCACCTACCCTCATTACCCTAAGGCTCAAACCCTCTGCAGACAGGGGTGAGATGTTTGATAGTGTGGCGATCGCCTTAGATCATTCGGGCCAGCTGGGTCCATACACAACATTTTGTCGTTTTTCATCAATTTATAATGTCATGGTGGTAGTAATAGCGGTAGTGAATCCGTCCTATTGTATTTACACTTACCTACATGAATACATAAGTCATGGGGGTAGTAATAGTGGTAGTGAATCCGTCCTATTGTATTTACACTTACCTACATGAATACATAAGTCATGGTGGTAGTAATAGTGGTAGTGACTCCGTCCTATTGTATTTACACTTACCTACATGAATACATAAGTCATGGGGGTAGTAATAGTGGTAGTGAATCCGTCCTATTGTATTTACACTTACCTACATGAATACATAAGTCATGGGTGTTGTAATAGTGGTAGTGAATCCGTCCTATTGTATTTACACTTTCCTACATGAATACATAAGTATCTGCTCTAACAATAAGTCTGCAAGAATCCTCTAAGATGGTACAAAACCAGCATGACTACAAGATACACGTAATATTATACAAATCCAGGAAGACTACCATTTACTTCTAATATGATACAAGACTAGTAGGACGAGATTGTATCTCTAAAATTATACAAGACCAGTAGGACGAGAATGTACTTCTAATAGGATACAATTGCTAAATAAATTAAGATGAATGTATGCATATACAGTGGAGCCTCGTTAATCCGGACTCCGTTTATCCAGAAACCTCGCTATCCGGACATAATTGAACGGGAACTTAATTCCTTAACGTTAATTTGATCCGTTAATCAAGAAATCCGCGTTCCGGATCCAGAAATCAAAATCAGGAATCGAAGTGTAAAATTACATTAAAACTTGTCTCGATAATCCGGAAATAATCTGTCCAAAAATAAGATAATTCGACAAATCGTATATGAAAATACAGTCAGTAGAATCATACATAAAACACAATAGTGAAGCCCTTGAGAATTTATGGCCACTATCAATAACTAAGTAGCGTGACCATTTTATAACCAGCGATTGTATAAACAATGCATGTTTTAGCTAGTCGCCGACCTAGTGTTAATAACTAAATAAACACACAGGGATAAAAAAGTTAATGCTTTCTGACATAACCTATCGTAAATAAATTACAATTGTCATTAAGCCTCTTTGATGTTTACCAATTGTATGTAACAATCACAGTTTATTGATGGCTATACAAATACAGTTGACAGATATAAGCTGTGGACAGCATAGGGCTGTATAGGCAGTGGATAGTATAGGGCTCCTTAGCACCTGTAACAGCTGTAAATATGACTATAAAAATGACAGCATTTTATTAGTTTACCATAACGCATTTAACTGCGAAATAACATGGTAAATAAATTAATAGATGTATTCATTAATTTATTTCAACTGGTATTGAATATACAGTACATTACATTTAAAGCTTGCATATATATGTACATATATACACTGTGATGATATCGTAATTTTTTTTTTTTTTTTTTGCATGATTCAATTATCTTGAAAACTCGTTAATCCGGACATATCCACTGGGAACGAATGTGTCCGGATTAACGAGTCTCTCTCTCTCTCTCTCTCTCTCTCTCTCTCTCTCTCTCTCTCTCTCTCTCTCTCTCTCTCTCTCTCTCTCTCAATGACCGTATACATCTCTTTGAATCAGCATTTCCTCCATAGTAATTCGCGGTGTAATGTAAGCATTACAGAAGATTTTCACAAAATTTCTACATTTTGGACGTTAAAGTCAAAGGCCCATTTCGTGTTTAAAACAATACAACACGATGAGTCTGCTTGCAGCTGCACAAAGGTCGTCTTATTTCGTATCATATTTTTTACGGAACAAATTGTACATGTGACCTTTTAGATATTTTATTTTACAAGGAACATGATATATCTACACTAATTTATAAAAATTAAATAGTAGTTGTGTACATAACATTAAGACCTGTATATATTTTATTTAACAACCCGATGTCTCTACAATAACTTATGAAATTAAATAATAGTAGTGTACATTATCTAGACATGAATAGAATGTTTCCGTCTATATGTTTCAGCTCAATCCTCGTACCGCATTGAGTAAGGTTGATAACAGTGTCAATAACCGTGAAATCTCATCCCACCGACGCCATGGCAACAGGAGGACAGAACGAGGTTGGATGGAATCTGGTCCATGTAAGGACGTTCAAACTAGAAAATCGTAAGTGATGTATAGGTTGCATATACAAATACATTTGCATTTTATTACGAATATCTGGCCTTAAAATAAGTAATCCCGTAATAGACATGGCTCCCATTAAAGGGAACTAAAACAATATTCCAATTTTTGTATTTATAATTAAAATAAATAATTATAGGCCGGCTAAATTGAGACAGGAACTGTACAACCAAATAAATTCGTACAGATTCTGTCTCAAGGCAGACGGACCTAAAAATATAAATATTATTAGATAAATTGAAGCATACTATAAATTTTAAATAACACACTTCAATTTATACGAACTTCAAAATTAAATTAAATTATAATAAACTAAATAAAGAGACTGTCTCCCATTTAGAGAAGACAAAAAGGAAGAGAACTGGAGATACAAATTTGGATGAAATGGCAATCCTTTACACAAATACAAGGTATATACCTTATATAGCAACAGACAAATAGCACCAACACAAATAGCAAACACAAGGATAATAGGAGACCACTAGCCATGGTCAAACAAATATAAAGGTACACTACTAGTTGTGGGTAGATCAATTCCTACCTAGTAAGGATCTACGGAAAAAACATTAGGGATACTAAAAATACCCCGAATCAAACATATAACCCCGATGGGGAAAAATTAAATGGGGTGTTAAATGGAAAATAAAAAACAACAAACAACATACCTGGGGGAGCACATACATACATAAAAACTTTTATTTTTTTGATTGGGGGGGGGAGCATCTGTCTGGTGCCCCCCCCCCCCAAAAAAAAGCAAAAAAGTAAAATAAGTACATGCAATAGAAAGAACAAGGAGCAACACGCCTTGTAAAACGTAAACAGATAATGTATTTCCTTAGAAGACAATGAAACTTTAACAAAGGAACGTCAGGTTTTGCGAATTGAACTCTATAGTGGTGATGTCCTTTGTTGGATCACAATAACAAAAATACAAGACTATAACATTATTCCATATTTCAATATATACTCAATTCACTATTTCCATGAATGTTATTTTTGTAGAGACTTTTTCCAAAACATTGATTTGTATCCACATATTATTTAAATGCTACATATTCCGTACAGGATATTATTATGTCATGTGCATAACTTTGATGTTGAATAATCGCTCAATCCCGTCCCACCATCAACTGGTTAGTATCTGCCACATTGGACTGGTCACAGATACTTTTTTCAGTGGTGCAATCAGAGATTCATAAACACATTGGACTGGTCACAGATACTGTTTTTCAGTGGTGCAATCAGAGATTCATAAACACATTGGACTGGTCACAGATACTGTTTTTCAGTGGTGCAATCAGAGATTCATAAACACATTGGACTGGTCACAGATACTGTTTTTCAGTGGTGCAATCAGAGATTCATAAACACGTTTTCTACACTCACCTCCTGATATGGGTTTGAATATATCACATCTATGGACGGGTAGTACCGCCAAAAAGTATATGCATACATTTTCTATTTTTCCTTGATGCATTACTTTAAATGGCAGTTTACAAGTACTACTTTCCTAATTCCATCCATGTATATTGTATTCTTGATTAATGCATTGAAGCAGAATTGTATGTGGTTACTTTTCTTCTGCATTATTGTAAATGGCGGCTTGCAAGTACTTCACTCATGCCTTTTCCAATGACTGGATGTGCTTGACTAGACGTAACTCATAATCAGGCTTGAAAACAGTAGTCTTACTTCCCAGTTTTGACACTCCAGTTAGCGAAACCTTCAAATCTCTATGTCTGCGAAATTTTTCATTTGGAATTCCGTAATTCCTGGAAGTCCCATAATTCCCCCCGGACAGTTTTCTGTCTGTAAGTTCGCACGAACTGCAAAGAAGAGTATAGAATAATTTCAGGCATACGAACATGTAGTGAAGTGATCAAAGATATCATAAGGCTATACATGTAGTGAAGTGATCAGAGATATCATAAGGCTATACATGTATTGAAGTGATCAGAGATATCATAAGGCTATACATGTAGTGAAGTGATCAGAGATAATCATAGGATATACATGTAGTGAAGTGATCAGAGATATCATAAGGCTATACATGTATTGAATTGATCAGAGATAATCATAAGGCTGTACATGTAGTGAAGTGATCAGAGATAATCATAAGACTATACATGTAGTGAAGTGATCAGAGATATAATAAGGCTATACATGTATTGAATTGATCAGAGATATCATAAGGCTATACATGTATTGAATTGATCAGAGATAATCATAATGCTATACATGTAGTGAATTGATCAGAGATATCATAAGGCTATACATGTAGTGAAGTGATCAGAGATAATCATAATGCTATACATGTAGTGAATTGATCAGAGATATCATAAGGTTATACATGTATTGAATTGATCAGAGATATCATAAGGCTATACATGTATTGAATTGATCAGAGATAATCATAATGCTTTACATGTAGTGAATTGATCAGAGATAATCATAAGGCTGTACATGTAGTGAATTGATCAGAGATATCATAAGGCTATACATGTAGTGAAGTGATCAGAGATATCATAAGGCTATACATGTAGTGAAGTGATCAGAGATATCATAAGGCTATACATGTAGTGAAGTGATCAGAGATAATCATACATGTAGTGAAGTGATCAGAGATATCAAAAGGCTATACATGTAGTGAAGTGATCAGAGATATCATAAGGCTATACATGTAGTGAAGTGATCAGAGATATCATAAGGCTATACATGTAGTGAAGTGATCAGAGATAATCATAAGGCTATACATGTAGTGAAGTGATCACAGATATCATAAGGCTATACATGTAGTGAAGTGATCAGAGATATCATAAGGCTGTACATGTAGTGAAGTGATCACAGATATCATAAGGCTATACATGTAGTGAAGTGATCACAGATATCATAAGGCTATACGTGTAGTGAAGTGATCAGAGATAATCATAAGGCTATACATGTAGTGAAGTGATCAGAGATATCATAAGGCTATACATGTAGTGAAGTGATCACAGATATCATAAGGCTGTACATGTAGTGAAGTGATCACAGATATCATAAGGCTGTACATGTAGTGAAGTGATCACAGATATCATAAGGCTTGGCCGTTTCATTCAACAAGTAAGTTATATTCTGTATATCATGGACATTTAACTTGATAATCTCTCTCAATCTATCTATCTATCTATCTATCTATCTATCTATCTATCTATCTATCTATCTATCTATCTGTCTGTCTGTCTGTCTGTCTGTCTGTCTATCTATCTCTATCTATCTATCTATCTATCTATCTATCTATCTATCTATCTATCTGCAGACATGCCGGAAATATTCATGATGCGGCACATTTTAAATGTAAACATCTTGATTTGTAAAATATATCTCTGAACCGCTCGAATCAAATAAAAGTGTGTATATTATTTAAATGCTAAAGGTCCTTAAAGGATTGGATTTGGACAAGTCTGGGGAGTACCTATTGACACCAAATAACAAATTCATCAGTAGTATATGGGGATACTCTAGCGACAATGGGAAATCCAGTCACAAAGGTCGTGGGAACATCTAGCGACAAGGGGAATTTAACATGGGGAAATGTAACATGGAGCGAATGGGGAATTGAACATAGCGACAAGGATTGGGTCACTTTAGTGTCATTGGGACCTTAACGTTAAAAATGGGTATATATAAAAATTAGTGTTAATGGGAATTTAACATGGGAATGTCACCTGGAGTTCTAAGGGAATTGAAAATTGGTGACTCCATAGTGTTTATAGGGTCAAAACTATTGATAGGGTAAAATGTACGTGTAGGGACAAGGGGCTGATAGGGACAAACATAGCTATACAGAAAGAAACAAATACATATTGAAACACACAGAAAAGAGGGCAGAGTTGTTCTAAAGAAAGACCCAAAGATAATAAAAGTCTACGATATGGGTTCAAAACATTTATTCAAGTATATACATGGGCTCTCTGGCCTGTGCTTTAGTCTAAGCACTATCCCGTTAAAACATTCAAATCTGGATATGGAACAAATCTATTCACATGTCATCTATTTCTTGGATCTAGAAAAAATACTTTAAAAATTAAAGTTTATGCCTTCAAAAAAAGACCCTACTTTACATACAAAACGCATAAGCATTTCATATAAGAATGACACTTTTCATACAACAATTAATATCCATTTTTAAGAAAATAAGCTAAACCAAAACAAGTAACAAACAAACAAATAGGAGAAAGTTCATGTTGCTTTCTATATCTGTCACACACATTGTTTAAATCTGGTCAGCTATCGCTTGTGTCCCAGCGTAGATGTTTCCCATTACGTACCCCTTTCATTCGTAAATCTGCTTGAGTCTTACGCTCGATACTTGGTGTGTGAAATGATTCATCTTTCTCGCTTGGCACTGTTAGTCACAATGAACTATCGGTCTTGGACTTTGTCCCTTTTTATATGCTGACCAACATCGACGTGACCGTACGGTAAAGTGAAGTGATTGGGAAGCCGCACTTTCTTCTGGTACACGATTTGATAGACTTTTTCCAAAGACCTAAAGACGATTTGGTGTGTGGGTAAACGTACGATCTTGTGCGGTTCGTGGGTGGTCACTTTAAAAGTTCCATCCTGTCCAGACTTAAAGGCTTCTTTTAGCACGTCAAAGTTCACCACTCGACTGGTGCGATAATTGAAAGTCAATCCTTTCACTTTACATTCGGTGGGCATTTCTCCTTGACGGTTTCGGTATTCGTAGCCGTAATTTTTAGGACCGCCACTTGCAAAACTTAGAATCTTGTCATCGGGATGTTCATCTGTCCAGGCTTCTAAACGGTCTCATTCGATGTCAGGGTCACGTTGACCGAGGCGATCGATGTAGATGCAACTGTCCGTGTCAAAATACAGGACGCGAACTCCTAGGAGTTTTAACACTTCGTACAATTATAAGCGAGCATGGGCTGTCACGTAAGCCGCAATGATGACATTTCCAAATTTGTCGGCTTCTGCAAAGTCTAGTTCTTCTTCGTAATTGACTAAGATCATGTCCTCACGAATGACGTCCACGTGTTTGATGTATTTGGTTTTGTCGTGAATCATCTGGAAGTAGCGGGAAGGTTCGGACAAATACTCCGTCTTGGGTAAAGACGGTCGATGTGCCATTTTACCCCACAAGCAATTTAAGATCACTTTGGCAAACGATCGCCTTCCTTCGTTTTTCTCGATGTGGTCTAAAGTGATACCTTCCTGCTCCCTATATTTTTCTTTGAATTTCTTTTGGTCTTCGGGAGTGTGGCACCAGAAAGGGTAGCCGCTAGCTTCTTGTGTTAGTTTCAAAAAGGCATCTACGTAGTCTGCAAAAATACCTTTCCGTGTCTCGTCGCCCTTGCGGTATTGTTGCGTCTTGGGAAAGTGGTACATTTCGTGCACTTCTAACAGTCGGTATCCCAGGTCCAGAGATTTAAACAATTCCACGCTAACTTACGTTCCTGTCAAGGCGCGTTCTTCCTGGCTGTGCTGACAAGGTTGGTCTTGGTTGCACGTTTCGGCACAAGTTCGACACAAAGGAAACATCAGTTTCCCTTGGCAATGGTGCGGTAAAACGGGATGGTACAAGTCTGTAGGAGGGAAGACTTTGCACTTGATCAATCCTTTGTACTGTCTAATGTGGTCCAGGTCAATGTGTTCTGTCATCAATTGTGGCTGCCCTACGGAAAAGTGACAATATTTGCACACGTAAGGATACAGCGAACACACGTCCAAGTATTTGATTTCTTCTCCCTTCTCCTCGTCCGCCTGGTACAGCAAACAGGTGGCATTCGTTCGTCCTCCGTACAAACTATCCGGGGGGGGGGGGGGGTCAGTGGATCCACCAACTTGTAACTTTCCGCAATGCGATTAAACTCGGGATCTGTTTTCAAACGATGATCGTACTCATGTTCGCACATTTCCACCACTTGGTATCCTTACTGTTCTAACTTCAAACGCCGCTGACAAGTAGTCTGGTACAAGTCTTCCATGGTCCGTTGTAAAATCTGATTTTTTGTAAAACGTTGAGGGTGACACATGGGACATCCGTGAAATAAGCATCCGTTAAACTCGTACACGATCTGAGGGTTTTCTAAGTCCCAACCATCCACCAAATATGGACTTTGGTTTGGAATATGCTCTCTCGGTCTGGCCGCAGACGTGGAAGGTATCGGTTCAGGTTCGCTCATGTCTTCGATTTGAGCGAACACTTCTTTACGTGTGTGAGGCGATAAGTCACGTCGCCGTCTCTTACCTTCTTCTTCTCTCTCACTGAAATCGTGCGATCGTTTCATCTCAATTACTGATTCAGAAATGATTTAACCAAGTTCGATTTCTCTTTATATATACCCCTATGTACCTCTAGTTATGATAATGACTTGGTATATTTCACAAGGGCAAGTGAAAGTCCAACAGTTTGGAAGCCCTTGATGACTTATGCAAACGACAATAGTACGTCTTAAACACCTCGTATATCTTGACGACCCTTCGATTCAAATCCTACCACGAAAAGAAAACGGTTGCAAGAAAAGGGAAAAAAAAAAACGACAGTTGGTGTCATCAAGAGCTCTAGAGACTGTACTGTGCTGTTAGAAAAAAAACGCTACTGGACTACGATGTCTCATTCTCTTTGTAATTTCTACTTTGCTGTTGACCGCGATAACTACCAACCCTGATTTAACACGCGTTTTTTTTACATTTGATATTTTTAAAAAAACTAATAAACCCATTTTTAAAAGAACTACCCCTTTTTTTACAACAGTGACGATGTCTCCTCCTGTTCTTACTACTGTTGATGCACCTACAACGGCGATCTTTCATAAGACCAAAGCATGAGTCAGAGCAAGTTAAGTTGTGAAGTTGAGCGGAGGTGTATAAACAACAACTATCAAGACCCTATGTTCCAGTTCTGTTTGTGATAATAACTTGCGATACTTCACATTTCACAGTTATGTGACTATAGTTTTTGACACTTGCACAGGTACTTCTTTTCATAAGTGTCAAGAAAAAATTACTTTCAGAATTTTACCATTTTCGAAAACACGCACACACTCGCAACGTGACCAGAATCTGCACTTCTGTATTTGTGGATATCCCACAGACCCGTTTCAGCGTACAGAGCTGGCTAAGAACTGTAGGAATATCACATCATTGTTTCAGAAATATCAACAACAAAATTTATGTTTTATCTTCCCAGTTCCACCCTTATTAGTGTTTGGGTATGTTCTCTAAAAGCACAAACAATTTGGAACAAAATTACATTTTGAATTAAAAAAAATTCTCTTTTTAAATTTATTCAAGGTGTTGTGCATGTCAGATTACATCCAATGCCTTCTCCAAGTGCAAGACATTTCTACATGTCATTGCGTTTGTTAAATTCGGTTGTTTGTTTTATGGGGGTTAGTCATCGTTTATCTTTAATTCTATTCTTTTATGTATTTATTCTTTTATAGAAGATGTAAGATTGTTTATTGCTGTAACGGTATATATGTTGTTTATTCTATTGCTGAAAAAGAAAATGTATATAGCAAAGGGCTTAAGTTTGTTCATATTTTTATTATTTCAAGCTCTATAAAACGTACCAAGTTTGTTTTGCAAGAGGATTGAAACTTAAAGTTGAGCAGACATGAAGGAAAGCATGCCTTTGTTACAAAAGTTTGCACTCTGTGTTCATTCTAATCATGCTTGCCTTATATCTTTGTGTTTTAGATAACACGTTTCTTCTGATGTAAATACATGCATCTATGGACAGACAGATTGGGTTATCATCCTTGAGGTTCACTGTACTTTAGTTTATTTACTTTATACAAACCCCAAATTCAGTAGTTTGACAAAAGTTACCACTCACTACTATATTATTTCTCTCTGCCTAGACGAATGTGTTTATGTCAATGTGTCAAAGTGAGAAAATATGTTTTTGGTCAGTTTTAAAACTCGAACAATAATTGCAGTTAAGTGGCTGATGTGTCATGAAGAAATGGTACGATGTGCAACAAAGGGATTGTAAGTTCACACTCCAGTCTGTCTGCGCTGCAATTGAATCAATGCATGAGCCTAGGCAAAACAATGTGCCAGTCGTTAGAAGCAATTTATTGACTACACATTTTTTCTACCTCCTTAGCTTCAAAATGCCCTCACTCGTTCTTAGTACAGTGACAAGATAAGACGTGTTTTGTCTGCGCCTGACCACTACAATATCTACCTTGAAATTCGAACCAAACAATGCGTCGCTCATTTTAAATGATTTCATTGGCAAACCGATATTTTCCACCGCCTTCGCTAGTTGTAATTCTCACAGCGAGAATAATAATCACACCATCGTGGAAATGTCAGTCTTATTGTGAAATACACCAAAACATGTTTGGATGTGTGAGAACTTCACAAAATGTTTTTGACAGAATGATTTTAGTAGGCTATGTCTACAATTCACACTTGTGATATTTTACAATAGTGGTTTATTTTCTAAAGGAATAAGTATATCAGTGAGATGTGTATGAAATTTCGTAAGGAAAATATACCATACAAAACGTAAAAAGAGTCGTGATATTTCTAAACGTAGGAATAACATTCTCTCCCTCTCTCCGTCCTAGCAATTTTTATTGAATTCTAATGGCATCTGTTCCTGTTTTGAAGATACCTCTCCAATATTGTGAGCTGAAGTCACCATAATTACGTAAACTGTTCCGTCTGTCATGTAAATTTGTTTTCAAAACTTACATCCTAAAATTATAGAACAATTTTTTCTTCTATCAGTAAATCATTGTATGAAACAAAATCTTAAGTTGACTTAAGCTTGTACAATTCAGGTATCTTAGCTTTATCCTATTTTTGCACACTGCAATGTGTCAAGAAAACAATTCTAACATTAGATCTACCTTTTGTTTCTTCTTCTTCCAAAAGGCAACAAACACAGGGTTTTATCAAGAATGGCGCGAGTGACATTGCACTGTATAACCCTGCCTATGGTTAACTCTAAATTCTGAAAGCGAAACATGCGTTCAGAACAATTGTAACAATGTTCGACCTATTTCTCTCAGTTTAGACTGTCGATAGAACAAGGCAAGTTTTTGTACTACTTCTTTTCCATACCCTTAGATTTGTGACAACTTTGCAACATTGTTGGTAGCGTGTGCTGCGAAACACAGGACACCTCGTAAATTTTCGATCCACAGTAAAATGTTAAGCAGTCAATCGACAATACCTATCGCACTATCTTCTTTATAAAATTTATTGAATGAATGAATGAATGAATGAATGAATGAAAACAATGACCATTTCTCATATGTAATGTGTGTTGGTCTTTATTAACGTTGTCCTTATCATACCGCAAAAAATAACAGTCCCCCAAAAATGGTGTCCTACGTTTTGTAATTATTTACCAGTAATGTTAGCTATGTCTGCCCATCTCTCAAACACTCCAGGCTAAAGTATCGCCTAATCTACTGTTACCCATTTCATTACAATTTGTGTGCGTGCTTTTGCTTTAAATAAACGTGTGTAAGTTTTAGTAAGAAAGAAAGAAAAAACGAATGGTTAAAAAAAAACCACAACGTTAAACACCACTATGGGGTATGTTTTTAATATAACCATTACAATAAGTCTCACACATATATTTTTTTCTAAAGCAAAAAGCACGCACACAAGTGTTATTGTAAACTCTTACACACATTTATTTAATCTACAGTCACTCAAACAAATTGTACTGAAATGGGTGATCTACAGACCCGAAAATGGTGTTTTAGTAAGAAAGAAAGAAAAAACGAATGGTTAAAAAAACAACGTTAAACAAAGCGTTTTTTTTTACATTAATCTTCAATTTGGAATTTATCTATTGACAAAATTTTGAAATAAAAATGTTTCTTCTCTTTATTCGAATAATTAATAAGGTTATGTGCAGTATATAGTTCGTGTCGTATAAAGCAGGAAATCATACAATGCGTTATTAACTTCATAATAGTATGGTTTTTGTTCTTTTCTAATTATCTATTATCTGTCGGCGTTGTAGTCATGTGTGAGATAGCATGCCGGTAGTGTCTCGTGGATTGGTGGTTCTTTCCAGGCCCTGGTTCTTTCTCCACCATTTATACTGGTGCCATGTATAGCCTATCTATTGCTAAAAAAAAAAAATGGCGTTCAACCCTATAACAACAATAACAAGAACTAGAGCAATACAACTATATCCGCCCACCATACGCCACAACGTGGTCAAACCAAGACGACCATGAAGTAAGTGTGTGTGTGTGTGTGTGTGTGTGTAGATAGATATATAGGTAGGTAGGTAGGTATGATATAAGCAGGCCCGCACCTAGGGGGGGGGGGGGACAACCATGGCACTTGTCAGGGGTCCGAGTGGCGTTTTAAAATATACGCACATATTTGAAACACGAAAGGGGCCCGAACTCTGTCATCTGCCTGGGGCCCAGAAATTCCTAGGTGCGGGCCTGATATAAGGTAGGTAGGCAACGATATGACTCAGTATCAAGATGGGAAGCATGATAACAGCGGTTTTGCCATACGCTCAAATGCATAAGGCGGTAATCGGTATTTACGCGGTAAAAAATACGTTATATTATCAATCGTATCACCTTTCAGCATTACCTGTAGTTTCTGAGTTATGCTATGGGCGTTAAAACATCGCGTTAAGCTGACGACGCAAAATAGAAAATGGGTTTGCTTGGCAGTACATATCCTGCGCTGTTTCGAGTGTTTAGAACAGGCTTCTGCCAAATTGGTACTTTTTAGTTTAATTTTCAATTTAAATTTTTAAGTTGTAGTTTCGTATCCTGTGTTGCGCAATATACATCGAAATTTCAAATATATACCAGGACCAATTTTAATTTGCTGTAACAATATCGTTCTACTTTATAAGACATAGCTAGATGGAACAGTGTCAGTATAAAGTTTGTTAATGCCGGTGTTGGTAGTCTTTTAGAATTATTGGAAATATTTTAACTTGAATGTGATGAGTATAAATATCTTCTCAATTGAATCAATGTTTTAAAAAAATATATTGTGCAATATCAAAGTGGAATTTTAGTAATTTTAAATCATTGTGAAAATTCACAGCGGAAATTACATGCACGACATATGCATAATTGATTCTTTAATATTCCTGAACATGATGAGATGGTGCACGACTTTCTTTTTATAGCAATAAATTTAATCTTTAAAACATTTTTATTTTCCATTTTTACGGCCAGGATGTACACGTATAAATTGAAACAAAGATAAACACTTTTTTCGCGAAAAGTTGTCTTCGTGACAGCTTATTACGGTAATGACATACACGACATTTGCTTAGTTTATTATTTACTATTCACTGACACCGCTCTGGTGGCCAAGTGGTTAGAACAAGCGGCTCGGGTGCGGGAAGTCGTGTGTTCGTTTCCCGGCCGAGTCATACCAATGACTTACACAAATAGTATTAACAGTTGTCTCGCTTGGCGCTCAGCATTAAGAGGTTAATGTTATGAGTGGTAGGCCTGGCGTCAGGATAATGTGACTGAGTGAGACATCATGCCACATGTCTAGACATTGCCACACTGCATACATCGTAGCGATATGAATGAATTTTTTTTTAAAGCTACGTTAAAAATCTAACTCACACACACTCTCATCACTGACATGATACAATGATACAATGGTGCAAAACTTTCCTTTATAAAGAAATAAAACTTGACACATATCGTTAATTATACAGTATTGTCTGGAGTTCGGATCTTCAAACTTGCGAAATAGTTCTCATAGAAAGGGGTTTAAGTTAACACAAGAAACACCACAACAAAAATGATAACCCCATATACAGTCAAGGTTAAAATTCTCTTGACAAATTATTACTTCAATTATTACTTCAATCGTTTCAAGTGTTTACCAAGAGTTTGCACATAACAGAATTAACAACAATGATACAATTTGGACAAAAGCTGACGATGTATTTTTGTTTTATATTATAAATTAATTAAATTAATATAAATTAATTAAATTAATCTAATTTACAAACAAATGAAATCTTTAAAGCATAATAAATCTGTGTGTCATCTGTTTTCCATTATGTTTGTCTAACATTTTCATTATTCCCAGACATTGATGTAGTTAGCGGAGTTTGTGTGATACAGTTGAAGACTCGCGCTACTTCAAACCTCGATACAGTATTCAAATTCTGTCAGAATAAATCGCTAACGCTGTTTTGACCTCTGTGTCACGTTAACTTTAGTACATCGAGCTTCGCGGATTTGTAAATAAGCACGTTTCTCCATGTTTCTTGTTTCCGCCAGCGTTCTTGTTATTGCAGACGTCATAATCCATGGCAGGCAGTCCAATGTAAGAAAATGCAGAAGACAAAAGTAAATGAATGAAGACATTTACTAATACGGATTTTTATTGAAATACTCAGGGTAGCATATATACATATAGGGTAACGACTAAATTTTAAGTATGACAGGAAATGTTAGATGAATGATTTATTATTATTATTATTATTATTATTATTATTATTATTATTATTATTTGTGAATTCCTCTGCATTAACCCTGTTTACATAGCCAACGCTAATAATATGGTTAAACAACATTTCATTCAATGTAATAAATGGCATTCATCATGCTAAATGTTTGATATTTTCGAGAATAGTTTTTGGCTTTTATTGCAATTTGAAACAAAATTTTAATATTTCAGTGAGACTTGTAGATGTAAACTAGCGAATCGTTTCTAATTTTGTTGCGGTTTTCTTAACAATTGGAAGTTATATTGACTGATTTAGTGTGCGATGAATGCCTTATTTAGAGTTGTAATCGTTAAATCGACTGCCATTAAAAAGGCATTATTCTATGTGCCAAACCAGTAGTCTATCCATTATTTTCTAGTTTTTACTTAAATCTATATATATGTTCACCCCCCTCCCCCTTCCCCCTCATTTTTGTGTATATACTGGTTTAGTGTAAAGTTAACTTGATACGATTGGACCCCATATCTGAATCCATTTCACTGTTAGAACATGTATAATTTTGATAAAAACTGTAAAAGTGTCGAAATAATTAACATCCAAAGGATTTTTTAAAATATCCAAGTTATATTTCTGTGTACGAGTTAAAGGATATCACAGTCATATTTCCGTGTGTATTTAGTAATACACACCACGAATGCACATACGTAACCTGATTAAAAATGAGGGACAATGGCGGTTTCCACACAGAACCTGTTAACACACTATTGTTATCTTCATTTTACTAAAATACTGTACAGAACTATAATAGTGTGATTACTGGGTCTGTGTGATGTCTGCTATAAATCTCTCTTGTAATAAGAATAAAATAATGACGCCATTACGACGGTTGTAATGGTCATTTATTTAGTATGTAAATTATACATGTATAGTATTTTTATGTAGATATGTCAACGTTGTTTATATTATGCCTTATATTAATGTTTATATCATGTAAATGTACAAGTTATTTATTTATTTTAATATAAATATACAAAATCAATTTTGGTAATATATACGACGACAACGTCTTCATTTTGAATTCAGAACAACAAAATAAGTATAATACATTTAATAGAATTCAAATTTTAAAGTCATAAAAATAATTAAATTTTTATTAATGTATTAATTCTTACAAACTGCAAATGTACAAGTTATTTCATATTTTAATATAATTAAATAAGTTTAATATTTTTGTGTAGATGTGTACTAATGTTTATATCACTTTATTTCCACAGCCAATGAGAGACCCTACTACGACTCTATTGTCATCTGTCAGAACAAGATTATCGTCTTAGACAACAATGATTATAAAGTCAAAATCCATCGACTCCATGATGGGAAATTGCTAGACATGTTAGACAGTGACTCCATACCACGTGACATCTGTCTAATGGACGCCACGACAATTTGTGTCCTTCATGATGACGGTCTGATAGAAATGGCGTCCATTAAATCTGAAAACGTGTCGCCTGTGTTTACAAGAATGAAGAGTTTTCGTCTGTATGGTGTATTTGACTATTATCATAGTGTTGTCAGAGTCAATGACAGTATTGTTGTCGTTGGTGTAAAACTGGGCACGACGTACTGGTGTATCGTGTCGCTTGATGACGGACATGTTGACACGATTCACCGGATTTGTAAAATGTCATATACGAGTGATGTGACAACAAAGGACAACATCATTTATATTTCGTGTAGTGCTGATGTTGGTGATGATGATAATGGTGTCTATGGATTCGACATTTTGAATCCCAGTCAATGTAAATATAAATACAAACATCAACGTCTAGACTGGCCGAAATCAATCGCTATAAATGAAGACGAGAATATTTTCGTAGGTAACTATTATAATCCCTGTATTCATCAACTTACAGCTTCTTGTCAACTTGTCGCCATTTTCACTGAAGGAATTCCATGGCGTCTCCAAGCCATGTTCTGGGACAATGGACGATTGTATGTCACACGCTTGATGCGTCGTGACATTACTGTATTCCGTCACGTGTATCAAGGTAATTCATATTTCTTATATTTTATCGACATAAAAAACTTTTAATGACGTCATTAATAAAATTAAAAACTTTATTTATTGAAAATTATCAAAGATTTCATTTTAAATTTAGGAAAAAAAATGTAAACATGACCTATTCGTCAAGCATAGTTGTCATGCCGACATTGTCATATGTAAATAACATTGTATTTGTTGTTATAAAATTTAAATTATGTTCACCTCCATATTGTTAAGTGATCTACATTTATTTAAAATATTTATTTGTAATATATTCATTTATATATAAATAAAAATAACACAATTTTGATAGACAAAAAATATCAATGACTTGAGGACGACGACATTTTGTACCGACTTTATCCAGCAGGTGTCGCTCTCATTCTAAGCGCGTGTTTATCCACATTCCAAAGCGCGTGCGGAGTTCACATTCCCAGCGCATGGCATTCATTCTGATTCAATCGGGATTTTAAAGATGGCCGCTGGATGTCTTCGTTTGTTCTGTGGACAGGATGCTTGACACGGTTATAGAATCATTTCTCATTCTCAACAACAAGGTATTGTTTAACTTTATCTGCAAATGTTTCCTTTTTTTAACAATGAATTTAATTTTACACATTTTTTATTTTAATTAAAAAGTTATACCACGACAAAACCGCAGTGATGTAGCGACCGGGGGAGGGGGAGTAAATTTAAAAAAAAATAACCCAGATGTCAACAATGAACAATGAGCCAGATTGGGAACTTAACAGTATTTTTTTTTTATTTATCTCTTTATATTTTTATCTAAATTAATTCGTTTATTCTTTTTTTTTTTTGCATCGGAAATTGTTAAATTTGGGAACAGTATATATCAACTTCAGACTCAAGGAAATTGTAAGCTTTTAATTTAAAAAATGTAATGCATTATTTGTTTCTATGATTGCAACATGGAACGCCGCTAGAGGGCACTTGCGATCAAGATTAACGTTTTCTCAAAATGTCAACCTCATTACACCTGGTACTTTCTCTGTTTTAATATATAAAAAGCCGACATTATTACTTTTTAATATATTAATGGTTGAAAGGTCAAATGTCTATATTTAGCGTATATAACATCGGTCCATTTCTACATCTTATTCAGCGGGGGAAAAAAACAAATTTTTCAAAACGCTGAAAAACTTAATAAACGAACATATACGCTTATCTACGCCTTCTATTTAACTACTTTGGAGTTCTTTTTACGAAAATAATATGTGCGAATATTTGCCGAAAACCCACAAATTACGTCTTTTTCAAAGGTCACCCATTCCAGCAAGAACGACAACCCTTTCCGACACATGGATGCGTACAATACGTATATACGACATAATTTGGGTTTAAAAAAACCACGAAAACTTGATTGTATGAAAAATCGGACGTTTATATCAATGAATCTGATTATAGAGACGCGCTGTCTCTCATTATACCAAACTTATTACAAAATGTTTGTTGTGTAATATATTTTCGAGGTTCGAGACTACGGTAGTATCACGGACTGATTCAGTGATACTATTGATAATATGTATGTGATTGTGATCACTGAGATATTATCATTGTCAGTTCATCTGTTCTATGTACTATTCTTATCTAGAGATGCTGGTATGAAAATTTAAATGTTCATGTTTAGTAGGGACGGAAAGGAGGTAATAAAATATAGTTAAATAATTTTAAAGTATGAAAACAAATGCATTTAAAATTTATTTGCCATTTTTTTGTGAATATGAATATTGTCATCATAAGATAATGAATAGAGAATCGATCTGTAGTATATCTCCATTTAAACAAATAATCATAAATATTTCTTGAGAACCAACTCTGTGTCAGTTTCTTCGCTATCTCTGATACCACATTTGTCTTTACTTACTATAGATATGAAAACTGACCAAATATATCTTGTGATAACTTAAATCCTAAAATAGCAATTGTTATGTACTACATTGTGATTTCAGATCAATATATATATATATATGTAGAAGAACACTGTAATCAATTTGCACTAGTTGTTGTAATAATAACATACAATTTCAACTTGATATGACTCGTGATTATTTTATTTCATGTAAAAATGTTAGGTGTGTGTGATAACAAGTCACAGAAAGTCTTCAGAAGTACCCAGAACATAGAAAAAGTGAATTTATTCTTGAAGCTGAATGTTCGCAACACATTTATATATAACCATATGTGAAAAATATGCAACTTTCAGCATTAAGTAACCGGTCTGGATGGTACATTTGTTTGAATGCTTCCAATGAAATTATTTAAAAAAAATATAAAGATGGGTTCATTTTTTAAATCTGCACACTCAAATTAGGCAGAAAACATTCTATTTTGAAATCAAGATAGAATTTTAGCTTGTGTATGACTCAAAAATATAGTATTTAATCCAAAAATATAGAATTTTGCATTTAGGTGGCACAAAGATTACAAAGGTTGGAGGAAAGGAAGTAAGAAAAAAATATCTGCCCCACTTACTTTGAAAAATGTTTATGCCTCGTTGTTATGAACAACATGTATATTTTTCGAATTCACATGGGATAACAGTGCTTGAGCCCAACAATGTCAGCTATATTAGAAATTTTATATTGATGAATTAAAATTTTAATTGGCAATGTTTCTTCTTTTTCTGTCTTTTAAAAGTGTTTTTACAAAAATGAAATCTGTAGTGGGGTATATAGGGATATATTTTGAAATCTTAAATTTTAAATTGTATCAGCCTAGATGCTAGTGATTTTTTTTAAAAAAAAACCTCTCCCCTTAACCATTCCTAGTGAATGATCTCGCCAAATCTTTAGACAGAGTTAAGCAGTATGACCTTGCTAGTCTTGACTTCAATAAGGATTTCGATCGTGTTTCCCATGAAAGACTCCTCCGTAAGTTGGACCACTATGGCATCACGGGTAACACCCAGAAATGTATCAGAGATTGTCTGTCAAGCAGGTCGCAGAGTTATAGTAGATGGAGCAACATCAGACTAGGGTTGTTAAACGAAAATCGGAAATCCGATTATCGGTTTTGAAAATGATTATGGGTTTTTGTTTTTACAAAACGATAATCGAATTCAATATTTTTTACTTTTTTTGTAGTGAAAATTTTTAAAAATTCAAGAAAAAAATAATTCACTGCAATCTCCAAATCAACAATGAAGAAATAAAAAGTGCACATATTTCACTCTGATTCGACCAGGTCTTGAGTATTGTTCGACTGTGTGGAACCCACATAATAAAGATCTAATAAATAAGATAGAGATGGTTCAGAGGAGAATTGCTAGATTCACCATAAATAAATATCGTAACACTAGCAGTGTCAATGCAATGTTGAACCATTTCCAGTGGGAATCACTTGAATCCAGGCGAACCAAGGCCCAGCTGATCATGATGTACAAGATTGTGAATAACCTAGTGGAAATATCAGCGGACAAATACTGACCCTTGCATATAGACAAATTAGGCTAAAACACAAGGAAAAGTTCCAATTAAAGTTGGCATCAACAAATTGTTTCAAGTTCAGCTTCTTCCCAAATACAATATGGACTTGGAACAAATTACAATCAACAATTGCAGAAGCTCCTGGCTTGGTATCGCACAAGCAGGAGCTTTCCAAAATCACATTCTAATGAACTAGTCATCTACAAGTAAGACCTAGTGATTCTCAGGGTTATGTTGGTCAAGGTTTCCATATCTCATTACTGGGACTGTAGCCGGATTGGTCTGAGTATGAAGGGACAAAAATGTAAACTGACACTCATTTACTTATTTCTGCCTTTCCTATCATTACTCTTCTGACTGGCCTATCACTTCCGTTTTTACTTTATCTTTGACCAAGCCCTGTCCATTGTGTAATTGTCAATTGTGACTGCTAACGTACAGACAGACACACAGATAGATAGAAAGATAAATAAATAGATAGATAACCAGAGAACTAATTTTGCAGTGGGGTGGCAAAAAGAGTTATGAAGGAAAAGGAAGGACATTCACTTTTAAAAAATTTGTTTACTGATTTATAAACTTTGAAACTGAAGAATAATTGTATGAAAATAAACATAATGAAATGAAATATTGTAAAATTATGTCTGACTGCTTTTAAGTTGATTTGTATTGCATGTAATTGAAGTTGAACCCCGTATCCCCAAATATTGTGGAGCAAGACCTTCAAGTTATTGCAAGACACCTCCACCTGCACCCAACAACATGGTCATTCTGAGAAGCTCTCGGTACTACACAGGTTGATCAACAAGAAAGAACAGTCTTATCTGGAGTTTCTCAAAATACATTTGGCCAGTAGAGCCCATGCTGCTCTTAAGGAAATTGAATTGTTGACATATATTTTGTTGCAGTCTTTAGATTTACATATTTTAATAAATACATTGTTCAGAGTCAACGTTTTGGTTGTATTGCTAATTTTACTAATTATCAGTTTTTCTTTTCATGTAGGAAGTCATAAAGAATCAGAAGTCCTAGTGAGTGATGAAAGAAAACTGCCTGGCATTGAGGAGTCAGCCATATATATATCACAGGGAAATGTAAGTACTTCATAAATGCTTTTCATATAGTTTACTACACTGTGTACTGGTAGCTCACTGCCAATATGATACATATCACAATACATAACTTGTGCAGTGTGATATGGATTAATGATACACTTTTAATACTATTGAAACATTGTTACTTTGAAATTATATGGTCTATTCTACAGTAGCACTGCAAAGTTGTGGAGAGAGGTAAATTTCCTCACTATTTGAAAGTCGGGGAGACATTTTATAGGACAGGTTGTAAATGCAGACATAAGTATGGGGCTGGAAAACAATGTCCTTGCTTGCATTTCATTTGGTCAATTTTCTGCTAACAAGACGGGCAAAATTAAATGGCCTTACATTCATTCCTGTTTGTACGAACCATTTGGAAGATAGTAATAAGATGACACACAAGTTTCAATCTTTATTCCAAGAACAACCTGCTGCTGTCACATCAAGGTAGAAAAGCCAGATTCATCACATAGAATATTTCAACATATAGGAATGTGATACTAACTTGAACAGATACCCAGCATGGCCATCTTGGTAGAATCTTGCCAATCTTCTTGTTACTTATTGCAGGTGATAACTGACATACGTGGGGTTTTATACAAGAAGACACGTTTTGATCTCATGATGGTCCTAACTAATCTTGGATGTGGGATTTATACTCGAAGACTTGTTGTGATCTGTAGTTGGTCCTACATAAAATTGGATGTGGTTTTATACCAGGATACTAGTAATGATCTGTAGTTAGTCCAAAATCAAATTGGGCTTATCTAACTCTTAACATGTTGGCCATCTTGAAAATCTTGTCATTGTCATTTCTGATATTTTTCCAAATATACTTAAATACTTTGATGTGTTGTTGGTCCAAATACAAATGGTGCTAATCTATTATCCATTGCCTGATTGCAACTACTATGAAATATTGTCTTTGCTGTTGATGTTACATAGAAAGTTGAATTGATGTAGTGTTTTTTGGAGAAGACTTATGATGTATAGTTGATCAAACATAAAGCTTGTGCTCTTCTGTTATCCAGTATGGTTCCAATAAAGCAATTGTGAAATTTTGTTCTAGCTACTCATCCTAAACACACAATTGTATTGATATATATGGAAGCAACATAAAAACTATGTCAATATGACATCCTATATAGCTGACATTTTAAATATCTCGCTACTGAGTTTTTTACATTTCTGGTATGTCCCATATGAATTGAGAATACTTTGGCAAAATCTGTTGAATCATTCAATGTTTAAAGCTGTAAATACACATCATTCAACATATAATAGAATGTGGTTTTATTGCATTTCTTTATTTTTGTATTGGTCATATAAACTGAAGTACACTATATTTAATTTGGTTTTGAGAAAAAAATGGAGTATATTGACGTTGAGAAATCCTGAAGTGTGTTGAGGTGTTAATTTTCTTTACAATTACTAATAATACTATAGTATTTGAAGAGAATCATATTTAGCTATATATCACAGCTAAATATGTTTTGGGAATTTTAGGAGCTGTGCTGGCATAGAAATTTTGTCACAGACAGGCTTAGGTTTCACCAAAATTCTTAACAATGAGTATGTATTTTACTCAAGTTTAAGAAAGATAAACTTCATACAAAGTGCTAAAGAAAGTTGAAGAAACACATAGCATGATTGGGACAAACCTTTTGGAAAGAATCTTTCTGTATATACTTTAACAGCGTGACTTGATTTTTACCTGCCAATATTGAATATGATTCACTTGTTGGTATATAAAATGTGTATTGATTTTGCTTTATAAAAAAAGTGTTTTATGTTCAACATGTCATTGTTTTTACTTGGTGAACTGCACAATGTATACTATTAATTGGGTTTTGTTTCCATCAAATTCATTTTTGAAACCACTTAAAGCATAAAAATTAAACACCGTGCTAATTATATGCACTTTACAGCATTCTTGCTTTTTCCTTTCTTATGCACCCTTTGGCTTTTAATCACCCTCTGTTCCCATGCTAACCTGCTTTGTAACATAGCTGCATGGTGAGTGGTATCTGTTCCATGTTCCACATAAGCCATTAGCCAGGAAACCTAGTACAGGACCTGGGGATTCGGGTTAGAGGAAGACATAATTGGTTTGGTTTGTGGGGTTTAGCATCGTTTTTAAGTAATGCTAACATATATGTCCTGGTCATTAGGAATAACTTGGTCAGCTACCAAAAAGAATTTTCACATACTTAAATTGGCCGAGCTGAGGCTAATTCATGCAGTGGTGAAATGTGTGAGTGATCTGTAATGGTGAGAGCATTAGATCTGTCAGCCATCAATGACTCCATTAAAGGGGTAAATTGTGGAGGAGATTACATTGCTATACAGCAAATGAAATAAAAAGAATATGAGAACTACAGTTGGTTAATTACTAGTCACAGTTACACTATTTCAGATCACTTAACTTTTCATACAGGTAGTTAATCTTTGCTATATCAAAATTAAAGCCATATGCTTCTAAATCATTTATATGACCCTTTAATCTAAAACAGACTATAATCAAACAACTTTTATTTAATACAAGTTGAGATGCTAGTAAATTTAATGTGTGTACCTTAAGCTTCAGGTTTAAATACCCTCAAATTTTTCCGTTTTCAAGGGTGTGTTCCTCAGAGTAAGTTGCCCCTACTCTAGTTATAATTTTGCGGTCGGCTAGGAAATTTTCTATAAGTTGAACATTCAACCCGTAATGCCATAATGATTTAATTGGGCTATAGGGCCTTTGGTCCATACTAAGTCGAATGCTTTTTGCCAGTTCAATTCAATTATATGAATTAAGGTTGCATGCGCAACTATGTGCTTTCGCGACCAGTTAATGCCCGAGGGTCGAGCTATTTAATTGGTTGGGACAAAAAGATAACTTTGACTACACTAGGCTGTGTTGTCACAGTCTCCCTAGCACCCGCGTTAAATGGCAGTCTTGCCTAAGAGTAAAATGTCGGGTCACGGCAAAGCAGGATGGCACCCGGTTTAGGAAAGCTAGTATGTCAGATTGTATCACTCTAGTTAAAGACAGAATCCAATCAATTTGATATCTTGTTACTTCTAAAATGAAGTTTTAAGTATCTGTGTAATTAGTGAATTGCCAAATAGTTCAGTTTGTACTTTACATCAGTGTGAGAATAGGCTGAGCTTGAAATCAAGATTTCCAACATCTAATCAGAATCCGTGTTACGTAAAAGTAGATAAAGTCCATTGGATCAGCCGTGTTTTCAATGACAATCAGGTTAGCCTAGTTTTGTTTCTCCACACTCCTGGATGTTGCCATTTTTTATGCTTGAAACGCCTGTGTCGCACTTATTTCTAATCTAGTCTAATTTTACTATGGACCGAGAAAATACCAATAATGTGTAAGCCACCTGTGCAATTATATCAAATCCATATAGTCATAGAATTTTTCATCTTTCCTGTCAATAATTATTTCTAGCACATAGTGTACATGTTGTACGTCCCTAACAAATTTAATTACTAAAATGTCTTAGCGACATAAATGAGTGTAGTCATTGTTAGGTATTTTAGCTTGTAAATTTTGAGCGGTGGTTAAAATTGATCAAGTTAGATTTCGAGAAAGAGATTGTTCCAAAAGGGTTCTCGTACCAAATGAGAACCCTGGGAAGGGAAAAAAAATAGAGTTGAAGTGGGGTGCGTTTGGTGTTATTTCTTTTCTTCCTTCTTGTTTTTCTCTTCTTTTCCCATTTTTCTTTCCCACTTTCTTCCTACTCCCTTCTTCCCCCTTTCTTCCTTTTTCCTTCTTCCCTCATTTTTTTCCCTTTCTTTTTCCTTTTTCTTCTCGGTTGGTTGGTGTTATGTTTCCTTGAGCTATCACTATTTGATCCTGGTGTTCTCATCACACTTGTGTTTATCTTGCCCCTTGTTGGTTGACTGGTTTTACTGTACCTACATTGTGCCACTACATAGTGTAATGTTCTCTTATTTTTTTTCTTTCTCTCTTTCTTTTTTTTTCTCTCCTTTCTTCCTCACATTACAATGTTTATATTATTCCCCCCCCCTTTCCCTTCCTTTCTCCTTTTCTCTTTTATTTTATGTATTTTAGGGTAATGTTAAGTGGTTCTGCTTTTTTAAGCTAGCAGTATTACTATCCACTCTGGCCCTTTTAACCAATATGGCCTCGTTAGTTATTTATTTATTTGGTAGTTATAAAATTTATTTTTTGTCTGTTTATTTAAGGTATTGCAAGGTGGGTCTGCTTTTGAACTAGCGGTGTTATTATCCGCTCTGGCCCCTGGATTCATAAATATTGACTCTATGGCTATGTTTATATTGATTTATTTATTTGATGGTTTTGATATTTATATTTTGTGTTTTTTGTCTATTGATTTTAGGTAAATAAGTATTTTTATATAGCCTAGGTGGTGTTTACATTTTTGTTACACCTTTTATCTAGAATTTGGGGGAATGATGTAACTGAGTCAAGATTTCTTTGTTGTAGTTGGAGGACGGTATGTTGTTGATGGTATTTGTGACATGTTGAATACATGTTCCAGTGTTTCAGTTTCAGGGCAGTGTGGACATTTATCCGGCGTGGGTCCTGTACTTGTATGTTTCATAAAGCTGCCATTTAATAGTGTTTTACCTGTTCTGATTCTGTTGATGAATTTAATATCAATGGCTGCCAGGCTATTTGGTAAACGTTGGGTTCCAGTGACCTCTTTTTGTAGTTGGTATAGATGTCTACCCTTTGTGGAGTTTTCCCATTGTTGTTGCCATTTATTATTAATTCTGTCCCTGAATTAGGTTTTTTAACCTTTTTATATTTGATGGCATCGTCCACATTGGTTATTTGGTTTGTTATTTTCCTAGCGGTAGCTCTGATGACCCTAGTTGACCCCTGTTGTACATCTAAAGTCGTCTGGGTTATTTATTTTGCATTTATACTTGAGGAGAAGGTTGCCGTTAATATTTTGCATGGTAGCAAGTCAACAGTTGGATCTGTGGTTAGTTGTTTAACATTTCTATTTTCTTGCTTAGTCTTCCATATTTGGCTGTTGTAGTCCGCCTTTTGAAGGATAGTGTAATTGTTTTCTTTTGTGTTTTGGCCATTGGTCTTGTCATGCTTAATTTGTGGTTTAACTTTTATGATTTACTTTTATTGTGGGTAGGGTTATTCTACTTATTTGGTTTTATTTCATTATTTAATACTGAGTTAGATTAAAGTTCAATGCATGGTTATTATCATAAGCTAAGTGATGATTATGACAATGGTTAGTAATATTACTAGTGAAATAACAATTAATTATTGTTATTATGATTTAGATTTATCTTAAATAAGTTTATATAGTGGCACAATGAATTACCCGAAGGTTTAAATAAGGGATAGTTTTAATTTCTTAGCAGTTATTGTTGTCATGCAGCCTGCAGCGTGTTTCCTTTGTCTAAGTTAATTTGATTCAGTAAAGCTGATATTTTCTTGATTTTGAGTAATTCAATTATATTTTTGAATGTTTCATGAGGGTTATTGTTGGTTAATTGAATTACTTCGGGGTATTTACTTGGTGCAGTAATGTCTAATTGTTTAGATCTAAATTTGTCCCTTTCCTTTTTGGTTTTGTTACAGTTATTGAATAAATGATGTAGGTCTTCAGGGATGTTACAAGTGAAACAATTAATATTATGTGGGAAAGGTCCTATATATTTCCCAAAGCTGTTTGCCAGTTTTGTTTTTCCCAGTATTAA
The DNA here is from genome assembly GCA_029339505.1 of Unio delphinus. Classification (NCBI taxonomy): domain Eukaryota; kingdom Metazoa; phylum Mollusca; class Bivalvia; order Unionida; family Unionidae; genus Unio; species Unio delphinus. The sequence continues at coordinate 22,912,367 of JAQISU010000008.1, forward strand.
TCTGTTTATTTTAGAATGTTCATAACCCTTGCACCTAGGTGGTATGATCTTTCTATTGACTTCCTTGATGATATGTAAAATTCCCTTGTTTATTTTTGTACCAGTCAGTCTGCCATTGTTGATTCATCATAAAGTAGATTAAATTATATATTTCAGTTGGGCTATACTTGAGTGGCATATAATTAGGCTCAATAAGTTTTTGTTTAGCGAGTTGATCTGCTAAGTCATTTCCTTTTATGTCTATATGGGATGGAATCCACATAAATTCAACTACTAGATTTTGAGAATGTAGTAATTTTAATATGTGATTAATTTGCTTTAGGAAATTTTCTCTAGATTTAGTGTTGTTGTTTTGGATAGAAGAAAGGACGCTAAGCGAGTCGCTAATAATGTGTCTTATTTGTTGTTTTTTTTCTTCAATCCATTTTAATGATTCCGGGATGGCCCAGAAATCAGCTGTATAAATGGAACAGTGATCAGGTAGACGCCTGCCCATTTGTATGTTGTGTTCTGGTATAACCCAGGCTGCAGCTGTTTTAAAAGGATTTGTAATTTTCGAGCCATAAGTGTAAATTTTTTTGAAATTTTGATATTGATCATTTATTATTTCCAATGCTAATGTTTTCAAATAATTTTGTTGGCTTTCTTTATTTTCTTTATCTGTAAGGGAGATATATACTTTTGTTTGTACATTAATCCAAGGTTCTTTGTCATATATTATGTTAGTTTCTACTTGGAATATATCAATTGGAAGGTTCTATTTTTAACTCGTGTACTATTTTTTCCATTGAGGTATTATTTTTCAAGGTTTTTCTGAAGGGAATGTTACATCTATTGATAGCCAATATAGTGGGGTGCGTTTTATCATGGGTCACCAGTTGGGTTGCGTTTCTTAATATGAGTTCCTGCCTTCTGAGATGTAATGGCAGTGCGCCAATACGAATAAGTAGGGCTTTTCTCTGTATTTTAATTAATTTGTTTAATTGCCATGTGGATGCTGTGGTGTATACATGGTATCCATAATCTAGTTTGGATCTTATTAGTGCCCTATATAATGTTAAAATAGTTTCTTGACTAGCACCCCACTGAGTGCCTTTGAGGTTTCTTAATAGATTTAGGTCCTGATTGCATCTAGGTCAGCTATATGATAAGCCCATGTTAAGTGTACATAAAAGTACATACCGTATTTTCCGCCCTATAAGTCGCTCCTGGGTATAAGTCGCGGGAGGGGGAAATCCAGATAATTTTGGAAAATTCAACAGATAAGTTGTCCTGCGCACTTACCGTAATCACGTTTTTGATACCGTCGGCCATTGCATACGACTTGGTAATTTCCAACAACGTGTAAGTATATTCTTGTTTGAAATTTTAAAAATAGAAATATAAGCAAATAAGATTTATAAATAATGTTTATTAAGTAAATAATAGCGCCACTGTTATTTCTTTACATTGTCGCTAATCTGGGTCAGAAAAACCCTCAAAATCTTTGTCTTCCGTATCGCTGTTGAAGATATGATAAATGTGTTCAGGAATTTCACCGCTGGTTTCTTCGTTTTCGTGGCTGTCTTCTTCGATTTCACTGTCGTCTGCTTCACCAGTTTTCTGAATGATTTCTGCTTTTTCAAAACCCGCCACAATTGTTCGCACAGTGACAGCCTTCCAAGTTATTTATCAAATATATACATTTAATTACTAACACTGTTACCTAGTCACTATGTTCTACTATTTCTTAAGTAATTCCTCGTGATATCTATTTAAAGAAAAAATCTATTTCTTTTTTCCCCTCATCCAAAACGAAAGTTGAGCTGACGCTTTCTGTAAACTCCGTTACTTTCGGCGCACGTGGTTCTCTTGTCCACACTTTGTCGTCTTCATCATCAGTTTCTGTCTCAATTTCTGACAGACTTGATAAAGAAGATATATTAATATCACTACCAATACTTTTTAATTCATGGTGGTCAATATCATCCTCAGAAAAACCAGAAAAGTCGGAATCTGAATCGCTATCGTAAGAGAACGCCATGGCTTCTACTGTCAACTACAAATGCATGTATTTACACACACGCGGTACAAATTTGAAAAAAGGAACCGGATTTAGTAAGAACAATCATTTGTTAACTCTAATTTGATTGGTTGAATAGACTTTTACTTCCATATATTGACCAATACGATCGGTTGTAACAATGACATACAGCGCTGATCTATCCGTCACTAGGGTTTAAGAAGCATGTACGGCAAGCTGATATGTCCGTCACTGGGAGTAATAGTGCTCTGTTTACAAGCGGATCTATCAGTCACTGGTGAGGCTAGGCATATTTATGCAGCGGATATACACGTCAGTGGTAGTGAAAGAGTTAATTAAGCTGGTTTGAATTTCAGCCATGTGATGGTGGTTGGAGGGGTTGTCTGCACTCCATAGTCCACTATCATCAGCAAATTGTGATAATCCAATTTTAAGTGTTGCCAGATTTGTGTCAAGATCATTTTTATCATAAGGTTAAAGAGGGTGGGGCTGAGAGCACCCCATTGTGGAGTTCCGTTTTCAAGGGAGTATTCTTCAGAGTAAGTTGCCTCTACCCAAGTTATAATTTTGCGGTTGGTCAGGGAATTTTCTATGAAGGTCAACATTCGACCTGTAATGCCATAATGATTTAATTTGGCTATAAGGCCTTTGGTCCATAAAAGATCAAATGCTTTTTCCAGATCAGTAAATACCGCAATTTAGTTTCTATCAGCTTTTCATTTGTTGTTAAATGCAAGTTTTATGGCGGATTCTAATCTTATTAATTGATCTGTAGTGGATCTTTTATTTCTAAACCCACAATTGATTTGGAGATATCAAGTTGTTTCTTTGCTCTGTACCAAAGTGGCATGCAGTGTTTCATCATGAATTATTTTGACATAAAGGTTAAATTCAATGGGAGATAGCGGATTTAATTTTTCTGCTTCTTTTTTAATGAGATTAAGCGCCGGCGTAGAAATAAAATGGAGCATTGTTTTACGTACCTCCGTTTTTAGTTGGTTTTTACTCACATAAATTTGCCCTGTTTTTATGCTTTGTACGGCTTCCTGATCTAATTTAATATTGAGCTGCCCTACTTTCTTCTTGAGTGCATTGCCATTCCAGTTAAGGCAGCTTCTAGCTTTGAATACTTTCTTGAAAGATTTCGTTTCCATTGCGCTGTTTGTTTTGAATTTAGAATGGGGGGGGGGGTAAATTTAAGTGCTTTGGCCACGGTGGGTCATTTAGCACTGTTTTATCCAGCAAAGGCTGGTTATTTGATTTTTCCTGAGGGTGGGAATGGTGCCACCTCCCTCAGGCATTTATGTGTTCAGAGAACACTATTTGATTAGGCCGTCAGATCGGAGTCACTATTTAGCAACTATCGATGTGAATGGTAGTCCGTGGTGAGTGGGAATAGACCCAGCACACACTCACTCTTATTCATGTCGATACCGCTGTGTTTGAAAGAGGACGTGCTCCACACGTGTGATTTTTTTTTGGTGGTGTCCGGTAGTGGAAAAGGTGGTAAGGTGGCTCATCAAGGCTGGCGCGTAGGTCGGTCAGTGCTGCGTTTTTTCTCCAGGGCATACGATTTATTTTGATAGACTCTGCTGTTATGAAACTAAAATGTGTACAGCCTCATATGACAGCCTAATTTTGCGGTTTGTTCGTTCTGCTGCCCTGATGAATCGAGGTTCGATACCACCTTATATTTCTTAAGGTGAGTGGTTAAGTATAGCCTAATTGTATTGTTTGGTGCAGCGTTGTGCTGCTGTGTCTAATGACCTTGGGTTTTTTGGTCACCTTGTATTCATTATTTTGGGCCCTAGGTTCTATACTTTAGTTTTAGATGCAGCCTTGTGCTGCTGGGCCTGATAGTCTTGGACTTTTGGACTACCTTATTTTATCTAGTTGGGGTATTGCGTAGCTGATGTATCTGAAGGTGAAGTTGCGTCCATGTGTGGCGGGGCATGATAGTCCTTGGACTTTTGACTATCTTATATTTTCTAAGTTGGGGCCTTAATATGTTTTTTTTAAAAAAAAAAATATTGTGTACTGGTCTCGGTGCACTTATTGTAATTTACTTTGTGGTATTTATCTCTAATTGTATTCTGTTGGTTAACTTTAGATGCTGTCAACAAGGCTATATATAGAGACAAAGTTTAGAGATATTTGTAGAGGTGTTAGTCCTGACTAATTAGACTCCTGCTGATTACGCCTTATTCTGATTATATTGTTAGCCACCCCTATTTATTCTCAATGAATGTTATTAGCTTTACAATATTTATCATTATCCTAAATGTTAAAGACTATTGATGTTATCTTATTCTCCATTTGGATAGCCTGCTCTTTGTGTATTCGAGCTAGTTATCTTTTTTCCCATTTTTGGTTTCATGGGTTTCTGGTCCCCTTAATCTTTGGTTTGGTCGCTTAGGTCACAGTCCTGTGATTGATAGGCCCAGCATGGTGTAGGTGGGCTTGATAATCATCACCATATCACTGACCGTTGCTAGGTACTTCCATTCTTCAAGGTAGCTTTTGTTCCTAGTTTGGAGAATAATTCCCTTCTTGTTCTTATTTTGCTTATATATGGGCCTGGGAGGGTTGATATCCTATTTTCCAATTTTGTATTCTGGGTCTATTTGAGGGGAGGTGGGGGTATTTTATATTTTTTTCCTATTAACCCTGTTGAGGTATTCTATGATGTTCCTGCCTCTGATATATCAGCCTAGAGCGGACTTCACAGGAGACTTACTGATATCATATTTCTTTAACTGGCATGAATTGTTTCTGCTACATAGATCTGTGTTTCCTACATGAAACTAAACATTTGATATCTCACTAATGAGTTGTCTAGAAGTTGATTCAAAAACATATAAATGATTATAATATATCTGATCAGACTCTCACTCACTTTCAATCTCTTCCTCTAAACTACAAATGTTAAATAAATGTGACTAACCTTTGTAACCAGATGCATACATGCCAATCATTATGCTTTTGGCATAATCAGTTCGATTTTTTCACTAGATTGCGCTTTACGCGTAAATTTATACGGATTATGATTTTTCAGTATATCCACCTTCCAAAAGTCTTGTTTCTATTAACATTCCATTAATCCCACAAAACATATGTTACAAAAGACTGCTTTATGTAACTACAATATAACAGTACACTTGACCGTGGACTTGTACTTTCCTAACAATATCATACTCTATTTATAGCAAACCTTGTTCTACTTTCCCTCAAATTCTATTTTTATTGCATCTGTATGGCTTAGTGAGGAGAGAACAGACTATATTTATGTGGCTAATATATAATATGACCAAATTATATGACAACAACTTTTTGGAAGTTTGTTTATTGTCGATACCTTGTGACTATGATCTCTGATCCAGAATAAGTAGTTCCATACACTGCTGTACAGTTCTGCTTATGTTGTTGTATGCATCTTTCCTAGATGTGGACTTGGTGTTGTGGAGTTGTGTGCGTTCAAAGCCATTATTATCCTTCATAATATTTCTCCCGTTTTAATACTCCTTAGGCCAGTGCAAAGAATAATCGTGATTTATTCTTATTAAAGCAATTATGAAGCTAATTTAATATTTATAACCCTAACCCTAAACCTAACAATCAATCACGAGAACCCTGTTATCTATACTCCTTTTCAATGGAAGGATGTATCAACATGAATGTTTGGTGAAAGGTGTCTTATGTCTAGACTTCATGTAATAGTTATTAATTCTCAATGTAGTGTCATCTACCGGTACATGTATTTCTAGGTTGTCCTAAATATAAATATTGCCTCACAGGCATTCAATCAGTAGCGGTTTTGAAAATAAATGTATCACTATGTTTAGAGAGTGATATATGACTTGAAATATATTTATTCCATTGCAGTTTGACCATTATCATCAGGATTTTATATTGCATATCAATTTGCAAGCAAATTTCATTGGAGTTGAAATTCATAACGTATTCCTTGTTTCTTGATGCTGTTTAAATACTGTAATGAAAATAAATATCGGAAGACATTGTACTATTTACTCAATCTAACTGCTGTTGAAAGATAAAATTCATAAAACGTGCTCAACAAATTGAAGACTGATATGTAATGGTTTGGACAAACATTTTGGAAAGAAATACTGCTAAAGTTGTCTGTATATCCTTTTGAAAAGACTGTGACTTGAGTGTTGCCTGCCAATATGATTCACTAGTTCATATGTACAAAATGTATTCATTTAGCATTTTAAAAACATAAATGTTTGTTTTACGTTCAGTATATGATTTTATCAATTTTGAATCATTCTGCACCAAAAATAAAATCCATGCTATTAATATGCAATTTACAGCATTCTTGCGTTTTGCTTTCTTATGCACCCTTTGGCTTTTAATCACCCTCTGTTTCATGCTAACCTGCTTTGTAACATAGCTGCATGGTGAATGGTTTTCTGTTCCATGTTCCACATAAGCCATTAGCCAGGAAACCTAGTACAGGACCTGGGGGTTCAGGTTTGAGGAAGACATGATTGTTTTTGGTTTGTGGGTTTTAACACCATTTTTCAGTAATGATAGCATCTATGTGCTGGCCAGTATATTTGGCGGAGGAATAACATTGGAAGCTACCAACAAGTTTTTTTCACATACCCGAATTGGGTGAGCCTCCCAAATCGTGCAGAGATGAGAGATGTGCAAGTGAACTGTAAAGATGAGAGTATTAGATTATGTGGCCATCCGTGGTTCCAGGAGAGAGAGAGATAAAGTGTGGACTAAAATCTAGAATGTGAAAACCTTTTTTCTTTTTTCCAAGTCATTGTACAGCTTTTGTTTCACATGTTCCTGCACAGTCAAATGCACATTTCGAGTCTAAGATTCGGCTAATGTAGTTATGTGAGTAAGCTTGCCAGTAGCTTCTCGTGGGTTGTTGGTTCTTTCCGGGGGTTTTCCCAGGTTCTTCCTCCACCAATAATACTGGCCACCATGTATTGCCTACCGTGTGCTGAAAAATGGCGGTAAATCCTAAAACAACAACAACAACTTGAAATGCACATACTGATATCCAATAACTATCCATTAGCCCAGTTTCTGTGTTGCAATTTTACCCCAGATACACATACATGTAATAGATATTTCCTAAGAATAGAGGAACCAGAGTCCTACATATCTGTAGCAGACCAGGGTTCAAATACGACTTAATTGGTGTAATTGAATAATTACACTGTATTTGGAACTGTAACTGATAATTGCCAATATCGTGACATCGTTTGGTAGCATGTGTATATGTGACTGTCAAGTGTCAGCGTTGGGGATGTATGTATGTATTTGTATTTGTATTTCAATCAAGTAAATGCATATGTATTGTAAAAATATAATAATCAAAATATCATTTTTGGTTCCTTAGTTTGGTTGGAAAAATTAATTTAATCAAATTCAGCAATAACGGATGTAAACATGTAATTGAACACTGCGGATAAAAAGAATTAATAATAAACATTAGATCATCACTAAAATCTCAATTATAGCAGTTTAAAATATTATGATGGATTTATAAATAAAATTTCAGAGCACTATACCTTTAATATGGGCAGATAATCTTTGCTATATGAAAATAAAAGGTACATGCTTATAATTTTAGAGAAATGATTCCCATGTGATAATTTTACTTATTATTTCCCCGTCCTTTAAGTTTAACTGAAATAGACTAATCAAACAAGTTTAATTTAGTACAAGTTGAGATACTAGTAAATTTTATACATGTACCTACCTATCTTTTTGATTTTCGACCGAAAATGGGGTTGTTCTCCTAAGATAATTGTTTGACCATCCTCCCAGTTCTGCCAAACTTATGCTTTATATACCCTTCAAAATTCCATAAGACATACAGAATTCTCATAATTCATACAGAATTCTATGGAAAAGCACAGCGCAAAATCTTACCCCCATTATATAATACATTTAAGAAGAAAATAATATTCAATGAAGAACAACATTTTTTATTGCAACTTGATAAATATTTATTAAACAATAATTACATCAGGTGGAACACAGTTTCTTTGTGGATAAATATAAACAGTCTTCTAGAAAACTTTAATGAAAAACCAGCAATGACCTGGAAGTAAACTTTAGTGAGGTCGCCACAAGAAGTCTAACACTGCATTCGACTTAGAAGTAAGAGTGAGTAAAACAATTGCCAATAGCAGACTCAAAGCAATAAATAGTATGAAACATATATAACAGATACAGGTATTTATAACAACAGAGTGGGTTTGAATCATTGCCAATGAATTTCATTGCTGATTGTTCTTAAAAACATGCTCATCACATATTGATGCCCAAACCCAACATATAACGCTGTTGTAGCATGTTAAATCCTGACAATATGGTGTAATTGTAATCAAAGGTCTAGATTTTTGCAAGTTCTCAATTACAAGTCAATCGCAAATGTCAAACCATCTGAAAAATATTGAGATAATGTATACATACATACATACATACATACATACATACATACATACATACATACATACATACATACCTTAACTGCCAGGTGTTAGACTAATAATATAGGAATTAACATTAAATTAATGTTAACAGTCACAATAAAGCTACTAGATAATATAATTATAAAAATGATTTTGACCAGACCCCCTCCACCTGTTCCGAAGTAACATTTGAATAAGCATGCTAAATTCTCTATATGTTGTTGTTGGGTTTAATGCCATTTTTCAGCATAAGATAGGCCATACATGGTGGAGAAAGAACCCAGGAAAACCCTAGAGAGAACCACTGACCCATGAGAGACTAATGGCAAGCTATCTCATGTACCCATATTGGTTGAACCTGAGACTTGCACCCATGCAGTGGTGAGATGGCAGTGATCCTCAAAAGTGAGCACTTTAGACCACTCAGCCACTTTGGGCCCTCCACAATATGGTGTTGTGGAAGGTCAAGATTTTTGCAATCGCTCAATTATATGTCAAATACAGGTTATACAAACTGAGACAAATATTTATTTTAACTGTTATGTCTTAGGCTATACAATATAGGGATTAGGATAAGCAATAAAGCTTAGTTTTAGATAAGAAAACTATACATAAATGATTTTTAAACTGCTGGTTAATTACAATACAATTTGTGTAATTGTATTTGAATATCACCAATATTTTGTAACTGTACTTGCAATCGATATCTACAATTAATTGTAACCAACAAATGCAATTGAACCCATGTCTAATGTGTAGACACCTACCCTAGTCCAGCTGATAATAAGTGGGCCCCACTAACCCATGGCTAGTGTGTAGACAATAAGTGTTGTCTTAGATGCATTGCATACTGATAAATCCCCATGGAAGCTAGGATACACAATGACAATACATTCTTCGCAGGGTTTAACTATATCCGATACAATTGTTTGGATCGTAGATGATCGCATCGAGTGGTCAAATTTAGTTTACTTGGCAGTATCCAGAGTACGAAGAATAAATCAACTTTGAAGAGTTGTTTTAGATGCGAATGACACCAGTAACAATTTAAATTGTCAGAGATGACATTATCAGAAAAATCATCTCTTGTTATAAACAACAGGATCAAAAAATGAGAATTTGATATTGATGCTGAATTTATAATTACGCTGAAACAACAACAGAATAATCACTGTGCGAGTTGTAATTGTATATTGCATTGGTGTTGGTCGGATAAAGATCCTTGCCAATTTACCGCAGACAGAACAGATAATAGTCTTGGTCATACCAGAGATAATGTGATGTTGACTTGTCTTGAGTGTAACAGACATAGGGTCTTAGTTAAGACCACGCGGTGGTAATTGAGTATCCTCGGGTATCACTTGTAATTGTTCCCGTGTAAATCCGCGCTGAGGAGCAGTTGAATGTAATCTATAAATTGCTGGTCTACCCGTGGATCTTGTTATGTTAGATATTTTATGAGTAGTGACACTCCAAATAGGATCAGTAGCTCTTTTTGTACCACCTTCAAGCTCTCCTGGTTCATATAAATATCGCATTGACATTACCGAGTATTCGTTGTTTTGAGAAATCATTTTGCGGTTTTTGTTCATGAATATACTTTTTGATGGCGTTAATAGGTTTCATATTAATTGTTCGAGTAATTTCATTATTTAGCACGGTAATTACACCTGGTAATCTCTTGACCCATTCACGAGATCATGTATCTTGGATAAATTCCCTTGCGTATTGATATTCAAATAACCGCTCAGCAAGTGTCTGATTAAATGGTTCAACAATTGCCTGATCGCGATGTAGTGCAGTATGTCCTCATCTGATGGTGACATTATGATGCTTCATTGTTGATAACGCTGCACCCTGAAATTCCTTGCCAGGATCAATTTGTAATAGCTTTTGCCACTGCAGAAGACCTCGTCGATAAATCCTTTCAAATGCAGAAGCTACTTTAGTTGATGACTTTGTCTTTAACAGCTTTGCTTGTTTGTATCTACTCGCAACATCAACTATGGTTAGCGCATACTTGTATGTTTGTTAATTAACAGTATCATGCGGCAGAAATAATATATCAGCTTTATGAACTTCATTAGGGATGCTGACATCAAAATGTGAGAAGTTAATTTGTTTAGCCGGTGGTAGATAAATTTACTATATCGCCTGTTTAGGTAACCAATCCGCCGCGGTGGTATTTTTCACTTTTGTACCGTTAGCGAGTTTATCTATTGCTGATTTGCCCCATCCAGTATCATCTTGGGGAATAATAAATAAATTCTATGCTGTTATTATTTACCAGCACCCAGCATTAATTTATTTTTCATCGCCGATTTTATCAGCCATGAAGCTAATTTTTCTTGAAGGATTTATCAGTGATAGAATTTAAAGCATGAATCAATTTCACATCTGCGATATGTCTGTGTTGCAGATTGCTGCTTTTATAAGCAACATCATGAGCATGACACGCCTTATCAATAGCGTTTATTGGATATTCACCGGGTCGGGGTTGGTTTTGATCATCGAGTCGGATATCGAGTGTGGTACCAGGTCTACAATAACTATACCCTGGAATTTTTTTTCTCCTGGATATTTTGCCCATGGAGTCCCGGGAAGTTTTGTCAATTTTGCTGCAATATCTCCTTGGTTTTTTTTAAATCCTTGGAAATAAATTTAAATTTGTTTATACCACATTGTACACATTTACCAGCAAGTGCTGATCTGTTATTGCTTGTTGTAATCGTTGTCAAGTCATTTGTGCTAGTATGCTTCTTACATTTCACACAATATAGATCCATAATTTACTTACAATAACATAAATGTAATTGATTTTTTGGCGACAAAAACATGAGAACCCATTAATCATCATGGAGCGCTACCAAATTCTATTTGCATGATTGTAATTGGACCATCTGGAAGTGGCAAGATATAGTTGTTACTTAATTTGATAACGAGGTAGATGAAATGGGATAAAATATATTTGGTAGCCCCAAGTGTAGACGATCAGCAATGTTACGAGGTGTTAAAGGATTTTAACGAGAAAGCAAAATCAGAAATCGATGAGGATATTATAGAATTTATAACCAATATCGAGGAAGCACCAAGTATTGATGATATTGATGGAAGTATTAACAATTTAGTTTTATATGATGATGTGATGCTAGACAATCAAATGAATCCCGCTAGGATATTTTCCAGAGGTAGGCATACAAATACTGATGTGATATTTGTTACTCAGTGATATACACAAATACCAAAATGATCAGGGATAACTGTAATATTCTTGCTTTATTTAATGGAGTTGACACCCATACATTTCGAAATATTCACCCGACCTGGTGTTGTGGAGATATGGATTATAATCTTGTTAGAAATATCTTTAGTCACGCTCAGTCAATCCCACATGGATTTGTAATGATAAATTTGCATGACCCGAGATGAAGATATCGTATCGGACTTGATCAAATACTTGGTTAAAACCATAACTCTGAAATAGTGTGACTCTGTATAGGCTTCAAAACTTGGTCTTTTTACTCTCTCTCTCTCTCCGTAGCAGCCTTATTTTTGTGTGAAAATGTATCTATTCACCACTGTCTCTCTCTAGTCTTGTCTGCCTGAAATAGTTTTGGTTTGTCTGAAATAGTTGCGGTTTATTCTCTGATTTTGTCTGAAATAGTTTAGGTCTGTCCACACCTCTTGCTGCTATTTTCTTTAGATTGTTACTTTTTACAACACCAAGCTCACACTGAGTACCTGTGTGTCATATATGGTACAGTTTACATGCAATTAGAGAACTGTGTCAGATTTCAAATGTAAATGAGTTAATTCAGTGTAATCCAGTATTGAAATAAACAGCAGTAAATGCTATGGAATGAATTTGTCAAATACAGTTGAGTAATGTTTTTCGTAGTTCCTATTAAATGCCTGTGTCTCAAGTCAATTATATCAGGACAACTGAAATTATTGGTGCTGACTCCAGGATTGTATCACACAGCATTGTTCTTTTGTACATTAAGTTTTGCCATAGTTTACCAATGAGTTCTTCTGTTTGACATCTAGGTTGATAATGGGCAGTCAAGTGTTGAGACAGAAACGACTCCATCTGGACCAAGCCCTGAGGACTCTGAAGATGAGAAACAAGGTAAGGATGATGACACAAAATTGTCCCATGTTTAGGATTCAATAAATTTAGGTTCATCACCATAATCGCGTGTAAAAAATTGAGAATTGTAGAGGTTTGTCTCAATTAGGTACATTTATGTGACATTGTAATTTACCAAAAATGAGTGTAAAGTGTGAATACAGTGGTGTATAAATGATTTCCTAGACAGCTGTCATTTCATTTTGCATATTTGGTATTCTAGTTTATATTTAAAAAGTACATAATGTATATTTCTTGCTGTGATATATTAGTGAGAGACAAATGATAGAACTACAATGGTTGTGCCACTTGTATTGTCCCAGTGGTGATATCACGTTTGGAACTATGTGCTGTACATTTTGCATTTAGAAAGAATAACTTTCTTTGCGCATGTTCTAAAGAACTTTATTGCAGTACTTGTATATTTCTTTAATTTCTCTAATATCTCTCTCCCCTTTACTCTCTCTACCCATCAGAATGAATGGATCTTAAAACATGTCAAGACTGTTGTCCTTCTAGAACATACATTTATGTAATTAATATAAAGGTGCCACTAATAAGACAATTTCAGATAATAAAAAGCTGTTTTCACTTTGTAATAATTATCTATTACACCAATCATTCCAATTTTCAGTGATTGAACTTACATGACCTATTGCCATGTGATATTTATTCTCTGTCAGGCATATAATATAACTCTTTAACTATATGACAAATGGTATTTTTTGAAAGAAAAACTCTTAACTACATGTACATCCAATATTAAAAACTTTTACTAATTATTTTGTCTGTCTTCACAGTGATGCTCATATCGGCAATTAATATAAAAATCTGTCATTGATTAGTGTTGATTGCTAACCAAGAATTAAATGACAAATCAAAATTGGGGTCATACATCTCTTACTCCGATTAACTGCAAGCCTGCCAACACAACACAATTTACCCCAAAACAAATATGTAGGAATACATAAATATTGCAGCCAAAATCCTTAACATTTCAACTAACAATCATTAAGCAAGCAGTTTTAATGCTTTTACACTCTGAAATCTGTTGGAGTATGGCCTGTTTATTGCATAAAAACAATCAACCAAAATGCACAATTTAAAGCATTATAATGTACAAACATAGTTTGTGAAAGTTACAGTCTCTAAATTCTTCTAGCATTTTAGAACTTCTTTTTACTGAAGTAGTAATGCAATCATAATCAGCATTCACACACAAATGAGAAACAAGTCCCTTCAATTTGAAGATTTTGATATCCCTCCTCTCTGTCTGTCTGTCTCTCTGTGCATTTGTGTGTGGTCTAAACACCTGCCTTTATTGGTCACTGCCATCTCAATTACTTCTGTGTGTAAAGCAACCTCAGGCTTGGCTAGTATGGGTTAGAAAGCTTGCTAGTAGCTTCCTTTGGGATATTGGTTCTCACCTTGGTTTACTCAGGTCAGTAGTTTCCTTTGGGATATTGGTTCTCACCTTGGTTTACTCAGGTCAGTGGTTTCCTTTGGGATATTGGTTCTCACCTTGGTTTACTCAGGTCAGTAGTTTCCTTTGGGATATTGGTTCTCACCTTGGTTTACTCGGGTCAGTAGTTTCCTTTGGGATATTGGTTCTCACCTTGGTTTACTCTGGTCAGTAGTTTCCTTTGGGATATTGGTTCTCACCTTGGTTTACTCGGGTCAGTAGTTTCCTTTGGGATATTGGTTCTCACCTTGGTTTACTCAGGTCAGTAGTTTCCTTTGGGATATTGGTTCTCACCTTGGTTTACTCTGGTCAGTAGTTTCCTTTGGGATATTGGTTCTCACCTTGGTTTACTCGGGTCAGTAGTTTCCTTTGGGATATTGGTTCTCACTTTGGTTTACTCGGGTCAGTAGTTTCCTTTGGGATATTGGTTCTCACCTTGGGTTACTCAGGTCAGTAGTTTCCTTTGGGATATTGGTTCTCACCTTGGTTTACTAAGGTCAGTAGTTTCCTTTGGGATATTGGTTCTCACCTTGGTTTACTCGGGTCTGTAATTTCCTTTGGGATATTGGTTCTGACCTTGGTTTACTCGGGTCAGTAGTTTCCTTTAGGATATTGGTTCTTATATGGGTTTACTCAGGCCAGTAGTTTCCTTTGGGATATTGGTTCTTATATGGGTTTACCAAAGTTAGTAGTTTTCTTTTGGGCTTTTGGTTCTTATCTGGGTTCATCCTGGTCCATATAACCAATATCAGTTATACTGGCTGCCATGTATAATATATTGTGCTAAAAATTGCATTAAACCCACAACAACAAGCCTTGGGATTGGTATATTAGCTAAAGTGTGTTAGTATTACTCTTCCAAAACTACTGAGAGGATTGCCATGAAATTATACTTATATTGGACAAAGTGGACATTAAAAAAATTGTTATAATAATATCTAATTGATCCTAAGAAAACATTATGCATTATGCCATTCTAACATCCAACATTGCTGTCATGGCAGCCATTTTGAAAGTCTTATAACTAATTATTCTTTCTGAAAGTCACATCAGCATCAGTGTTTCACTAAAAATATTCACATGATGTCTGGTTAGTCTTCAATATTTGTGGGACATAATGAGATTTCTAAAATGTGGGCAGAATATTTGACATGAATTGTTTCAAAACGAGTCTTAACCCAAATGGCCATGTCAAAATGACTTGATGGTTATGTGTGTACAATTCTGGCAATGTCAGCACAAGTCTATGACAGTATTGCATACATACCAGCCATTATTTTTTGGTGTAATCATCATGTGCAAATGCATATGGATTATGCTTTTTTGGTATATCAACTTGTCAGAAAAATCAATTATTTATTTTCTTGTTTTTATTAGCATTCAATTAATCCCACAGACCATATTTTAGAAAAGAATGCTTTTACGTAGCTACAATATAAGAGTACGCTTGTCCATGGACTTGTATACACTTTCGTAACAGTATCATATTCTATTTATAGTAAACCTGGTTTACTTTCAAACTTTCAACTACGAATTCCATTTATAGCATCTGTATCGCTTAGTGAGGAGAGAACAGACTGATTTTCTGATTTTAAACTTTTTATGCAGATTCTTTGTTCTGATTCATATTTACTGCAGAATCAGTCGAAAGGTATAATGTGGTGCCAAAATGTATATTTGATTTTAGTCAATGCATATAGATGAGCAGCAGGGAGGGCGAATCAGACCACCTTTTATAGAGGCATCCATTTGGCAAACCAAGGCTTCCTCCAAAATCATAAAAAAGCGCCTATTTGGCAAACCAAGGCTTCCTCCAAAATCGAAAAAAAGTTTCCTTTGGGTACGCAAGGTCGTTGGCGCACTCATTCTGCTGCTATGGGGGTCTATGCTAGTCTCTGTACAATGGACTAATGACAGTTTTAAAGACTGAAGATCTCTAGTTAAACCCATTGTAATTATAATACCTATGTACAGATTATAGTTTGAAGTGAACTGTGCTAGTCTGTGTAGAATGGACTAATGACAGTTTTAAAGACTTGTTACGTGCTTAGGCTCGAATAAGCAGCAACACAGAAAGAGTGAAAACTAACAAGCTTGTATAAATTGAACAATGAATTTATTAAGTACAATTATTTTCATAAAATAAATTAACTTACGGTTTTAGAGAATCAAATCCAACAAATATAGAATTCACAAAATAATCCACTGATGGAATTGCAAGTCCTGATAAATAAATGTTCTAATAGTTCCAGGTTCGAATCTTGACGATGTAATCCAAAATGGCTGACAATGTCACGTGATGCAGTTCTGTTTTTAAATCATCCAAATGAATTATGAAACACGTCCTTTTTCCAAATAAATAGAATAATTCTTCTTTTCCAACGAATTGACATAAAAGTCCAAAACAAAATAATTATAACTCAAACATGAATACACAACTATCTTTAAGCCCAAAATTCTACTGAACTCCTATCCAAAACAACAGTCTATATAACTGTTTTTTTTTTTAAGTAAACAAGTGATCACATGATTTTCTAGAAATTGATAGAGGTTCATGGAAGGTCACAGAAAGAGACTGCCTTCACTAAAAATCACATACTCTAGATATGTACTACCCCTAAGAACTAAAAATAAAATGCTGTCCTTGAAATTAACCAATAGTGTTAGAGACTTGTTGACAATGTCCAAAGCAAGGTCAGATATTGAAGGAACCAAGCCAAGGTCAGCCTGTTTACAAACAGAGTCCAGGTCAATCTGAATTTTCTAGAAAAATTTCCCATTTAATGAATATTAAACCCTAAATGACAAATTTGGATTTAATAATTAAAAATAAATAAAATTAAATCCAATAGCCGTAACAGACTGAAGACATCTAGTTAAACACATTTTAAAAATACTCTAAAAAAGTCTGTCAATTGCCTAAACAATATTAATTAAATAAACATTATTCTAGTGTTTCTTCTTCTTTTAAATTTTAACATAATTCTGTTGATTGGTTCTTTATTTTAATTTTATTTTAATTTGAAAAAATCAATAGTCTAGATTTGGTACTTTGATTTTAAATCGCATTCAGTGAATTATTAGTGCTTGACACTTTAATATCATTGACTTGTAGTTAAGCAGAAAATGCAAATCACTGAAGAATGAAAAGGTTACATGAAACAATAATTTATAATTGAAAATGGTTTGATTTTTAGTGTACCGATAAGGTTACATGTAACAATAATTTATAATTGAAAATGGTTTGCTTTTTAGTGTACCGGTAAGGTTACATGAAACAATAATTTATAATTGAAAATGGTTTGCGTTTTAGTTTACCGATAAGGTTGAAGAAAAAAAAAACTTGATATGTCTAGGAACATGACGTAGTACGCTAAATTGCCAGATCTATGTGTTAATGTAAGATACATTTTTCTAACCTTTAGCAAATAGTTTTGTTTTATATATATATATATAATGGCTCTTCTATCAGTTTCTGTTTACAACTATGACACAGAAAGTATTCATGACATTTATTCAAGGGTCATGGTAAATCTTGATATAAGATCTTTACTAACTTAATTGCCCATCTTAGGACCGCAGTCATAAAAGAGTGTTTCAACATAAAAATAAAAAAAAATGCGACGAGCGAGTTTGACAGCGAGTTTGAATATAAAAATTAAAAATGAAGTAAAAGAATAAGAAGAAGAAATGGGATGCTGCGAGTTTCCAACGCGTGATCGCTTGTTTTGGCATGTTTTACTAGCTTAATTGCCCGTCTTAGGACGGCAGTCACAAAGGATTGTTTCAACATAAAAACAAAAGAAAATTAAAAACTGGTGAGCGAGTTCAAAGATACATTTTAAAAACGAAGTAAAAGAATAAGAAAAAAATGGGATGCTGCAAGTTTCCAACACGTGAACAATTCTTTTAGCGTGTTGGACAGGACATGCATACAAAATATAAATGTCGGTGTGGATACTTGTATATTTGATAAAATGTTATATATGTAATTGTTTAAAAAAGTATGTCGTGCAGTTAATTCATGAGATCCTTGAGATGTTCGAATCGTTCTTGAAATTCGATGCAAGGCGGCATCCTTTCTTGAAATTTCAATAGCCAACATACTCTTTGCATTTTGTTTAACAATCTTGCTTTCATACTTTGTTTGATTCGCAACACCGCCTCCAACTTAGTTTTCAATCTATTTCAGTACCGTCTAAAGAAAATATTTTTAACAAATGTATAAGGAACAATTTTTCATTAATTTTTTTGTGCAATCAGAGCTACCCTAGAACCTGCATTTCAAAGACATTTATTTTCTATTCACTTATACTTGTGTTTATTTAAAATGAGAAAAAAAAAACTTTTATTAACTTCCTTAAAGGCCAAATTTTCCATGAACTTATATGTTTATGACGAACTACACCAGAACCGTCCCGAACGCACCTTTACATTTATTTCATTTATTTCAATAGTTTGCTGAAATAACTTTTTGACCACATTAAACAAAAATCTTCGTATTTATGTATATACCAAATGAATCGCACTAGAAACTCCATTTGACACCTACTTTGTTTAAGGCCTTTCAAAGTTTAAAGTTGTTGTAATTAGGAAATTTACTTGGAAAAATGGTTATGCTGAATCTCTGGGCTATGTACTGTACCAGGTAAGCAGTATATGGGCTATGTACTGTACAAGGTAAAGGAGTTTTTGGGTTGTGTACTGTACGGGTAATTCAGTCAATGGACTATTTATCATAACGCAATCTATGGAATATGTATTGCACTAGGTAATCAATCTATGGGCTGTGTATTTCATGGGTAATGCAGTATATGGGTTATGTACTGTAGGAGGTAAGCAGTATGTGGACTATGTACTGTACAAGGTAAAGCAGTATATCGGCTATGTACTGTATGAGGTAAAGGAGTCTTTGGGCTGTGTACTGTATGGGTAATTCAGTTAATGGGATATGTATTGTACGAGGTAACGCAGTCTATGTGTTATGTGTTGTACAAGGTAACGCAATATATAGGCTGAGTATTGCATGGGTAATGCAGTCTATGGGCTATGTATTGTACGAGGTAAAGCAGTCGATGTGATATGCATTGCACAGGTAATGCAGTCTATGGATTATGTATTGTACGAGATAAACCAGTCTATGGGCTACGTATTACACTGGTAAGGCAGTGTATAGTCTATGTACTGTATGGGCAAAACAGTTTGAGGGCTATATACAGTATGGGCTATGCAGTCTCTAGAATGTAGTGTATGAGGTAAAACAGTCTCTGGAATATGAGTTGTACGGGTAATGCAGTCTTTGAGCTTTGTAATGTACAGGCATACCAGATGAGACAGAACTTCATTTAGGTTCATTTGTAGCATAGCTCTTCAACATAATATCAAATCAGACGCTTAACAGAAGTGCAATTCTGAAGTTTGGATTTGGTCCATAAATGGGAAAAACGGTTGAGAAACTTTTTTTTAAGTAATGTTAACTCGTATCCTTTCCTAGCACTGTTTTGTAAGGAAAATAATAAGTACAGTGACTGTTAGTTTACTTGGCTTATTTATATTTGCATGTATTTATCTTTTTCTGAATATTATTATGATTATTATTATTATTATTATTATTTTTATTATTATTATTACTTTTATTATTATTATAATTATTATTATTATTTTATTAATTTATCATCATTTTTATTATTATTATTATTAGTAGTAGTAGTAGTATTATAATTAGTGTTATTATGTCTATTATAATTAGTGTTATTGTTATTATTATTATTATTATTATTATTATTATTTTTTCAAGCTATATAATAGCTAGTGCTGCTAGGTGGCGCTTTCATTTAAACTTTTAGCAGGAGATGTAAAAACCGGTTTTTATTGACTCATGCAGATGACTTAGTAATGCCTACAAATGGCAGCGTACGTGTACTGTGGTGTTGTGGATTTTTCCACAGACCTCAATGCTAATGTTTTTTGAAAAAATAAATATAATTTCTATCCTATGTCATCATGCATGTGGCACACTGGCATAGAGAACAATGTTAGATTGTCAATTTGACAAGGATAACCAGGCTGTTGTTTATTTCAGAATTACGTACATGAAATATATGATATGCTGTTGTATAAAATAAGCTACATGACTTCTTGTATATGAGGGTTTGGAATGTATCAAAATTGTTAAACAATTAATAAAAAAATATTGTATGATAGCCAGCGTCGAGTCTTAAAATAGAGGATAGATTTTTACTTTCCATCAAACATTATGATTCATTATGTAGGGTGGGGGTGGGTTGTCAGCAATGCAATATAGGGACGGTCCACTGACAGGAAACATCTATTTTATCATCAAGGAACAAATACTTATAATACTATCTGGTTAGCAAACTTATATTGTAATTGCATTCAAGTATATATAATAAGTTAATATTTTAATATGATTTATTAGTCTATACTTATTATTAATGCAGATTTAGATTTTTTATTAATATTAATTTGATAATTATTGATTTCACAATGCAGTAAGTTGTATAAATTGTCATTGCTTATTATTGTTCATCACTTATTGTTCAGTGTGTGTGTAGTAACATTGGCCTAGTGTATAATCATAATTGTGATTAAGCTGGCATAGTGAATTATTATTGTATAGTGAACACACCAGTAATGTCAGCTGGCCCCCGTGGCGTAGCAAGGGTGTTCAGCGCCCAGTGCAAGGTTTATGCTCCCCCGTCCCCCTTAGGCATAGCAGAGACGATTTGGCTCCATAGGTGACGGGATAAGTACGCTTGACCCAGATTCAGTCTAAACCAGAGTTAATATCAATCATCCAAACATCCAGGCATGGACTTAGTTGTTTACTTAATTTTTTCAGGTCAGTTGTTTCCTTTTTGATAAAGCCCATCGTGAGTTAATTAAATACGGCTTTAAATCCACAGTATCATAAATCAGAAACTAACATCTTTCAAGAGAAAAGAAAACATATTGATACTAACCGGTAATGACATGCAATGCACACATTATTGATGGTGAAAATAATGTACAACAAATTCAATTTAAATTTGAAATATATTACTTAATATATTAAATGATATGTTTGCTGTGTAGAAAAGTAGAAATCACAGCAAATACAGATCTAATTTTCCTGTCTTTTTAAATTTTAATTGTTGGCATTATTCTTCTCATGATCAGTGACATGGTTAGCGAGCATGACTTTGTGTTTAGAAAGAATCTACGTCTAGTAATTGTAAAAGAGGAATTGAAGGAAAGAAAAATGTACAATTGTCAAACATGAATGGCACCCGACATGTCTCCCAGTCTATTATTTATATTGTACACAGAGGTGAGTTGTATCATTCAAACAATGAAATTGATAAATTCTTATGTTTTAAAGAATCGGTTTTATTCATGTGTTAAGTATGAAATAGATTTATACATTTCAAGCACACTAGGATTATCATAGAGTTTAAATAGAAATGTGGTGTTCATTCATATATTGATGTTAAGTATGAAATAGATCTGTATGTTTCTAGGTCTCTGGATTGTCATAGGGTTTAAATAGAAAATATGGTGTTCAGTCATATATTGTTGTTAAGTATGAAATAGATCTGTATGTTTCAAGCACACTAAGATTATCATAGGGTTTAAATAGAAAATATGGTGTTTAGTCATATATTGATGTTAAGTATAAAATAGATCTGTAAGTTTCTAGCACACTAGGATTATCATAGGGTTTAAATAGAAATGTGGTGTTCATTCATATATTGATGTTAAGTATGAAATAGATCTGTATGTTTCTAGGTCTCTGGATTGTCATAGGGTTTAAATAGAAAATATGGTGTTCAGTCATATATTGTTGTTAAGTATGAAATAGATCTGTATGTTTCTAGCATGCTAGGATTGTCATAGGGTTTAAATAGAAAATATGGTGTTCAGTCATATATTGATGTTAAATATGAAATAGATTTGTATGTTTCTAGCATGCTAGGATTATCATAGGGTTTAAATAGAAAATATGGTGTTCAGTCACATATTGATGTTAAGTATGAAATAGATTTGTATCTTTCAAGCACACTAGGATTATCATAGGGTTTAAATAGAAAATATGGTTTTCAGTCATATATTGATGTTAAGTATGAAATAGATTTGTATGTTTCTAGCACGCTAGGATTATCATAGGGTTTAAATAGAAAATATGGTGTTCAGTCATATATTGATGTTAAGTATAAAATAGATTTGTATCTTTCAAGCACACTAGGATTATCATGGGGTTTAAATAGAAAATATGGTGTTCATTCATATATTGATGTTAAGTATGTAATAGATCTGTATGTGTCTAGCACACTAGGATTATCATAGGGTTTAAATAGAAAATATGGTGTTTAGTCATATATTGATGTTAAGTACGAAATAGATTTGTATCACCCAGTTGATCTCTTCCGCCCATTCTGCCGAATCTGGCTTTACATGCAAGGATAGGCAAGCTCCTAAGTCACCGAGGGTTTGAGGCCCATTGGCTACCTTCCACCTGGTTTAGCCAGCCAGTCGAAACCGTTGCCCATTGTGTGGCCGCTGTGCATGCTACAGCTGCTTGGAGCCACAGGTGAGGGCTGAGCGCCTGGTGAGGACCAAAGATGGGCAGGCTACTCCCGAAAGAGCACGACATGCCACCCACCAGAAGTACTACTACCACTCCCAGAGCACCCTGAACACCACGATAATAAAAACTTATTATTGGAGCATGGAACATCCGTACTCTCATGGACAAAGAAAACGTAGCAAGACCCCACAGAACAACAGCTCTAGTTTCTAAGGAGCTAGCACGCTACAATATTGACATCGCAGCCTTGAGTGAAACCAGGTTCACAGAAGAGGGTTCTCTTACTGAGCTAGCCAGCGGCTACACATTCTTCTGGAAAGGAAAAGCCCAAAATGAGGACAGGATCCATGGAGTCTGCCTGGCTGTCAAATCAAGTCTTCTGAAGCAGCTCCCGGAAATGCCGGTCGGTATCAATGAGAGGGTAATGAAATTGCAAATACCTATAAGCCACAAACGGCACGCAACAATCATCAGTGCATACGCCCCTACACTATCGAGTCCAGCAGAAACCATCGAGCAGTTCTATACGGATCTCAGCTCTGTACTTAGCTCAATTCCAGCTGATGACAAGATCATACTACTGGGGGACTTCAATGCCCATGTTGGCTGCGATTATGTTCGATGGAAAGATGTGCTTGGCAAGCACGGTATCGGCAGAATGAACAGCAATGGCCTGCTCCTACTCAGCAAATGCACAGAATTTAACCTACTAATCACAAACTCAATGTTCAGAATGGCGGACAAACACAAGAACAGCTGGATGCACCCCAGATCTCGCCAATGACACTTAATTGACTATGTAATAGTACGCCAGCGTGATGCCAAGGATGTCCAAATCACCAAGGCCATGCGAGGAGCAGAATGCTGGACAGACCACAGACTTGTCAGAACTACCCTACAACTGCACATTGCCCCTCACCACCTAAGACGTCCTAAGCTTGTGCGCACAGCCCTCAACGTTGTCAAACTGCAGCAGCCTTCCACCCAGCTCGATTTCCAGAAGAGACTAGATGACATGCTGTCAACAAATGGACCGTTATGTGGAAACGCCTCTGAAAAATGGAACAAGCTCAGGGACATAATAAGAGAAACAGCTATGGCAACGATGGGTCCAAAGAAGCGAATCCATCAAGATTGATTCGATGAGAACAACGCTGCCTTGGAAGATCTGCTTGCCAGAAAAAATAAAGCTTTTATGGACTGGCAGAATGACACAAACTCCATCCCCAAAAAAGATCGCTTCAAATCCTATCAGGCGGAGGCTCAGAGAGAAATCCGCAGGATGCATGACCAATGGTGGGAAAAGAAAGCTGAGGAAGTGCAAAGCTATGCCGACACTAACAACTCCAAAGAGTTCTACAACACCATCAAGTCAATCTTCAGCCACACAAAGTCCAGCTCTACTCCCTTGCTTGCTGCAGATGGCAGTACATTAATAAAAGACAAGAATGGCATTAAGGAAAGATGGAAAGAGCACTTTAATCAGCTCCTAAACCTGCCCTCATCAGTCAGCCAATCTGTTCTTGACCAAATACCCCAACAGCCAACGCTGAACCAACTGGATATTCCGCCAAAGATGGAGGAATTGAGAAGGGCCATTAAACAAACAAACTGTGGCAAGGCACCTGAAAAGGATGGTATCCCAGCGGAGGTGTACAAGACTCTCAGTAAGCAGTCTCTGGAGGCATTCTACGACATGCTAATCAGCATCTGGATGGAAGAAGAGATGCCAGACGACCAATTGTGACCCTCTATAAAAACAAAGGCACACGTATGGACTGCAGTAACTACAGAGGCATCTCCCTGCTTTCCGTTGCTGGCAAAACACTTGCTCGCATCTTGCTCAACAGGCTTATTGCAGCAGTGTCAGAAAATAACCTCCCCGAGTCTCAGTGTGGTTTTCGCCCAGACCACAGCACCGTTGACATGATCTTCGCAGTGAGACAAGTCCAAGAGAAGTGCCTTGAGCAGAACATGAATCTATATGCTGTCTTCGTGGATCTGACAAAGGCATTTGATACAGTCAACAGAGACGCACTGTGGGCAGTACTCAAGAAACTTGGTTGTCCTCAGAAGTTTACCAACCTCATCCGGCTCCTCCACATTGACATGAATGGAGAGATTCTCTCAGACGGTGGACCCTCAGAGAAATTCCCCATATCTAATGGTGTCAAACAGGGTTGTGTACTCACTCCAGTACTCTTCAACCTCTTCTTCACACAGGTACTACTCCATGCCATACGGGACATTGACACTGGCATCTCCATTAGGTATCGCCTGGATGGATCAGTGTTTGATCTCCGTCGTGTAGCTGCAAAAACTAAGACACTAGAAAGACTCATCATTGATGCACTCTTTGCAGATGACTGCACCCTCATGGCCCATGAAGAGACTCACCTACAAGCAATCGTGGACAGATTCTCTGAAGCCTCCAACCTATTTGGACTCACAATTAGTCTAGGAAAGACAGAAGTCATCTTCCAGCCCGCCCCAAACACTGTCCATTCGCAACCCTGTATCACCATTGGCGACACGCAGCTGACGAATATGGACAGTTTCAAATACCTTGGCAGCACAATATCTAGTGATAGCTCTCTGGACAAAGAGATCACTGCGAGGACCCAAAAAGCCAGTCAAGCACTAGGACGACTCCGAAGGAAGGTCTTGCAGCACAAGGACATACGTCTGTCAAGAAAGCTGAAGGTGTACAATGCAGTTGTCCTCACGTCTCTATTGTATGGCTGTGAAACGTGGACACTCTACAGAAGGCACATCAGTCAGTTAGAACAGTTCCACCAGCGCTCCCTGAGATCCATCATGTGGATCAAGTGGCAGGACCGAATCACCAACCTGGAAGTCCTTGATAGAGCCAACACAACAAGCATCGAAGCCAAAATAATCCAGGCCCAGCTTCGATGGACTGGCCATGTCATCCACATGGATCAAAGCAGAATCCCAAAGCAGTTGTTCTATGGCGAGCTATCCCTGGGGAACCGAAACCAAGGCCGCCCTCACAAGAGGTACAAAGACAACCTCAAGACAAACATCAAGTGGGCAGACCTTCATCCACGCCAGCTCGAGCTCGCTGCCTCAGACAGAAAGCATTGGCGAGCCCTGACCAGAAATGCCTGTTCCACCTTTGAGGCTGACCGTCGCCAGCATGTTGCTGCAACCTGTGAGAGACGCCACAGAAATGTATCCCAGATACCAACAACCACCGGTGTCCCATGCCCCACCTGCAATCGCATGTGCGTATCGGAATTCGGACTCCGGAGTCACATGCGCGTCCACATTTGAAGGAAAGTGCACAACTTGTCTTCCTCGACTCGAGAGACTACCAAGAAGAAGAAGAAGATTTGTATCTTTCTAGCACACTAGGATTATCATAGGGTTTAAATAGAAAATATGGTGTTCAGTCATATATGTTAATTTTTTTGCAGCTGATTTAATACATGTATTCTTAAGATACAGAAAAAAATGAATTGAAACCTGCAGATGAACTTTTTGCATGATAACGGTGAACTCTGTAAGTGAAGAGCCCCTAACATTGACAAAGGGAAGCTACTCTCTGATATATACATGTGGCAGTGACATTACCTAGGACAAGTTCACAAGTTTTTTTTTTTAAAACAAGTTCCATCCTCATTAAATTTGCCTAAATATTGCTTGAAAACAAACTAAATGTATATTTTATTTGCAATCTCACTCTATCATCCTGTTACCTTTAACATAGTGCATACTGTTATTATCTGCCTAAAACAAGAAATGATTATCTGCATTGCAAAAAGAATGCATGATTACTTTATTGTACACATTGTGAGCAATTTGCATTTTCCTTTTCTTCATTGAGATTGATAAATATCAAAATATTTTAATTTCAGACTCATTCCTTCCTGTGGAGATCCTCAGTATGAACGATGATTCCATTCAGCTGTACAAAAAAGCTCTGGATGATGGAAAGGAGAAGTTTTACAATATAATAGTGATGGTAGTAGGGCAATTTGGGGTTGGAAAAACTACCTTGATAAAGCGCCTCCTTGGTCAGCCGGTTGATATATCTGAGAGGAAAAGCACAGAAGGAATTGATGTGCATAAACACTGTTGCAAAATCTCTCTGGATAAAGGGGAATGGATACAGCAGGTTGAAGGTAAGCCATCACTATCCACGAAATTTTTAAAGAAAAATAATGTCATGATTTTGCCTGTCCAAAAGTGCATGGGTAATGTTGTGTATTACCTTTTTAGTATCAAAATTGCAATTGTAAACATGAGATATTATAGGGTTAACTGGAGACAAGTTTTGACCACTCCACCAGTGAGGTGTACATTTGCTTGTATAATCTCCAGGAAAAAATATACGTCAATTATTCTTAAATGATTTTCATATAATATATATTTGGGGTCAGTCACACATGGGTCACACTTTTGTTACTACACAATAACAGCAAATTGATCTTTAAGAAAATTGTTTTCAAAGAATGGTAACTGAGACTGATATATTACTCATTGGTGGAAAATGGTAGTTTGGACCTGGAAATTTTAATTAACGTTATGAAGTTATCAACTTTTAGTAATATATTTATGTTACAGTTTCTTTCCAAGCAGTGTTCCTAGTACACCATAAATAATGATATTCAATGGAATTTTGATCAATGGAAATCTCATGTCTAGTGGAAGCAGTACTTTCGGAAATAAATACTAATAAAATTTTAAAAAATTATCAAGTAAAATTTATGTTGTTGTTTTATCTTTAAGTTCAGTTTAAGTGCAGTCATCACAAATTCAAAGTGTTCACTTGTTTTTAAAAATAAAATGTGTCAATCTTCTGTAACAGCTATGTCAGCTAGCATTTCCTCTTGCTTAGAGGACCAATTACAGATGGAGTGAATCTCATTTGTCCAGCTCAAGTTCCATAAATAAAGATTCCCTCATTAGGTTATCATCTCATTGATATTGGCCATACACAGTTAACCAATTCTATGTACCAATCATGTACAATGGAGTTGGCACCTGATTATGCATGAAACATGTGTCAGTTAGGAGTTATCATGTGAAAGGACAGAGAGCTGAGGTTGAAAACTTTCGCATAATTGATAGTAAAATTATGATTCAAACAAGTCTTATCTTAGAAGGTAACATGTGTCTTCACACATAGGCGACCTTTGGATTTACATTTGTCAATATTTGGCCGATGTCTGTTATTTATGTTGACTCAAACTGTGATATACTAGAAGATATAGAACTGTATATATAAGCAAGAAAGAACTCTTAAGACTACTTGATGAAGGAATAGCTTGAGTAAATTTGTGAATGCAACTGTTTTGATTCAGAATGTCAGCATGATAAATTTATAAGGCTTATGCTTTCAGGGCAAATTACGCATTTGCCCCAATAAGATACGGGTAAAGCTTAGACAGGGTTTGAATTTAACACAAATATCTTGGTAGCCAGAAGGAATAGTGGACTGAGAAATTTACTAGTCCCATGTCACACACTTGTATTGAGATTAACAACAATTTTCTTTCATAAATATCATTATCATATGAAATGCAGAGGTACAAAAGTATAAATCCTACTTCAAATCATTAATCAATTAACATTTCTTGTTTTTCAAGATAATCTGGATCCAATTCCAGAAAGGTATCCATGTGTAATTTTTCGTCCTCCACTTGCACTCTGGGTCCATATGGGGTTTGTTCCGGTCTCCTTACCCGGCTCTCTGAAACATTCCACTAACGTATTGCTGGTAATGGTTCATATGTTGGAATGTCATTTGTATGGAACATTATAAAGAGTAGGTTTGACAGAACCCAAGGTCTCAAACAAGATCTCCAGTCACTCATCACCATTTTCATCTTTGATTCAATTTTAAAGTTTGAACAACCTGTACCAAACTGGATGATTTCTCTGTGTTTATTTTTGTGAATTCCATACACCAGTTACACTGCATAACGTTTTGTTCTCATCATAATTTAGCCATAACCTGTCTTTTGTCCATGTCTTCTGAAACGTCCAATAATGCTTTTCCCTATTTTACAAATTGTTCCTCTCTCTTTTTTTTTCATTTTCATTCAATTTTTGCTTTTTCCAGAGTCTGAACACTTTCTATAACCCGTCACGTTTTGCCTGTCTTATAAGGCGGTTATTTATGCCTTTTTTTTAAATATGCGATGTTACAGTATAGCTAACGCTAATTATATAAAGTAAGAAAATGAATGGTAGTGTCTTTATATAAGAAAGTCTGAGGAAGACACGCTTTTCAAAACGCGTGCCTTTGCTCCCCCCCCCCCCCAATGGCCTCTCCCTAATAAAGTCTTGACTTCTGCAGGATCAAAGCAGTGGCTATTGTAAACACTATTATAAAATATTAACATCAAAAGATAATGTTAGTGTCACCTTTAAAAATGTGTGTTCAGTTCCCATCAAACGAAGCCATCTGACTCTGCGTGTGGCATTCAACAGCTCAAATTACGGTCTCACCATTAATAGCTTAAGTTTAGTAAGTGTTCGTAATTAATCGGACCGCATTGTATTGTTACGGGGTAGCGTTGGCCGTAATACTACACTTCCAGTGACCACTCAATGACTCACTATGTTCGCTATGGCTGATAAACTGTCATTAGAGTAAAAGGCCCAGTTAAACTTTGACCTTGACTCCAATAGGTCTCCGATTCTCTTATCAAGTGGGGAATCCTTACAATAAAAATGGGACTAGTGATGAAATGCAGACTCAGATTTAAGTTTCAGGTGGTTTATTAAGTCACAGACTTGTATAGTATTAAAAATATTTAAGACTCAAACATCAGATACATCACTTCAAATAATAACTCGTTAAGTTTTACATCACAGTGGTTGTATGCCATTGGACAAACATAGTCATTTAAATAATAGTTTAGGTTAGAAGTTGATATTAACATTTATCAATGTCCAAATTTAATGTTCAGATGTTATTATTTAACTTAATGTTTAGTGATGGACTTTTTGGAACATTGGCTAACTTTTCACTAAGTTCATAAGGTTAATTTCAAACAGAGCCTTGAGAAACACTCAGTGGCTGTAACAAAATAACTAACAACATATGTACAAAGCCTTGAGAAACACTCAACAGCTTTACAGTTTAACAAAGAGCTATTAGAGAGTTTTGAGAAACACTCAGTTATCTACATTCAAACATGCACTTATTATTATTATTATTATTGTATTATTAATTATTATTATTGTATTATTACTTATTATTATTTTATTATTATTATTATTATTATTATTATTATTTGCTAACCTATTCCTATTGAATTGTAAGGTCTGCAAGAAACACTTGACTTGACTTCACAGGATCATGAAATACTGTCTGAGTACTATTTAACTGATAAGCAGATATGTAAGCTGAGTTGCTGATTTAAAACATGACAATGAATGAATGAATGAATGTCTCTAAAGGTTTTAATACACATATGTAGAATTCAAAACTTAGTTTAGATCTGTCCAAAATGTTCTATAAAAGAAACATATTTTTTCTTTGCATTTATTTATGTAGATATTGTGAAATAACTGTAATTCTGATTCGCGGAAAATAATAAACAAAAGAGTTACCTTATCCTTGCGCACTTCCTTATATGGTATTCGTAGTAAAATAATAGTAAAATATTTTCCCACGCTCTTTCCTAACGTAAGGAGCTCGTACCGTGACCCTCGGAAACCCGAACAGGTCCTGGTGGAGACGCTGACAAGCCTTTTATACCTCCCGCGGAATTCTGCGCTTGGCAGGGAAAATTCTGCTGTTCGCTGGGTAACAACTGCAGGAAAAATTCTTCGAGAGCGCGCTTGCAGGAGCAACCGTACTCTGCTACTGATAGCAATAAAACTACACTGAAATTAAGAATTTTAATTGAATACCTATATGACCCATTGTGTTAGCTAAGTGTGCATACAGCGAATTTATTCCTCAGTGGTCAAAATTTGCAGTACAAATTAAATGTTTTAGCTTTCAAAATTGGTGATGTCGTAAGCGACCCCTAACTATTATGCGAGATAACGACGGGAGTGTTCCAAATGTGCCAAAATTGGAAACGAGGCTTAATACCTAAGAAAGTTATACATGCATTCCTGGCATAATAACATTGTGAAATGAAAGAGTTAAATGAATGATTTATTATCAATTTATCAGGGAATATAAAATATACCCGAGAATCATACCAGTCATCGTTTGGAAGCAAATAACAGTAGGTATTAATGAATAAATTGAGATTGTCCTTCAATGTTGACAACACCCACCCACCTAGTTGCGATGTCGTAACCCCGTCTACGAATTAGAGGCACTAGTATTAGTACTATCAATTACGCCGCTTTACCCCGAAAGCTTTGCGATGACTGAAATTGATTTGTAACTGTTTTAAACAAAATTAGCGGCTGGATTTCCTGTTCATTACAGTATTGTTGAAATTAATAATAAGTGGAAATTTTTCAAATCTTAGTTGCCCATTCTGAGTTTTAATTCCCAACAAATGTATGGCATTCTGCCTGGATATCTCCACGTG
This sequence comes from Unio delphinus, assembly GCA_029339505.1. NCBI lineage: Eukaryota > Metazoa > Mollusca > Bivalvia > Unionida > Unionidae > Unio > Unio delphinus. The sequence continues at coordinate 22,943,566 of JAQISU010000008.1, forward strand.
TATTCAATTATTTGTTCAGTTTTGTGTGGGAATTTTTTTTAAGCTATTTTTATTGTCATAGAAAAAATAGTTGTATGGAAATGATGTGTCAGTAATGTGATTATACTAAATTAATCTAAGTTTTACAATTATTTTGATGCAACGTAAATTATGCAGTTCCCTGCTTCTGACTGTTAGCGCATTTGGCTACCAATTCAACACACAAAATATTTTCAAAAATAAAAGGAAACAAACAAGCAAGTGAGCAAACTTATTTCGTTGAATAGTTGATACCATGTATTGTAGTTTTGTCGTTTGTTAATCATTAATGTGGTCGCGTGAATAAAGTGTGATACCAGGTTATTTTTCACTTAATTCGCTGTCAGATTAATTATCATATCAATTACCAAACTTCCATTGTTTGGTAATGACGGGACCGTGGTTGGCGCTGTTAAGCGAAATGCACAAAATAACATGGCTTCTTGTAATAGAAACACATTTCTGAGGCGGAAATTGACTTAATCTTCTCATGCTAATATTTTATGATTGAGTTTACAACGGTCACTGCACTGATTCTACGGAATATATGATGAAGTCACGTCTTTATTAGGGTATTGAGTGATCAAACGCTGACGGTTGATACATTAAACTTACTAGCCCATCGGACTAAGAACATTATGATAGTTACTAGTCCAACAGGAAATATACTAGCCTCGGACTAGCAGACTACCGCTAATTTTGAGCACTGAGCTATATGGAATATTAGATTGAAGATTAATAATAATAATAATAATAATAATAAATGTTTATGATCATTGTATAGTTTGATAGTAGAATATCCTTCCAGAGGGCTCCTGTCAATGCAGTTTGCTTTCCACTTTTCAGATTCTGATCAATTGCACACACTAAATCGGCTGATTAAACTTTTACCTGTACCTGATCAAAAACCAGACATCAGCCAGGAGCAAGAGGGTATCAGGGAGGTAATCTATCAGAGGGAGATAACTTCTGAAATAGATGTCACTAAAAGCAATGTACCATCAACCACTTCAGTGTCAGACCAGGAAGTTCAATCCTCCACTCAAGTATCTATTACCAGGGGGTATGAGATTCATCATGTGGAGGATTTAAACAAGGAGACTGACATTCTTGCTGTTCCACTGAGTGATGCAAAGTCCAGTGAGAGTGAGAAGACGACGAAGGATGCAATGATGGAAATCATCCGTTTGGTCAATGAAAATGCTGACAGACTAGTGAAAGATATAGAGAAATATGCAGCATTGTCACTATGGGACTTTGCAGGTCAATATGCTTTCTATACTACTCATCAAATGTTTCTCACGAGTCGAGCAATTTATCTCTTGGTCATTAATCTCAGTCAACAAATCACCGATGACATAAAAGATGACAAGTGTTACCTTGATGCAGATGGGATCATACTGCGCCAAGTTTTCGGTAAGTACAGTATTTTTAGACAGGAGAGAGAAAAGATTAGAAGTGTATGGCAACATAGTTAACAGCAGAAAGTGTTCTTAAAAATATTTGTACATAAAAGATACATATTGCTGTTGTCTTATAACAACCTGAGAAAATAGATATTGCTACAAGTTTTAAAATGGAATAAGGAAGCCCTCAAGTTCAAATAGATCAATATAAGCTATAATAATACTGCTGAAAACAATAAAAAAGTTAAATGGGAGTTGATTTCAGATACCAAAAAAATATTCACAACTCGGACAGGATCAATAGAAAATATTGAAATTAACCACAGATGATAATTACAACAACAAACTCCCACAAACTAAACTGATGATAGAGACAGTGGATAATGACAACAACAAAACTCATCCAAACCAAACTCTGATGATAGCTACATGGGATAATTACAACAGAACTCTCCCAAATTAAACTCTGATGATTGAGACGGGATAATTACAACAACGAAACTCCCCCAAATTAAACTCTGATGATAGAGACAGGGATAATAACAACAACAAAATACCCCCAAAGTAAACTGATGATAGAGACAGTGGATTATTACAACAACGAAACACCCCGAAACTAAACTCTGATGATAGAGACAAGGGATTATTACAACAACGAAACTCCCCCAAACCAAACTCTGATGATAGCTACATGGGATAATTACAACAGAACTCTCCCAAAGTAAACTCAGATGAAAGAGCCAGGGGATAATTACAACAATAAAACTCTCCCAAACCAAACTCTGATGATAGAGACAGGGGATACTTACAACAACAAAACTCCCTCCAAGCAAACTCTGGTCATATAGTACAGTTATGGTTGACATCAATTAATGTGTTATAATAAATGTGACATTCAGCATTTATATGGCAGATTACTGAGATCAGAAGTGATTAAATAATTAAAACAAGTATTGTTGTTATCCTTGTTTTTTTTTACCTGATACAATTATAAATAAAGTATTAATTTCTTTTCTTTTCAGACTTGTTCCAGGTTTGGATGAATTCCATCCATTCCATTGTAAAATCACCTAAAGACATCGTTCCTGTGATTGTGGTTGGCACACATGTAGATAAGATTCCAGAGGTATTCTTAGCTGGGATTTAATGATTAAACTTCATTTTAAAGATTTTATTAAATTAAGATTTTTTCTATTAGCAGACATGGGTATCAGACCAGTAAAGATTTTATTAAATTAATTTTTTTTTTCTATTATCAGACTAGGGGACTGGATCAGTAAAGATTTTATTAAATTAAGTTTGTTTTCTATTATCAGACTAGGGGACTGGATCAGTAAGATTGTATTAAATTAAGTTTGTTTTCTATTAGCAGACTAGGGGACTGGATCAGTAAAGATTGTATAAAATTAAGTTTTTTCTATTAGCAGGCTAGGGGACTGGATCAGTAAAGATTGTATTAAATTAAGTTTGTATTGTATTAGCGAGCTTGGGGATAGGATCAGTAAAGATTGTAATAAATTAAGGTTTTTTTTCTATTAGCAGACTAGGGGACTGGATCAGTAAAGATTGTATTAAATTAAGTTTGTATTGTATTAGCGAGCTTGGGGACTGGATCAGTAAAGATTGTATTAAATTAAGTTTGTTTTCTATTAGCAGACTAGGGGACTGGATCAGTAAAGATTGTATTAAATTAAGATTTTTTCTATTAGCAGACTAGGGGACTGGATCAGTAAAGATTGTATTAAATTAAGGTTTTTTTTCTATTAGCAGACTAGGGGACTGGATCAGTAAAGATTGTATTAAATTAAGTTTTTTTTTCTATTAGCAGACTAGGGGACTGGATCAGTAAAGATTGTATTAAATTAAGTTTTTTTTCTATTAGCAGACTAGGGGACTGGATCAGTAAAGATTGTATTAAATTAAGTTTGTATTGTATTAGCGAGCTTGGGGATAGGATCAGTAAAGATTGTATTAAATTAAGTTTTTTTTTCTATTATCAGGCATGGGGATCGGATCAGTAAAGATTGTATAAAAAATTTTTTTTTCTATTATCAGTCTAGGGGATTGGATCAGTAAAGATTGTATTTAATTAAGGTTTTTTTCTTTCAGCATGCTAGGGGATTGAATCGGTAAAGATTGTATTAAATTAAAGTTTTTTTTATTAGCAGGCTATGTGATAGGATTAGTATTCCTTCCATATTCATATTATGCCAATGAATTCCTATGGGATGTGGAACTGTCCATCTCAAGGGCCTTGGTCATATATGCCTCTTTGGGCATTTGGATTTTGCCCTCATAACAGGGGCATTACTGTGACTTGTCCCAACCATTAATTTATCACCAGGTGGAAACCATATGGAAGGTTAGAGGCATTACTTCTTCCATGACTGACAAATATTCATTGTCTATTGCCAACTGATTCAACTCTTCAGCTCCTACTCACTGTGTTGCAATGTGTTCATATGCCCTCTTCACCCCCTAGAGACTTAATGATACGTACCCACTCTCCAGCTCAGAGTGTCCTCAATGATACAATCTCCATTGTGGTAGACTCTTATGAGTTTAATATGAAAGATGCACTATTGAAGCCAGCTCTTATGCTTGCCGTTTTGTCTATATTAGATGTTGAATAAGAGGCATGGTATTTTGACGAGGCAATTAAGGAAGTCTATCACCTCTCCAGTTGCTGAAATTACCAATTGTCCAGTATTCTGATGACTGGTCAGTCCATAGTGTTTCAATTTGGTCCCATCATCAGGATCTCTACCATTGCTGGTCAGTGGTAATCAAGTTGGGATATTTTGCCTAACATCAAGAAATAGGAACTCGCTCCATCACAAGACTTTGTTTAGATGGGGATCGATATTTTCACAAACTAGAACTCAGATAGGTCAAATCCTGGCTCTTTTAAAGATGCTGCTAGATAAAACATCTTTGTCAGATAGATTGTACTTATTACTTCTGGAACCTTGATTGCCACTGCAGACTTGGTTCTATCATATCGTCTTCATGTGTGACCTCCAGAGATTTTCCTTCTCGCAAGCTGTATATTCTCCATCAACACTGATTTTCCTAGGACGGGTATTTAATCACCATTTGCAGTAAATGCACCCAAACCACACTCCTGTCTGTTTGGACATAATTCTACAGGCACTTTGTACCCTGTCCAAATTGTCTCTCCACATAGCCTAGAAATTAAGGTTGTATACCTAGCTTCACAAGGGGTACATTATGTAAGGAGTCGATGTGTTGTAGCTTATTTTTAATGTCAAGGAGGTATACGTGTCCCTTCTCTTTGTGTGGAAGTCTGGAACTCACAATGCTTAGAGTTTGGCATATTCTGGTCAAGAAGAACATTTGGTGGACAGTTTTCCTAAACTGGCAGAGTCATTCTCACAGAATGACCTCTTCACCACTCTGTTGGTCCCTTTTCTTGCTGTGAGGTAGACCTCTAGTTGATCTATCTGTAAACAGGCAGAACAAAAAGAATTTTACTTTTGTCCTGTAGTGGACCAAGGAGCATGGGCAGTGGATGCATTCAGTATCCATTGGGACTGGCTATTCTCTTATACTTTTCTACCCTAATGACTGATTCCTCAAGTTCTGCAATAAGTTGCAGCTTTCACAGCTCATATCATTATCACAGCCCCACGTTTGGCCCCAGTGTTCATGAGTCAGTGAGTTTCAAGACCTGTTGATTGCTCTACCTAGGTCTCTCTCAGGAGGGTTTTTCTATTGCAGCAATGGTGATCTCTCATTCACAACAGCAAACACATTCTCCACCTTCTCGCCTGGCCCATCCCATGCAATCTCTGACAGAATATTTTTTTCAGACTGAGTTGCCATTTGCATCATTCAGGCCAAGAGATGTTCTACATCCAATGTCTGTGATGCCAGGTTCTTCCTCCACCATCAATACTGGCCGCCATGCATAGCATATCTTGTGCTGAAAAATGGCTTTAAACCATAAAAAAAAAACAACATCCAATGTCTATGATGCCAGGTGAAGAATCTTATGTGTTTGGTGCAGTAGGAAACATGTTGATTATATCTGCTCCTCTATAACTTCTCTTGTTGATTTCTTTCTTTTTGTATTTGAGAACAAAAATTGCCTTGTATCTGCTATCAAAGGATAGAGCGTTGCCCTTTCATGGACACTTAAACTTTCTCAAGGCATGGTAGTTGGTTTGGATTCACAACTTTTCGATCTTACTTAGCATTTAAAGCTGCTGTAACCTCACTTGTACTCTCTTACACCTAGATGGAATATTTAGTGTTTTATTATCTTTTACCAAAACTGCATCTGAACCATTGAGTGAGGCTTCTTTTCAGGACTTCACTCAACATACTGTGTTTTTACTTGTCCTTGCCTCAGCGTGGTGATGAAGCAAGATTCATACATTTTCTATGTACACCGCTTGACTCCAATTTGATGGGAATTATGATTCAGTTTCCATCCATTGTTAATTTGGATATTTAGTCAAAATCTGTTACCTTCCATAGCTCCACTAACAACAGAAATCCCAAGTCTCAGTTGAATCATTGCTGCCAGTGAAATGTATAGACTTTTATATCCCATCAGGACACTCTGTTTAAGGTATCTAAATGAAAAAGAAATTTCAACTGCCAATAGCTCATGATGGATTTTCACCACGATCAATAGACAATACCAGTCTCCTAATGATCAAGACCATTTCTTTTTGAATCTTAGAGCCCATTAGGCTTGTGCCATTACTACCTCTTCGGTCTGCCTTAATCACTCTTTCTTAGAGGATATCATGAAGGCAGTAAATTGGCATCATTCTCATACTACATTTTCCTCCTGTTATCTAAACTGATTATCGCAACAAAACACATACATTTTTGTCTCTGGGTGCCATCATTACAGCACAAGATGTGGACCTGAAAATACCAGCATTACATAAGATAAACCTCATCATTAGTGGTGAGCACTTTCATCTTCTGTGTTTTGATAAATTTAATGTTGCATCAGCCAACCCTCCTTACTGACAAAGTCAGGTAAACAATATCTATCGGTAAGTTATTGTCAAATTACTGACACATTCAGTTAAACAAAATCTATCGGTAAGCTATTGTAAAAAAAACTGACAAATTCAGCTAAACAACATGTATCGGTAAGCTATTGTCAAATTACTGACAATTTCAGCTAAACAATATCGGCAAGTTTTTGTCAAGTTACTGACAAATTCAGCTAAACAATGTCTGTGGGTAAGTTATTATTAAATTACTGACAAATTCAGCTAAACAATATATACCGGTAAGCTATTGTCAAATTACTGACAAATTCAACTAAACAATATCTATCGGTAAGCTCTTGTTAAATTACTGACAAATTCAACTAAACAATATCAATGTGTAAGCTATTGTCAAATTACTCACAAATTCAGCTAAACGATATCTATCGGGAAGTTATTGTCAAATTACTGACATATTCTGCTAAAAAATATTTATCGCTAAATTATTGTTAAATTACTGACTACTGATAAGTGTTGCATAATGAGATTTGTTTTATATAATTGCTATGGATAATTATTGCATAATTTAGATTTGTTTTATACAATTGCTATGGATTAAGTATTGCATTTTAGATTTGTTTTCAATATTAGTTTTGGATAAGTACTGCATAATTAGATTTTTTTTATATAATTGCTATGGATAAGTATTGCATAATTAAATTTGTTTTATATAATTGCTATGGATAAGTATTGCATAATGAGATTTGTTTTATATAATTGCTATGGATAAGTATTGCATAATTAGATTTGTTTTATATAATTGCTATGGATAAGTATTGCATAATTAGATTTGTTTTATATAATTGCTATGGATAAGTAATGCATAATTAAATTTGTTTTATATAATTGCTATGGATAAGTATTGCATAATTAAATTTGTTTTATATAATTACTATGGATAAGTAATGCATAATTAAATTTGTTTTATATAATTGCTATGGATAAGTATTGCATAATTAAATTTGTTTTATATAATTGCTATGGATAAGTATTGCATAATGAGATTTGTTTTATATAATTGCTATGGATAAGTATTGCATAATTAGATTTGTTTTATATAATTGCTATGGATAAGTATTGCATAATTAAATTTGTTTTATATAATTGCTATGGATAAGTAATGCATAATTAAATTTGTTTTATATAATTGCTATGGATAAGTATTGCATAATTAAATTTGTTTTATATAATTGCTATGGATAAGTATTGCATAATGAGATTTGTTTTATATAATTGCTATGGATAAGTATTGCATAATTAGATTTGTTTTATATAATTGCTATGGATAAGTATTGCATAATTAAATTTGTTTTATATATTAGTTTTGGATAAGTATTGCATAATTAGATTTGTTTTATATAATTGCTATGGATAAGTATTGCATAATTAAATTTGTTTTATATAATTGCTATGGATAAGTAATGCATAATTAGATTTGTTTTATATAATTGCTATGGATAAATATTGTATAATTAGATTTGTTTTATATATTAGTTTTGTATAAGTATTGCATAATTAGATTTGTTGTAAATTCCCACAAAAAAACTTCATAATTGCCGACTCACAAAGTTACAATTCTTGATCATTCCAATGTATCGAAAGAAGATTTTTGTTTAAGTAAAGATTGATTGAAGTAAAGATTGATGTTTTCTCACTAATTCTGTCTTATACCTTATATTTGGTGTAAAATAGAAGATTTTTGTTTAAGTAACGATTGATTTAAGTAAAGATTGATGTTTTCTCACTAATTCTGTCTTATACCTTATATTTGGTGTAAAATAGAAAAATCAGACCGGCACAAGTAATAAAAAAAAATTGGTTTAAAATGTTATTGTTTTATTTGGCTTGTTGCTCATTAGATCTCGTAAGCAAAGACAGATAATTTTTCAGTTAATTGGCCTATTTAAATATCGGGACTCTATCATCATCAGGTTGTGAAGCATAATTGACTTGTTTGTGAAAGAAGAAAAACGGGCTAAGAAATCTCTACGTTTGGCTTTGCAGTCGTGAAGATAGTTTTAAAGCTAACCACCTACACAAGATCATCCAGATCTATTCCAAAGATCATTTCAGTGGATATCTCCAGAAAATGACACTCAACATTATGCATTTATGTATTGCTTCCAGAAACTTGGCATACCAAAAGAGAATCTTGTATTAGACCCTGTTTTTGTTCTAATAGAATGTCATGCTTTGAAATAAACTCTCTAAGACTGTATGTGAAACCTCTACATTCACTTTATTTTATTTACAGAAATCTCGAAAAGAATTCATTGACAAGTACTTTAAAAAACTCCGGTACATGTTGAGAGAAAAGCCAACCATACGTCACCTGATGGATGATATTGCCATCGATAACACCCAGCCTGACCCCATGCTGGAAGTTTTGAAAAGAAAAATTTTCGAACTTTCATCACAGCAGCCTCATTGGGGGGAGGAAAGACCTGCCCGATGGCTTCCCTTAGAACAAGCTATCATGACAATAAAAGCTTCTGGTACCAAGGTGCGGTTAACAGACAATCTTATGACAAATTTACACATATGCAAAATATGTGCATATTAGTGTGTAATGATTTTACCCATACACAAAATGTGTGCATATAAGTGTGCAATTATTTTACACATAAACCCATACACAAATCGGTTGCCTTTTTCATTTCTGTATTATGATTTCAATTTAGAATGATCTACATTTACCAAACTTTGTAAATGGCTTGCATTTGGGGTAAGTCAACTGAGTTTAGAGTCAAAAGGTCTAAGGTCAAGGTCGCTGCAACTGAATATTGAAAAATTATTTTTGTACATAAATGTCAGTTTATAGCCGTAATACATTATACGTTAATATTTCATTTCTTTTCAGTGCCAATATACTAATGTCCCAGTCAAATCTAATTAGCTCCGCCTCTTAAAACATGATCCCAGTTTAATTTATTTGTCATCGCAAACATAATAAATTTCTTCTCTCTTAGCTCCTCCTCTAAAAACAAGATCCCAGTTTAATTTATTTGTCATAGCAAACATAATAAATTTCTTCTCTCTTAGCTCCTCCTCTAAACACATGATCCCAGTTTAATTTATTTGTCATAGCAAACATAATAAATTTCTTCTCTCTTATCTCCGCCTCTAAAAACATGATCCCAGTTTAATTTATTTGTCATAGCAAACATAATAAATTTCTTCTCTCTTAGCTCCTCCTCTAAACACATGATCCCAGTTTAATTTATTTGTCATAGCAAACATAATAAATTTCTTCTCTCTTAGCTCCGCCTCTAAAAACATGATCCCAGTTTAATTTATTTGTCATAGCAAACATTAAATTTCTTCTCTCTTAGCTCCGCCTCTAAACACATGATCACAGTTTAATTTATTTGTCATAGCAAACATAATAAATTTCTTCTCTCTTAGCTCAGGGGCCCCGAGTGGCCGAGTGGTCTAAAGCGCTGTCCGTTACGGACCACTGCCATCTCACCTCTGTCTGCGTGTGTTCGAGTCTAAGATTCGGCAAATGTAGTTATGTGAGAAAGCTTGCCAGTAGCTTCTCGTGGGTCGGTGGTTCTTTCCGGGGGTTTTCCGGGTTCTTCCTCCACCAATAATACTGGCCGCCATGTATAGCCTATATTGTGCTGAAAAAATGGCGTTAAACCATAACAAACAAACAAACTCTCTTAGCTCCTCTAAACACATGATCCCAGTTTAATTTATTTGTCATAGCAAACATAATAAATTTCTTCTCTCTTAGCTCCTCCTCTAAACACATGATCCCAGTTTAATTTATTTGTCATAGCAAACATAATAAATTTCTTCTCTCTTAGCTCCTCTAAACACATGATCCCAGTTTAATTTATTTGTCATAGCAAACATAATAAATTTCTTCTCTCTTAGCTCCTCCTCTAAACACATGATCCCAGTTTAATTTATTTGTCATAGCAAACATAATAAATTTCTTCTCTCTTAGCTCCGCCTCTAAAAACATGATCCCAGTTTAATTTATTTGTCATAGCAAACATTAAATTTCTTCTCTCTTAGCTCCGCCTCTAAACACATGATCCCAGTTTAATTTATTTGTCATAGCAAACATAATAAATTTCTTCTCTCTTAGCTCCTCTAAACACATGATCCCAGTTTAATTTATTTGTCATAGCAAACATAAATTTCTTCTCTCTTAGCTCCTCCTCTAAACACATGATCCCAGTTTAATTTATTTGTCATAGCAAACATAATAAATTTCTTCTCTCTTAGCTCCGCCTCTAAAAACATGATCCCAGTTTAATTTATTTGTCATAGCAAACATAATAAATTTCTTCTCTCTTATCTCCGCCTCTAAAAACATGATCCCAGTTTAATTTATTTGTCATAGCAAACATAAATTTCTTCTCTCTTAGCTCCTCCTCTAAACACATGATCCCAGTTTAATTTATTTGTCATAGCAAACATAATAAATTTCTTCTCTCTTAGCTCCTCCTCTAAACACATGATCCCAGTTTAATTTATTTGTCATAGCAAACATAATAAATTTCTTCTCTCTTAGCTCCGCCTCTAAAAACATGATCCCAGTTTAATTTATTTGTCATAGCAAACATTAAATTTCTTCTCTCTTAGCTCCGCCTCTAAACACATGATCCCAGTTTAATTTATTTGTCATAGCAAACATAATAAATTTCTTCTCTCTTAGCTCCTCCTCTAAACACATGATCCCAGTTTAATTTATTTGTCATAGCAAACATAAATTTCTTCTCTCTTAGCTCCGCCTCTAAACACATGATCCCAGTTTAATTTATTTGTCATAGCAAACATAATAAATTTCTTCTCTCTTAGCTCCGCCTCTAAAACATGATCCCAGTTTAATTTATTCGTCATAGCTAACATAATAAATTTCTCTAAAAACATGATCCCAGTTTAATTTATTTGTCATAGCAAACATAATAAATTTCTTCTCTCTTATCTCCGCCTCTAAAAACATGATCCCAGTTTAATTTATTTGTCATAGCAAACATAAATTTCTTCTCTCTTAGCTCCTCCTCTAAACACATGATCCCAGTTTAATTTATTTGTCATAGCAAACATAATAAATTTCTTCTCTCTTAGCTCCGCCTCTAAAAACATGATCCCAGTTTAATTTATTTGTCATAGCAAACATAATAAATTTCTTCTCTCTTATCTCCGCCTCTAAAAACATGATCCCAGTTTAATTTATTTGTCATAGCAAACATAATAAATTTCTTCTCTCTTAGCTCCTCCTCTAAACACATGATCCCAGTTTAATTTATTTGTCATAGCAAACATAATAAATTTCTTCTCTCTTAGCTCCGCCTCTAAAAACATGATCCCAGTTTGATTTATTTGTCATAGCAAACATTAAATTTCTTCTCTCTTAGCTCCGCCTCTAAACACATGATTCCAGTTTAATTTATTTGTCATAGCAAACATAATAAATTTCTTCTCTCTTAGCTCCTCCTCTAAACACATGATCCCAGTTTAATTTATTTGTCATAGCAAACATAAATTTCTTCTCTCTTAGCTCCGCCTCTAAACACATGATCCCAGTTTAATTTATTTGTCATAGCAAACATAATAAATTTCTTCTCTCTTAGCTCCGCCTCTAAAACATGATCCCAGTTTAATTTATTCGTCATAGCTAACATAATAAATTTATCTAAAAACATGATCCCAGTTTAATTTATTTGTCATAGCGAACATAATAAATTTCATTTATTTGTCATAGCTAACATAATAAATTTCATTTTTTTGTCATAGCTAACATAATAAATTTCATTTATTTTGTCATAGCTAACATAATAAATTTCATTTATTTTGTCATAGCTAATATAATAAATTTCTTCTCTCTTTACACTGACTCTTGCAAAAGTACATTTTTGTCAAGTCACAAAGCAAAATGTTCCTTTGTTCTTAAAATTTATTTTGTATAATCATGTCTTTCTTGTAATAATTGTATCATTCTCCAAACATTCCTTGCTAATTTTAAAAGTTTTTTTTTTACTTTGTTCCACAAGTGGTGCTTCTGTTAATTGTTCCCTCTTAAACACATGTTAAGGAAGAGCACTTTAAAGCTTGGTCAGGAATGCCAAGATGCCTTATGACTGGACAGTCTCAATTGATATTCAGGCTGTACACTTTCCTATAGTGTCTTCACCAGGTTGAGACCGCTCCGGTGACCTAGTGGTAGGAGCGTCGACTGCGGAAGCACGAGGTCATGGTTTCAATTCCCGGCCGAATCATACCAAAGGCTTAAGAAATGGTACGAACATCTGCCTCGCTTGGCACTCAGCATTATGAGGTTAGTGTTGGGACTAGTCAGCCAGGTGTCAGGATAATGTGACTGGGTGGGACATCATGCTACATGTCTGCGGCATGATGCCCCAGTGCTAGACATCTCTATAAATTGCCTCACTGCAGACATTGTAGCGATATGACTGAAATTTGTTTTTTTGAGATCCCATTCCTACAGTATTTTGATGACTTGTTGATAAACTCATCAGACTGAGAGATACTTTTCTGAAGACCTGTACCTCTGGGGATCAGTGGTTACTAACTGATTCCCAATTTTGACAAGTATGATGTCTTCCCATCTCAGGACTTCATATACATGGGTATGAACTTTCCTCACCAATATATTGAGGGTTTGAGTTTCACAGGATGGCAAAACTTTATCATTGATAATGGATCTTATCACCAAAGTTGTGGCCTTTGCTTTTTTGTTTTCACACTTCTGTTCCGGAATCTCTGAATGCAGCTTTGGAGAATATATTTTTTACCAAGTTCTAATGAACATGAAAACACATAAATAGTTTTAGGATTCATATGTCCACCACCTGATTGGCTATATTGTAGCCAGTTTCTGACTTTAGTCATAAACCATAATGAACCAAACCCATCTCCTTTCTTCAGACAAAAACATCTGGTCAGGATGAGGTAATCACCTAGAGCCATAGTCAGTATTTCGTCAAGTACTTGCTATCAGGACAAAACAGCAAGCCTTAGTATCACCCACCTTGTGTTAATTAATAATCCATATAGAAAAAATCAGGGTGATTATTGACCAACATGTCTCAATAAACACACCTCTGGTTAATGTTAATTGACTTTTAAACTACAGTCATTCTGAGCAGAACATTTTATGTTCCTATTAGATTTACCATCAATCAAACATTCCAAAATCTAAATTTGTTTCATAAACTGAGTGCATCCATCCACATTTATTGATCGGAGATATTTCATCCATTGCACAAAATGAAGATTTTTAAAGTAAAAAATGACTATGGGCACTAAAAAGGCAACTTCTAGTTTCGTTAGCATTATATTTAATATTCATTCTTGACGGTGAAAAGTAACTATTTGAAAATGTCTCATTTTTCAACACTTCATCTGATATTTACTATGAGAAATTTATGAGTGAAGACTATTAATTAGGGCTTTCCAAAGTTGAATGTACTTTTCATATGTTAAGACTGTTGTCAGATTAATTAAGGCTTTCAAAACTTGAATGTACTTTTCATATGTTCAGACTGTTGTCATATTAATTAGGGCTTGCCAAACTTGAATGTGCTTTTCATATGTTAAGACTGTTGTCAGATTAATTAAGGCTTTCAAAACTTGAATGTACTTTTCATATGTTCAGACTGTTGTCATATTAATTAGGGCTTGCCAAACTTGAATGTGCTTTTCAAATGTTAAGACTGTTGTCAGATTAATTAAGGCTTTCAAAACTTGAATGTACTTTTCATATGTTAAGACTGTTATCATATTAGTGGGATATGTACAGAACTTGAATGTGCTTTTCACATGTTTCACCCCACTCCTTAAATTTTAGATTATAATAGCTTTGTACATTTCTTTCTTTCAGATTGTACCACTCAGTCTCATTGAAGAGATAAATATGTCTGGATCTGTTAAGGTTGAGGACAGAAATGAATTGGAGCTGTTCCTTAAATTTCATCATGACATTGGCACAATCCTCCATTTCAGGTAAAGCAAGTGTGGCAATGTATATTAATCCTCTCTCAAGAGTACAAAAGATGAAATACATTGTATATTTACATCATCCCATTTGTTTTTAAAAGAAATTAATCAAAGTTTATTATACATTGATTTATACCGTGAGAGTATACTGTACAAATGTTGTGTTTTTTTTTAATGAAACTTGTACCATGAGATGCTGAGGAAAATGGAGATATTTTAACACAACATGGATAAAATATGAATTAGAATCCACAATGTTTTAATGATCATTAATTTTAACAAAATTAAACTTGATATGCGTAGATACTCAAATGATGCTTCTAGATTAGTTCTGCAAGTTATTATTGTCACCCTCTCATACAGTAAACCCCTTCCATAGGGTACAGGTTGGCCTTTCCAGAGAGGGGGTATTTGTGAGGTGTGTTTGTGTGTATATATATATATATATATATATATATACATTAAGAAAGGTAGATATAACTTCAAGCATTTAATATCTTTATATATCTTTATTAAAAGTTAGCATTAATTTTTTTTTGAAAGGTTCTTCTTATTTTAAGAAAAGACTTCATTCAAGTTAAATTAATAGTTCTTATTCTTAAGAATGTAATGAGATTGGGGTACAGTTGACATGTGCATTTCAAAACCATTCAGAAACATTAAATCAGTGGATGAAAATTATATGTAAAATAAATAATTATCATTTGGAGGTACTGACCATGTAGGAAAAATAAGTGTGCAAAGTGAACATATTTTCTGTTTCATTCAGCTCCCAACTCAAGAATCTCATTACAACAAAGATAAAAACACTCAAAAGGACTTTTGTTGTTATTAATGAACGAACGAACGAGAGAGAGAGAGAGAGAGAGAGAGAGAGAGAGAGGACTATGTCTCAGTGTGCAAGCTCCTGTGCATTTAGAGGATATGTAGCCGTTATGTTGTGTAATGTTGGCAAAATGTTTAAGATGGTTTGGACATTAACAAAAATCTGGGAAGAATCTGGAATAAGATCATTATGAAGTTTACGGATTATTTGCATATTGTGGATTCGCAGTCATAATTCTAATGGACTTGCAGTTTCAATTTTTTTTATTATAGGAAATTTTCTTATAAATGGTCATGGCTTCAAAGAATTAACTGAAGATTGGTGGTATTTTATCTGTTTTTGTTGTGTGGTCTTGCTTGACACCGTTGTTATAAAACGGTTTACATCTTGTCTGCAGGCACTCCAAAGTCATTATTGTTAAAATGGATTAAATAAACATCAATATTCACTTCTTTTTTGCAGATTCATTGTTTAACTCTAAGAATATTTCACTAATTTTAAAGAGAACCACAAAATAACATTGTTCTTAGTTTTCACAACCTTGCACACTCATATATAGATGTTTAGTAATAGTTACATTCTCTCTGTCTCTCTCACACAGCCCATAGATGCTTTCGAAAAGATATTGTATTTACATCAGCAAAAACCCTCAATAAATCAGAACCTTGCAGACAAACTTGAATTTTGTTCCATTCATCTTCTGTTTTGAGGGATTTTCTGACACAAATTTCTTATTATAAATTATCTATGTCATTCATTTGATTCTTACATGGAAAACAAAGATTCTGTGGAATACTTAAAACAAAGATTATGTGGAATACTTGCCTTGTCATTTTGAGACTAAAGATTTTGATTGCATCATCTTTAACATTGACTTTTGTAAAATTTGTAGCACTGTGTTGAGGCTGCTGCCAACAAAAGGTTAGCATCTCTGAATTAAGCACTGTTAGAAAACTATTGGATGTATTCACATGTAAATTGATTCAAGCAACTTGTATGCATCATACAAAAGTAGATGTATGTAAAACATTAATCTAAGGCAATCAGCCCGGTTATTTTTTGAAAGGCCTTTGCAATAAAAGTACATATCACTACTTGTTGTCTTATTTGGAACAAGAGAAATAATGTATTAAGTGTTTGATGAACATATCCTTTAACAATGTTTTCAGTGTGGAAGAATTGAGGGAGAACATTGTTCTGGACCCACAATGGATGATTGATGCTTTAAAGTCCCTCATCACAGCCGAGACATTTATCAAGAAATATCCTGCCATCACTAGCAAATTTTATGAATTCATAGAGACAGGAAAGCTCACCCATGAACTGATAGGTTTGTAATTATTTGCTTTAAAATAGGAATCATGGTCTGCTTTTAACATTCCTGTATCAGTGTGTAAGGAAATGTTGGTGCATTTCTTCAGTTATAGTCCATGTCTCCAAGTCACTGTTCTGGTGATGCCTATGGAATCATTCATATTTTGGCCACATAGCAAATGATTTTTGCCATTTTGTTCATTTTGTCTTTGTTTTTTTATTTTATTTTGGACCACTGATGTCAAACTGATTATTTCATTGAACTGATATGAAGATAAATTATCATTCCACATGCCACGAGCCGTAAATTTATTTACAAATATATATTAATAATTGATTTATAGATTAATAATTGATTCCTCGCATATGTCACAACACATTTGACTTTTCTTATAGCAGTTAGCAAATAAATTCTCACTGCAAACACAGCTGGGTAAGGTGTAAACTTAAAGAGGTACTACCTTCATTTCATGGCAAACATGAAGGATATAGCAGGTATTCTTAGTTGCATTCCACTTGATCTAATTAAAGATGAAATTCTGTTATCATTAGAATGATTTTTTAAAAAATGGCCTGCACTTCTGTAAAGAAGAAAACAAATTTCAGGAAAAAAGTTCAAATATTAAGGTCACTAAGACTGAAAGAAAGAATTTCAGGGATTTGTAGACTTGAAGATAAATTCTAGTTCTAATGAAATGAATTATTCAGGTTGATAAGTTAATTATCATGAATTTTTGTATGTATCAAGCAGGTCTTTCACCACTGGTTTTAATGGATAATCCTTTATATTTTAGTGCATTAAAGATGCATTACCAGATGCCATCAGTGAAGTCCTTATTTATAAGATCAAGGCAACAATTGTTTTTAATTTGGACTAAAACCTGTTATGAAAAGCAACAGAAATTTCATTTGTTTTGATTAGGCAAACTGTTACTTTCTAGATGTTATCTGGAGTGAAGAGAACAACCTGGAATTCCATAACCACAAGGATCACATTTTACGTCTGATGGAGCAACTCAATATTATTGCCAAGCCAAGGATATTTAGCGAAGAAGGAAAAGAAACCAAGGCAAGTTTATGTACAGCATGATTGAGTAAGAATGCAATATAATTGCCATGGCTGTTGTATTAGATTTTCGTCACTATATCCTTTTTTAGATCTAGTCTTTGTGTTGATGATAGCAGATCATTAATAAAGTTCCTGTCTACAGCTGTTCATGACCAGTTGAAATGCATGCATGATTGTGTGTGTGATGTTTGTGGTTTGGATTTTTTACATAGCTTTAATAAATTTTCAGTCATATGATTATTAGTGAAGAAGGAAAAGAAACCAATGCAAGTTTATGTACAGCATGATTTGTTTTAGTAAGCTTGCCTTCAGCGTTAAATTCATTTGGTTATAAGTGTGAGCTCTGTCTCATTGTGTGATTTATTGTGAGATGTAATGGTACCAAATAATCCTAAAACGATACAAAGCACATACTTAGAATACAAGACAAACGCAATACAGAATCTAACCAACACAAATACAATACACAACTCTCACACCGGCATTTATAATTTTATCACAGAAAAATGATACCTTACTAGACTCTATTGGTATAATTTTTCCAAATTATATTCAATCCCTGGTCATTCACTTGCATGAAAGATAAGTGCTCTTCATCTTCACAACTCGTACTGCTCGATGGTGTTGTCTGTCTCAAGAACTATAATAGAAATGCCAGAAGCTTTTTGTTAGTATGGTGGGTAGTTGATTTTAATACTTGTGAAGCACGGGAATCGCGCTTATTTATCGATCACTCACTCGCTCATGACAATCACACAGATTGGTACACGACACAACTCCAATGTAAAATATGTAAATAATGATGGTAAAGCATTTGGCCGAGTTATTGGCATTATATGTGTGGTACACTCTTGGCGTAGATCTTGTATTTGCTTATTACCATGCTGTTATTTACACCCACGATGCAAACATAGCTGTATAGAATAATGAAACTTGATGAAAATACCATACATACTCGCATAAAAACCAAATAATTTAGGAAGAAATAAAGGTCTTGAAAAAAGGTTCAGCTTATTTGCGGGCCATAGTCAAAACTTGACAGTTTTTAGGTCTTTTTGTTGACTACTGTATTGGTTGTAAATCTTGGGACATGAAAAGATCCTTGTCCTAAGACATAGGTTTGTAACAAAAATAGCGTTGTGTAGAGACTTGAGGAAAAGAAAGGGAATGCCATATATAAGCAAATAAAGTAAAATGAAGTAAATAATGAAATTAAAACTGAAGTGTCTATTTTAGATTTGGTCTTTGTGTTGCTGGTGATTGATCATTCCAAAAATTCATATCTACAGCTGTTCATGACCAGTTGAAATGAATGCATGCTAGTGTGTGTGATGTTTGTGGTTTGGATTTTTAACGTAGCTTTAGTAGATTTTCAATCATATGATGATGCTGTATGCAGTGCAGCAGTCTACAATGATGTATAATGCTGGGGCATCTTGCCTCAGACATGTAACAATACTGAAAGTCTTGCAAAGCAGTCGGTCTTATTTTTAAGTGTTTGGCATGACTTGAACCAGCTATCTCCAGCGTCTGGGACTGGTGCTCTAACCACTAGGCATCTGAGTATGATATATGATGCTTAATTAAATCATTTTGTTCTTTTGAATAAATTCAGGAATGGCATCAAATTATGAAATTTACTTCATATGAAACATTGTATTATTTATTTGGTTACATTCGCTTTTCTGAAAAATGTAAGAATGTGTAATGGTTTATCCACCATGCAAGACAAGTTTGTTTGATCAATGGATACCTTTTTGAGATGTTGGTAGTAGTTATCTTAAACAAGCTTTGGCAGTTGCATTATTGCTTTGATGACACATTTTTATAGAAAATGAACTCGATTATCATCGATAGTATCTGTAGATTATTAAAGTATTTTTTTCGCACTAGTATTCTGTATATTATTTCAGACTAAAAAATGTAATCTCTGCCTTGTATCCCCATTAAAAATGAATCCATTCATTTAATAGGAGGAGTGTTACTTCCTTGCTCCATGCATGCTTCATCAGGAAACGCCAGAGGAGATCATCAGCCCAAAACCGAATAGTCAGATCGAGAGTTCACCAGTACTGTGCTATGTCTTCATAGGTAACTTCCTACCCAGTGCAATATTTCACAGACTTGTCGCTGCCTGTATTGCTCACTGGCCAGTTGTCAAAAAGAAGACAGAACATAGAACGGAGAATCTGATCTTTTGTGGCTGCTGCGTTTTTCAGCTGGATGAACAACACAAACTGACTCTTCTTTTTAGAGAGCATGTTATCTTTCTGAGAGTCACAAGAATGGGAATCAAGGACAAGACTCCATCTTCAAAGCTGTGCATTGAGGTGAGAGAGTTCATAACCACAAACCTAAATAAGATTATTGGATACCTGGGCAAGGGTCTTGAGTTTGAGTACTCTATACAATGTCCTGCATACAATGGTGTCTGTATCAACAGCCTGATTCCTGTATCCAGACTCGAAGAAAAAGCAGAAGTACACTGTGAGCTTCATGACCACATAATAGAATCGTGCAAAGTTTTGGATTTCTGGTTCGAAGATCAGGTGAGTGCTAGAATATTAAGGTGTATATGATGTTTTATAGGAGACGGAATTTAACACTTAGCAGTCTAGAGTATTATATTCTGTATGTTATTTAATGTCACTTAGATTGTGACATTTTGCTTTATATCATAAATGAATTCCAAATTTTACCCAAGTCTCTGGCACTGAATGGGTGGAACTAACCGAAACTCTGTTAGATATCAGAAAAAATTAGCAAGTTTTTACATTTTTATTTTGCCACAACGATGATATATTAGAAAAGAATGCTATATGTTCATTTGAATTTTGTGTCATACTGCTGAGAAATAAACATTACTCTGTAGAAAAAATAATATTAACATTATTATGTTCATGTATTACATACATTTAATATATAATACAACAGATGTCAAACGCATACAAGAACCTGTAACAATTTGTCGAATATTTACCACAACCTTAGTCAAAATGTGATTTGTTATAATTTCAGGAACATGCTGGAGATGGTGATGCCTGTAAGTATGTTTTCAGTTTGACAGTAAGTGGGAATTGGTATGACAGAAATATGTTCTTCATAAAGTCCATCTGGTTTATTCTTGTATGCTGTTAATATTATAATAAACTGGGTCTTAGAGTGACTGATATGCTTTAGATCAGACATTATTACACCATGAGTGATCTACCTGGGACACAGTTCATGTATGGTGCCTTTATCGCTTATATCAGACATTGTTACACCTTGGTTGATTGATCTACCTGGGACACAGTTCATGTATGGTGCCTTTGTCACTTATATCAGACATTGTTACACCTTGGTTGATTGATCTACCTGGGACACAGTTCATGTATGGTGCCTTTGTCGCTTATATCAGACATTGTTACACCTTGGTTGATTGATCTACATGGGACACAGTTCATGTATAGTGCCTTTGTCGCTTATATCGGACATTGTTACACCTTGGTTGATTGATCTACCTGGGACACAGTTCATGTATGGTGCCTTTGTCGCTTATATTGGACCTTGTTACACCTTGGTTGATTGATCTGAGACACATTTTATGTATGGTACCTTTGCCCCTTATATCAGACATTGTTGCACCTTGGCTGATCTATCTGGGATAAATTGTATTTACAGTAGTTCTCTTGAGGGCCATAAGCTGTATCTGGCCCATGACCTGGTTTTGTCCATTAAATTTACATAAGAGGGTGTGGCTTTAATCTCTTGTCTTGGAGGATGTTCCCCACGCCAGTCCGAATGTATTAAAATCAGCTAAGTATTATTGAAGAAACATGGTTTACTAGAGAAATACTGAGACAAGGATTTTCTTGTT
This sequence comes from Unio delphinus, assembly GCA_029339505.1. Taxonomy (NCBI): domain Eukaryota; kingdom Metazoa; phylum Mollusca; class Bivalvia; order Unionida; family Unionidae; genus Unio; species Unio delphinus. The sequence continues at coordinate 22,965,071 of JAQISU010000008.1, forward strand.
GGTTTTTATTGTGAGAGTACAACATCTAGCCAAGGCATCGTCCATCTTACAGTAGCAAAACTACTCATTGAGCTCCAAAGTTTGTCATTTTGGCCTGAAATTGGGGTAGGAAATGCATTTTGGAGGTTAATTCGGAATACGTCCAAACAAGTCTTCTTGCAAGAGTTCTTCATTGCACTGGTGCCTAGTTCTGCTACAAACATCATTCTTCAAAGGCTAATGCATGTAAAGAAGGGTAAAAGCGGGAATTTTTTTGCTTATTGGACCCTTGATTTTTGTATCGTGACAACGTTTTACTCCCAGTCCTCAACTTATCCTACTTTTCACAAAGATTCACCTGTTTGTCTGCAAAAAGTCTCAAATTTGGACACAAAATGTGATCCTGACAATGGGTGAATTTTTGTGCAAAAAAAATCGATTCTCAAAACTATGTAAATCTGCATTTTTGCAATGTGAGAAGAAAGTCAAATTATTTTCTATCATTTTAGAGTTACATTTTATTGTATTTAATTTGACCTTGATGTTAAATCCGGTGTTAAAGACTAATAACAGAATACATCTCATCTTACTAATATTGATTAATATTGCAAATGGGAATGTGGTTTTATACTATCATGCAACCTGATTTAATAATATTAGCCTGTTCAAGAAGTAACCCGAATTATTCTGTTTACAGCTTCTGCAGGTCCCATGCCATCGGCACCAATAAGTGACAAAGACAGGTTCATGTGCATTGCATATCTGTTGAATGATGTTGGATCAAAGGTCCTGAGACAACTTTTTCATGACATGGTCACTCCCACCTGCACACTGGATCAGCATCTTGCCAACAACAGGAGTAAAATCAACAAACTTCTTAAGAAAAAGGTGTTGAATGTGTCCCAGATGGACATCATGTTCCCACCAAATGGAGATCCTACAAACCTGACTGGCTATGACATCACCCTGCTGTCAGCCCTTTTTAATAACATTGTGCCGTCTTTGGGCCACCAAGAAAAGAAACTGATCAAAAGTCTGCGAGACAACAGGAATAAATGGTATGGGCATAAAGAAACCTGCAAAATGAATGCAGGTGACTTCCAAACCTGTTGGAGTGACATCAGCTCAATACTGAAAACACTCAGTCAGCAATGTGTAGACACCAAATTTAAGAATGAAGTATCAATGGAAATTCAGCAGACTAGAGTTCCAGATGCGTCCTACCTTAGCATGATCCAAACTTTGTATAGCAGGATAGAAATAATTGAACAAAGACTAGAATCATACAAAACATCCACAAGTGAGACATAAATATAAATGTGTTTCATTTGAAGGAACGGTTTGAAAATAATGATGTTTTGAAATGTACGTGTACATAAGCTCCAAGAATTGTATGTGCCATAAATATATATGTTCTTAAATTACCATAATAATTCCACATTTATATGACCCTGCATTTCATGCTGGAAGAATACATATACATGTACAAATTTTGTATTAGGAAAGGTTCAGGGCTGGCATGGATTTCAACCATAGTATGTATAGTCTAATTAAGCAAGTCAGATCTGTAAAAAAAACATACAATGACCCAGATCAGTTTTAGATGTTTACTGGCAGTCCTAGTCTTATGTGACTTACAGTTTGTAAATGGGCTGTTGTGATCTGTACAGTATGTTTCAATAATGGCAGATTAGGTAGTTAACTAACTTAATAAAATGAATCCAGTGAGGATCTTAACTACACCAACTTGCATAAATTTAGGTATGTAGTGGTATTATTCATTCATATTTAGTTCTGTCAATCAAAAACTAAAAGAGTGTATGGGATGGTATATAAAACATGCCCCCCCCCTTATGGACTGTTTGATACAAATTCTGAAAGTTCAAACATATTTTACAAAGTAGGTGCAGGGTTAGGACCTTTTAAATCAACAACAATCTCATGGACAATGAGGGAGTAGTGCAAAAGCAATAGGCAAAAATCTCTTGGACCATGAGGAGGAGTGCAAAAGCAATAGGCAAAAATCTCTTGGACCATGAGGAGGAGTGATAAAACAATAGGGAAAAATCTTGTGAACAATGAGGGAGGAGTGCAAAAGCAATAGGCTTTATTGACATGAAGTTATCAACTTAATGCATATTAAATGTTACATTCTTAAATCAATTATAATTTATTAGTTATTTATTGGACAGAAACTATTCATTGGTGCATATAAATGCATGAATAATAGAAGATTCGTCTCACATCTAAGTTGATCCTTAATATTGAAGGAAGTGGAGTCCTCCAATGAAGCACACTAATACAGTAACTCTAAATGGAGACAGGTTTGTGTTATTCCATGTGGATTGTCAAAACACATGTATGTATGTATGTATGTATGTATGTATGTATGTATATAATGAATGCCCAAAAGTGGCAAAATACTTAATATTATGTGTAATCATGTTCTTCTGTAAATAAACATATAATGTCCCATAGCATACAAACCAGATTGATTTGTTGTACACGGATATGCCAGAGAAGGAGCCTTTATGGTAAAGATTTGTTTGTGGCTCAGACATTATAGTCCGATGTAAAGAAACAGGATATGTAATATAAGGTGTTATTAATCAAAAGAACAATGAGATATAAGATATGATGATATTGTTATTATTTTATAAAAAATAAAATGTGTACCTTACTTTATTTCCTTTCCAGAATTTGCTCAAAGCCTTAGCATGCATTTGCACAGTTTTAAATCCTTTTATACTTAAATCTATTGGTTGACTTCAGATTGTCTTATTCACCAGATCATGATCAACAAATGATAGAACAGGGTTATTAGACTTTGAAGGTCTTTGGCAGTTTGGGAAAAAATAGATATATTAATTTGTCATTTCAAAACATATTCCACTTATCTTTAGTTTTCAATACCACATAAATTCATCACTCTATCACATTTTATAAATATACTGCCCATATGTTTTTCTTAATACATATTTATATATGTATATGTATATATATATATATATATATATATATATATATATATATATATATATATATATATATAAATATGTATATATATATATAAATATGTATATATATATTGTCAAATAAAATAATAACTATATCCATATCCCTCAATATACCATTACAAATACATAACTAAACCACAACCCCTCAATACACCATTACAAATACATAACTAAGCTACTACCCCTCAATACACCATTACCAATACACAACTATACCTCTACCCCTCAACACCATTACCAATACACAACTATACCTCTACCCCTCAACACCATTACAAACACATAACAAAACCAGTACCTCTCAATACACCATAACAAATACATAACTATACCCTTACCCGGCAACACACCATTACAAATACATAGCTATACCCCTACCCATCAACACAGAATTATAAATACATAACTATAAACCTACCTCAAAATATACCATTACAAATACATAACTATACCCCTACCCCTCAATATCAAATTACAAATACATAAATAATTGAGTACCCCTCAAAACACAATTACAAGTACATATCTATACCTATACCAATCAATACATCATTACAAATACATAACTATACCCCTACCCCTCAATACACCATAACAAATACATGACTATACCCCTACCCATCAATATACATCATTATAAACACATAACTACACCCCTTCTCCTCAAGACACATTTACAAATACATTACTATACCTTACCCCACAAAATACCATGTTGCAAATATATAAATATACCCTTACCCATCAATACATCATTACACAGACATAACTATACCCCTACACATCAATACACCATTAGAAATACATAACTATACCCCTCCAACTCTATACACCATTACAAATACATAACTTAACCAGTACCCCTCAATACACAATTACAACTACATACCTATACCCTTACCACTCAATACACCATAACAAATATTACTATACCTTTACCTCTCAATACACCATTATAAACACACAACTAACACCCTGCCCCTCAATATACAATTACATACCTATACACTTACCCATCAATACAACATTACAAATATAAAACTATAACCCTATGACTCGATACACAATTACAAATACATAACTATGCCCTTACGCCTCAATACACCATTACAAATACATAACTATACCCCTAACCATCAATACACCATTACAAATACATAACTATACCATTAACCCTCAATACACATTTACAAATACATAACTATACCCATAACCCTCAATATACCATTACAAATATATAAATAAACCAGTATCTCTCAATACACAATTACAAATACTATATGTATACCCTTACTCATCAACACCATTACAAATACATAAATATAAAACTACACATCAATACACCATTACATAACTCAATACAAATTTACAAATACATAACTATACCTTACCCAACAATATACCATTACAAATACATAAATAAACCAGTATCACTCAATACACCATAACAAATACATAACTGTACCCCTACCCCTCAATACACCATAATAAACACAACTACACCTCTTCCCCTCAATACACATTTACAAATACATAACTATACACCTATCCATCAATACATCATTACAAAGACATAACCATACCTCTACGCATCAGTACACCATTAGAAATACATAACTATACCCCCCACTCAAAATACCATTACAAATACATAACTAAACTAGTACCCCTCAACACACCATAACAAATACTTAACTAAACCCCTACCCCTGAATAAACCATTACAGATACATAACTATACCCTTCCCACTCAATACACCATAACAAATACTTAACTAAACCCCTACCCCTGAATAAACCATTACAGATACATAACTATACCCTTCCCACTCAATACACCATAACAAATACATAACTAAACCAGTACCCCTCCATACACCATAACAAATACATGACTATACCCCTACCCCTCAATACAGAATTACAAATATATA